>BMAV01016189.1:0-19243 GCA_019973955.1 Trichonephila inaurata madagascariensis | reverse complement strand
GTAAACCCTACTTAGATCAACAAAAAAAAATTTTATTTTATATTTTTTTATTAAATAGGCAATTAATATAAATATGTATATACATAAGACATAATCACAACATTAAGTGGTAATTAATTTTTATTAATTATGATTAAAGTATCGTATTATCATCCAAAACAATCGTATATATAAAATATATAAGTACTGAATGCTTTAAAACGTGAGAAAAATATCTTTTAAAGTTTTGACACAAGTCGTTAGAAAGGAAACCGACGTGGCTGTATATGTAATTCTTTATATAATTGGTTTCTGACAAATTAATTTAATTAATTATAA
This sequence comes from Trichonephila inaurata madagascariensis, assembly GCA_019973955.1. Taxonomy (NCBI): domain Eukaryota; kingdom Metazoa; phylum Arthropoda; class Arachnida; order Araneae; family Nephilidae; genus Trichonephila; species Trichonephila inaurata. The sequence continues at coordinate 18,925 of BMAV01016189.1, read as the reverse complement.
TTAAATTATCGTATTTGTATCCAAAACAATAGTGTATAGAAAATTTCAGCACAAATGAGCTCTTTAAGTTGTGAGAAAAAAAACCTTTTCAAGCTTTGACGTGCCAAAATGGTCACTAAGTCACCTAAAATGATGACAACTAGGCTGTACTTGTAATTCTTTAAATAATTAGTTTAAATCAATTAATTTTCATTAAATATAATTAAATTACCGTATTATCACTCAAAATAATCATCTATATAAAATTTCAGCTCAATGGAGCGCTTTAAAATTGCATTGTATTAAGGATTGAAAATTCTACGAAGATAAATAAACAAATATATAGAGAGTGTGAGCTAATAGTAGGAATTGAATTATTACAGTAGCATCATCATCATCGTTCTTATCAAATTTGTCGGTTTTCTACTCAGCACGATTGACAGGACTTTATTAGCAAACATTCCTGCTAATTTTCAGCTTCAAAACAATTGCCTTTTCTTCCTCATCTAGTGTTTTATTATCCTAACGGAAGTAATAGAAAATGAGTGAGTTTCTGTAAGGAGGCAAAAAGATTACTCTGTTTCCTTTATTTGCTTTGTTCCGATAGCACTAACAAAAGTACTTTTGTTAATGGAGAAATGTGAGATTATCACAACGTCAGACAAAGAGTGAAGAGATATGAAACAATTAAAATTCATAATTAGGGTACATAAGTAGATATTATTAATGCAAAAGGAAAAGAAATGCACAGTAATTTGTTGTCAAAAACGTCAGCTATTTATCAAAAAAAAAAATACAATATAACAATAACGAGTGTTGGAAGTAAGTATTAATGTTGTTCAATTTATCGGAAAAAGAGGAATTTCTTTCCGAAGTCATGTTGAGTGGAGCAAACAGTTCGTTCAGTGTCATTCGCAGTTGCTCTTGATTAAGTTTCTCTTGCAATTTGACGCGTATGGTAGCTTTTCTTTTGGACTGGACTTATTCGCTATGTTGTCTTTCTAACAGGCACCCTGCATCCTGTGATGACATCAAGTCTGACGTTGAGAACCGGTTTTCTGCTTAATGACAGCTGTACTCTATATTTTCACTTGTGCAGCTGTTTTGCTTATTCTGGTTCCAACGACTCAAGAAACTACAATCATCCCTATTTTAAACACTGCTCAATCACGTGTTTACCCTATTTCTTCACAAGCAACAATTGGGAATTAATTCTCTACTATACCTGAATTCCTTTTTAATAGCTACTTCACCGTCTAATTGAAACAACGTAAAGTTGCAATTGATATCTGTAGTGTGTGTTTCTATGCGTATAGACAGATAGATAGATATAGACAAATGAGAGAGATAACCCCAGATAGGTAAATAGATAGATAAACCTTTTAAAACAAAAAAATTATAATTTTTCAGATCAGAAATTAAAGAATTTTTTTGATTTTAAAACGAAAAAGTAATAGAAACGTTGAAATTAGCTTTAACAGATTTAAAAAACCAAAATTTCAGTATCTCGGGCAGGGATCCTTTTCGATGAGGCCCCTTTAAAAAAATTGACTATCAAATGTTGCTTTCAAACATAGTCATTAGATAAGGTGAAAATAATTTTCTAGGCTTATCTAAGATTTATTTTTTATATTTTTAAACTTCCGATTGTTTGATGTTTAGTTTTTTAGCAAAATTGATGGTGACTTTTTCACCACATTTTTTTTAAGAGATCCTTTCTTTTCACTTAGTGTTATTGAAGAGCATTTCCTCTTGGTCTACAAATAATCGTTCCTGCCACAGTGACATTTCGCCAAAGAAGCTAACTAAATCCATGATTTCCCCTTATACCCCCTCTCCCTTTACAGACTGAATTCCTGAATTATTATCTTAAAGAGGATTTTTACTTTGAATACTTTCACAGAATAAAGCTATGTTCGGTTCACGTGCGCACCTTTGAATGATACATATATTAGATCGATAGTCATATTTAGAGTAATATGTTCCCTTAAGGCATTTAAAATAGATGAAAATGAACCCTTTATATATGTAAAAACCTTTATTTTTGTTCCATAGAGAAGTAAAAAATTACTTTTTCTATTTGTTCACAAACAAATACGTAAAAAAAAGAACTGATTTTAGATTTAAAATTATCATGTATTATCATGTGTATCAATGTTTTGTAAACAAGATTTTGAGGAGAAATATTTACATGATTTTTAGAACTATTAATTGTGTTGAATAAAATCACTCTTTTTACTACTTAAATGGTGACTTATTGCTTATTACTTATGACTTATTACTTACTACTTATGGGTGATCGAAATAATAATGCAGCTTTATTAAAAATTGAGAAAACTTTGCATGAATGTAGAAGATAAAAGCATGCAAGCAAAATTAATTTTAAAAGTTTTAAACTAAATAACTGAAAAAACAAATTCATGAAAAACAATATTGAATTATTTGTTAAAATTATTTGAATGTTCCTGCTTTTAGAAAAAAATTTTAAAACACTTTATGAGTTTTAAAAATTAAGCAATAACTTCGATTTTTAAAAATCATTTTGCAGCTGCTTGTATATTCCTTGAGATATATGGCTTAGTAATTAAAGGTTGCATGAAATATTTTACACATACTTCTGCTAAATACTGAATTTTTTGATTTATAAACTATTTTTTCAGTATTTTTATACAGTATTAAATTTTTACAGTATTATACAGTATAAATACGGTAATATTGTTGCTTCCGAAATATTCCGTTCAAATATATGCTGTTTTAAAAAGAAATGAAGTTTTTTTTTTCATTAAATTAAATTCATTTAATGCATTTTTTATCAATTCGTAGATATGTTTAATTTCAATGGATAAATATTTTTTAAATTTAAAAATATATAAATGTTCTTATTATAATTAAATATACTTATAAGTTATGCATTTTTATTAAAAATATTAATAATCAAACATAAATAATATTAAATATTATTTTAATATATTCCAATGTCACTTTTCTACACTATCATTTGAATGAAAAATAATAATTCATATCATGTTTATAAACTTTTCTTTAAAAAAAGTTTAAGCGCTGTGTACTTTGTCATGGAGTAAAAAGGAAACTCTCAGTAGCACTTTCACATTTAAGTGCTTCAGGTTCTAAATTCCAGTGAAAAAAACTATTTCAGGTCATGGCTATAAAATCTTTCGATGTCAAAAAATATCCCATTTTCTTTCTTGCTACTATCCAATCTTGACAGTTTCAAAAGTGAAGAAAAAAAAAAATCCGAATACTTGATGTTATTTATCAACAATATATAGAACTGACAATATTTTTTCCCTCTAAATAAGTAGAATAACATTTTCTAGAAAAGCTCTTTTGTTGGTTTCGGAAACTTTTTGGTTTGTCGATATTTTTACGAACTTATTTTATTTTTTTCTGTTTGGTTATGATAGCAAGACCCATTTAAAGCAGAGCTCAATATTTTACGTAGACATGTCCGGAGAAGCAGTAATAAAAGTAAAAGATACATGAGCAAAATTACAGATACAAATGAGAGAAACCTTTGATGCACGTAAAGCCTCATATTGTTAATCAATTTAATGTCTAATCCATTTTAAAATTAGTACTTAAGGTTTCAAATATATTTACAAAGTCATGCCAAAAATATGTTGTGTGTATGAAAAGAAATTCAAGCAGTTAAAAAATAAAAAGTTTTTATCAGTATTTGAAGTAAAGCAGTCAAAGTGTATGTATATTATGTTATGCAGCATACTTTTTATTTATATGTGCGATTAATTCTAATAATTTGTCTATTAGTTCATTCAATAGACATATACTTAATATATAATTATATATGTGAATATTAAAAATCCTATTTAATTATTTTATCTTTATACATCATTCAGTGGCGTAACGAAGAATATTAGAGCTCTCCTGAAAAGTCAGATTTTGGGCCCCCAAGTTGGATTCTACAAAGGGGAGGTACTTGGCGGCAGTCAGGCTTTGGGCCCCCTAGAACTATGCCGCCCCCGCAATGCGGAGGTGTACGTTACACGACTGATATCATTATAGATTACCTTTATGCGTTTTCAAAAATCCAGGCATTCTTTAAATATACTGGTGCTCAAAATTAAGAGAATTTAATCAAACAATTTGAACGAAATGTAAAAATACTGTTTAAAACAAAGATGCGTATCATGTTTGTCAAAAATGTACGCAAAGACGTGTAGAGACAATGCAAGTGGAGTATTCGGATTTATAAGAGCGCGTGACAAAATCCGCATTTTATTTTAATAATGCTAAAGAACCATTTTAAAATAGTGCTTTTCATACTTCAATTTACTGAAATAATATTTTTAATTGGTTAATTAATTCTTAATCTAACACAGAAATTGTTTGTTAATAAAAATAAAGACATAATAGTGTTAAGATATTCAATAGTTCTTTAGATCATGACTAGTAACTTTTCTCATCCATACATTTGTTACTAATTTATTATCGGTGTTACAATTGTATAATAATATTTTTTCGCCATTTTTTTTCAAATCTGATCACGATTGATTTTTTCAGTGCTCAATATATATATTTTTTTTAAATTTTACTTTCGTTGGATGTCGTCATGGAATATTTTGTTCAGTAGTTTTTAATTTCAGTAAACCTAGTAATATTTTTTGAAGTATTTAAGTCAATTATTTTCAATGCACTATTTATTTTCAAACCGTTTATATGGTTCTTATGAATAATTAGTAAGACAACGTATTTTTTTATGTATGTTTCTTTATGGTGTACAAAAATTTATGTTATTATTATAGTATATGAGTTTTTAATTTCAATTCACTATATTCAAAAAACATCTTTTTTTTTTACTTTTATATACATTATTTCTTTAGGTAAATAATTTAAATTGTAAACATTTTGTCTACTTTATATGATTATTCTCTACACTTTGTTTTTTCTTTAAAAAAAAGTAGTCATTTGAATAATATTTTTACAAATTCGTATTTGGGATACAAAAAATAATTGAACGCTACCTTATTCAAGGTTGCATGAAGCATCCAGGAAGAGAACCACAAAAGGTAAAACTCATGCTAAAGGTGAAATCAATGTAACCGAGGTTAGGCTTCCCTTCGTTAGTCTTCAATGCTTCCTCAAACCTTTTATTTCCACTTTTTTTGATTTACTCCACTAAGGAGCATAGCTTTTATACTTGTAACCGGCAAGAAGTATCAGGATATGGGATTGGCGATAGGAAATCTTGTACTAGGTAGATCAGCAGTTAGCCATGGATATATGTAAAATTAGTAAGTTCAAATATTAATTTAATTTCTTAATCGTTTAAATTATTTAATAAATAGTTGGGTCTCTCTCTCTCTCTCTACGGAATAATAGATTATTACATAAATGTTAAATGTAAAGATATACTTCCCAAAGTGAATTGCATTCAATCTGATTACCTAAGCCAAATGCACCTAAAAATGCAAATTTTTAATTAGAGGAAAATGTTATATTTCACGGTATTGCTTAAAAGAACTGAAATATAATTGAAAGAAAGGAAAGATATATTTTTTAATATAATGCTTGAAATTGTATTTTACGATGTCATCAGAATTTTTGTTTTGTATGAATAGTATATCTTATACTTGTTTTAATTTTTTGAAACCAACTTTTTACTATAATTTCAAAAAAAATTAAATAATAAAACTAAGCATTTTTATGCTGCCGTATTTAATATATAGCTATGTTTCTAAACACATCCAATCTCTTTTTCAGAATTTTATTTAAAATTTCAAACGAAACTTTTTTTCTTGGACAGACATCATATTTACAAAACAGTTCATTTTAAGTATAAGCATAAAATTAAATTTTTACATATATGTCAGAAAAAGTACTTTAAGGTTGTTCAAAACTGAATTTAAAAGAGAAATACAGTGCTTCTCAAACTTTCAATATTAGTCACCCAATTTTCTGTCATAATTTGTATCGTGACATTTTCATACAGTAACTATGTCTTGAATGCAAGAGCAACGTACTTCAAAGCTAAGGTTACAATGCGACTTTAATTACAAACTGCACAAATTATCAAGATAAGTATTATATTTTGTAGACAACTTTATACATGATAAGCCCATGGACGTCACTAGTAATTTCTAAATTTCCCTTTAATTTAGCATTCATAAATTAATTATTAAATATTATTTGCCTTATAGATTACATTTATGAGTATCTTATATCAATGTGAATACATATTTTATTTTTTATTATCTCATAATTTATTTCGATTTGCTTTCTTTCGGTAAACTGATAATTATTCTAAATCTTTTATTTTCTATTTTTCCATATACTCTCAACCTTCACATAAGGTTATGAAGCCCCCTCCCCTAGAAGGAGAGCACCACACAATTCCAGAAACGCTTGAGTAATCCAATAAAATTAAATGTAGGTTTGTGTGGTACACACACACACACATATATAAAGTCTAAATTCTCTACTAATGAGAGATGAACATTCATCAAGCAAAACCAAATAAATTGAGATTGTAAGATAACCACACACACACATTGAAGGATATATGAGAAACTAAAATTATAATAGGATTTAAAATATAAAAAATGGATGGTAAAGTATTATAAACATTGCTGACTTAGGACAGCTTATGTATAAAATAATTTATATAAAAGTGGGGTTGAAGAAGCTTTGGGACCAGCCAACCTTCCCCCTTTATATTAATAATATTATTCAAAAACCTATTGAAAATAATAGATAGAATATCGAAATCCATACAAGAGATAAATGTAACTTAACTAAAAATTGCCTTCAAAAATGCAGCTAAATCCCGCGCTAAATCTGAGTACAATAAATTGTCAGGTTCTGGACTCAAATGCAAATTCAAATCATGGGAATGGCTGAATTGTTGAACTTAAGAAAAATATGGAAAAAATAGAAATAAAAAACATTAAAAAGAGAGTTTACAAACTACCATAACATTTAGTAACACTAGAGTTATATACGAATTAAAAAATAATAATATGTATTTTTATTTATTATTAGAACTATATCTAGGAAAAACGATAAATTTGTAATAATAAACTATTATTATTCTAAGGAATTTTAATCCTTATTATTTAAAGTTTTTTGTTCAAATAAATATTAATAAAATTAATTGGGTATTTCTGAATTAAACAACTTTTAGTAAAGTGTTTATAGTTTTTATTATTTTTTCTGATTTTTTTGAAACTAGAAATTTCTTGCGTTAAATATAATTAAAAACAATATTTTTGAATATAGAAACATGTATATTACTCTCCTAATGAAAAACTTTTATAATATTGAAATTAAATTCTTCAAAGCTATGCTATATATTTATGCTATATATATATATATATATATATGTCTGTGTGTGTGCGCGTTCAATTTAATGTTACCATTCAAAAGTTTTAAATAGTTATAATTACCTTGTTTGGGAGAAACACAGTTTTGACTGTATTAAAATCCGGCTTTTTCATATCTTTCTGCAATAAGTTTACCAGAAGTTTCTGTTAAAACCCTAATAATACAAAAACTTAAAAAATAAATTTTGAGTCCAAATAAAAATTTTAAAAAGAAGTATATGCCTTACACGTTTTTTTACTGTATGTGTGTTATTATCTTGCAACCGATAAAAAATTATTTTCTTGAAAGTGTTTGTAACCTTATATTGCTAAAATCTAAGAGAGTAAACTTCTTACTTTTCCGAAAACATCTTTGTCCAGATGAAATCAATAAAATATTTCAACTCTGCACAAATTGAAATATTTTGTTTTAAATTTGTTTTTTCGTGTTTTAGAATGCGAAAAGATTTACATTCCTATTTGTTTCCTTCAGGAACGCGAAATCCATAATGCATGCTCTCGCATTTTTCTCGAATAGACAAGGATAAAATGAAAAAAAAAAAGTAGTGTTTGTGCAAAGTAACGAAGCCATCTTATTTCTTTATGTTTACTGAGACAAACTTAAACTAGTTATTTGGACACAAACAGCTGGAATTCCATACATATAATGAGTTTTGTAAATAAAATGCACGAATGTTTTATTGAATATTTTCAATTTTATGGCTTAGGAAACATAAGATAAGAAACTTAAAAGTATTTTTATAATATTAACTTTTCTTAAATATTGTACATACTACTTTCACGTCGTATATTCACATTTGTTTTTCTGTGTTTCATTCAATACGCATTCAGTATCTGTTTATTAATCAATAGAGGCAAAATAAACTGCTTCAGAAGTTGTGTTTATAGGTTTTATGTCCCAAATTTTGAATTGAAAATGGGTGTACTGGAGTAAAATATAATCTGGCATTGAATTGCTTTATATATTTCTGCGTAATAGTCATGTGGCTTACATTCTATTAACGTAATACCACTGTACAATGTAAATTATAACATTTACAACAAATGGAAACAATTATTTTCACTCCTGTAAAACGAGATTTAATTACTTTCTTACTTCTGTTAATTGAGAGAGAGTTAAATTTACGCCACACTATAAAGCTACTCGGGGATTATAAGCAAAGGTTCTCGTAATTGGGAACCACTGTCAAATAACGAGTATGACACTTGAGCTGGTATCTACCTTCTCCTAACTTCCATATCAACTGGAGAACGTTTGGGTACCGATAGATTAAACATGCATCTGCCCCCTCTACATGGTGGATCTTCAGGGTTAATAGTATTGATCTCTTGACAAGTGTCCATGGAATTGACCATTAGGTTACCGCAGCCCTTAATCAAATGCTAAGTTTTAAATATTGCTGTTTTAGAACCTAATTAATTTCGATTAAGTTATTTTTTTTTAAAGGCAAAAACATAAAGAAGAATCTTCCATACTCTAACTTTGTAACTTTTTAGTTCTCTTCACATTTGTAATTATTTGAATCTATTTTATAAGCTGGTTTTGCGGGGTTTTCTTCTTATTGCAAGTTACTGAAATAATTAACACTATCAAAATATTCTCTTTTCCTATCCTATTTATGTAAGGTATCCGAACACGTTCGGAGTACTTTTTAAAAAAAAAATGCATATTTAGACAATATAAATGTTTTTTAAGGAATCAATACCAATAAATACTAATATTTAACTAACAATATTTTTAAAAAATATAGCTTAGTTTTAAAAAAATCACAATTATAAATGAAATTTTAGCAATATTTTTTTTTAAAAAAAAAAACTTCAAAGCAATTAGAGAAAAAAGTAATAAACTTATATCAGTAAAAGTTTTACTAAAATGATATAGATGTTTTATCTAGAGAATGTACTAAAATTTTAATATTTTATTAAAATTTGAAAATTTTATAGCTGATTGTGTCAACATTGTAAGAAATGTGACATTCTTAATGAGACCATTATTTAAATAACAGGCAATAACTCAAAAAATATTCACACAATACGAAATATTTTTGTACATTCTCTAGAAAATAATATAAATATCGGGCTCAAAAATTTTATAGAAATATATTTATAGCATTTTGAGTTATCAGGCTCAGCATGATAGATTTGGAACAATTTAAATGCCCACTTCTGGTAGATAAAAGACCCATTTCTGGTTTTTCTAATTTTATAAAATTAATTGTAACTTAGTCTCTATGCAAAGTAGAAATAAAAAAAGCAGGTTTTGTAAACCAAACGATTTCTCTACCCAATAAAATAAAAAAAAAACAAAAATATATGTTTTGACCGAATTTGGTCATTTTCAACATGTTTGGATATTTTAAGTACTTAACGAATATTTAAGCATAAAAAATAAGCGATTAATAATGGGTTCAAGTAGTTTCCAAAGCCTGGCATATTTATTTGTCGCATATTTTGAATTGCTGAGTTGAAAATATTACTTTTGGTATCACGAAGAGATTACAAAACTAAGAAAACAATTTTATGAAAAATATACACTAGCATTACGGTTTCAGATTCTATATTGAAAAACTACTTTCATTCTAGATGGAACGTGCTTCAATTTCAGATTGTATAAAAATCAAATATATATATATTACATTATTTTTAGTGTGAAAACTATTTCATGTAAAACGATTGAAATGTATTATAAAATATTGTTCTTACATTGAAGATCCATCTTATAATACAAAGAGAATTCTATTTTAAACTATTTTTACAAGTTTAAATGATGAATTCTTTAATTTTAGAACTACATAAATTCTGGTGTACATGCTTTTTAACGCTGGTGCAGTTATGCTGTTATGTCGGATCATTTAAGATGAAACAGTGTCCAAAGAGAGATGTTCGTATTCGCATAATCATCTCGTGTACTTATTTCTTAGATGCACCCTAAAGCACCCCTTACATAACCCCTTCGGAAGACGTATCACGCTTTGACCTATGGAATAATAGAAAAAAGAGAATTTGTAAATGCTAATTTCTTCAATAAAAAGTGTGAGTTTTAAAAAAAATTATATTTTGAAAATTATTCAGAGGTAACACGTTCACAACCTACAAACATTTTATAGTAAATTTATTTTAATGTACAAAACAATGTACACATAAATTATTATTCAAACTTAAAATCATCCATTGCCTTAAAATAAATATGATTGTATAATTGTTTGCCATTATTATAATTTTTTGCTTAGAACCCACAAAATATATTCATTTAAAGAAAATATTCTAAATATTTTAAAAGTTTCCACTGCTATTAAATTTTTTGAAGGAAATAATTGTAACAAATATCGTGCTTTCAAAATTTAACAAGACTTGCGCAGAGAAATCATAGAATGAATTTTGTTCCAAACAGTGATATTAAATTAACTGAAATAATGCATCAATAATATCGAGTACCAAATGCAACTAATGTATTTGATTATAGATACTAGTATTAAAACAAATTGTTCGGCTTTCAATAAACCTTTTTCATGTTTTTCCTCACATATTAGGTTCAAAATATAAATCAAATATAATCGATATATTCCCAGTTCTCTAATAAAGGAGCGTAACTCAAATTAATCTGACAAGACGAAAAATAATAAAAGTATGAACACGAGGGAGATTTTGGTCCCATTTTATCAGGAGTATAAATCAAGATTTATTGCATTCTTAGTTGTGAAAGAGAGAAAGAAGTAATTTTTATTAATATTAGATTTCTAAGATTAATTTTGGAATTCTCTTTATCAATACTAAAATTAATCTGGTACCATAGGTAAAAATGAAAGGAATTTTTAATTTTTCAAGCCCTAACCTCTCTGGTTAGAATGAGTAAAATATGTTAAAAAAATATTAAAAATAAATATAAAACATGCTCCAATTAGTTTTGTAGTTAAAATTAAGGACTGGAATTTTTGAATATAATAACCATTGAAATCCTCTGAATTTTACAAAATGCAAAATGAGTTATTTCTGTAAAGTTAATTGCGCAGAAAGTTCATTGTGAAGAGGCTTTTATTGAAATTAAAGGCAAATATTTTGTTTCGTAAAACCAAAATAAAAGCAAAGAATTATTTAACAAAACAGTCGTATAATTAACATATAAATTGAAATGATCCGTAATTGGGATTTTGCGACTGTATAAATATTTCTCTGCATAAAAAAATAATTATAAACCTTGTATGAAAATATATCAGTTGTTACTATTCTTACTAAACATATAGTTGGTGATTAAAAAAATATATTATCATGAAAATTAAAAAAAACAGCAATTTTTTTTTTGCCAGACAATAATTTGGGATGAAAAAAGTTTGTAAGAATAGGGTTATCTCTCTTCCATTAACAATAAATGGATATGATGGTCTTTGGCAACAAATATGATCTCCAAATAGTGCCGATTCTTCCCATTTTGGGACAAAAATATAAGCAGCTATAAAAGTGTTCTAGATGTATCATTTATCTAAAAGAGTTTAAAAGCCTCTAGAAAAGTTTTTCCAGCGCACACAAAAGACGATGCCGAGAAACAACATTGGAGCCAATGTTTGACTGTGAACTGCATGTTTTATTGACCTATTATGTAATTTTGACTACAAATGTGTGTTGCCTTGTGAACATTCAATGTGGGATATTGTACATTTTACATAAAATATTGTGTATTTTGAGTGCGAAAATTGGTTTCCGCTAATTAAATGTTTTGTAATTACTAGAACATTCTAGAATTAATTTCCAGAACTCCAAACATTTATTCATCGTAAGAAAAAAGCCCTACAAAATATGGCTTAAGAATAGGGCCCCTCTCACTAATCTTTGGTATGTGGATAACATCTCGGTTCTACCTCTAGCTCTTTAACGTGACAGAGACTTTCATGCTGCCTTTGGCAGTGTAGGGACCACTCATACAAGAATTTCACACAACAAGGGCCTCTCGGTCTTATAATACACGAAGATCATCTACACCTCTGACAAGTATCGTTTTACTAGCTACTTGTATGGATAAATCTAAGAAAGGTATTTAAATGAATCATTTTCTTGCGATGACTTATTATGGATCTGTTCTGACTTCGTCAGTGCATAGCGAATTACAACCACCACTAAGTTAATTTCAATGCGCTCCGAAAGAACTCGCCTGTTATATGATTCGATCTTAAATACTTTTTGCAAGATGTTTCATCACGTGAAAGTATGCAGGATGTTTCATGAAGGTGGCCGAGATGTCTTAAGTAGAGGCAAAACACATCCAAACGCTAATACAACATCCCGGAAATTGATCAATGCAAACGCTAATACAATTATATCAGGCCATCATGTAAATCTACGAGATAAGCGATGTAAATTTTTATGTTCATCAGTACGCCTATAAATCAATGTTTGCGGGATTTTGTGAGGCTGGCCACTACTCGGATCTTCAGCCACAGAGAACGCCTTGGATGGAGAAAATACTTCATGCTTCCGCATAAGATGACTTGTTAAAAGGGATTCGGTAACACATCCAGTGGCTAATGTGATCACAATGGAGCAAAGTTATTTATTACTATGATGAATGCAGAAACTATCTGGTTAAAGGTTTTTAAACCACAGAGTAAGGTGATCCAATAGCTTGAATATTGAGCACCCAGGTCTTTGTCTCGATTTCTTTTTGTGGGTTTATCTACCCCTTTATTCTGCATGATTTTACCGCAGTTTTTCCTGCAATATTTTTTTTGAACCACTACATTGAAAACTTAGCGAAATAATATGTGCACAAAAATACCTTCAACTTTTAAATTTAATCCTTAGAGGTAGTTAATTAATTAAATATATTCAACTAAGAGAAATTAATACACTATTATATATATATACTGCTTACTTACAATAAATTGTCGTAAATCGTTTTCAAGGTCTTCCTAACATACCAAAAAAGAAAAGAAAAGACACTTAAACTTTGCATTAACTATTTTTTCAGGACACAAATGTCAATCTTCAACTGCTGAGAACGCTGTCAGCTGAAAACGCAATTCCTATATATAAAAACTATTCAATACAAAAGTCAAGTGAGAAAAGAGTGCCGCCACATCTTGGAAAGTGGATTTAAAAGAATATTCCCGCTAAGTATCATCGTGAGAGAGTATTCGTGTAAAATTGGTTATTCGCAGTAATTTTAAAGTGAGAGTGGTACTATAAGTACCGCTTCCGTAGATAAAGGGTTAAGACTCTAACGTTTGAAAGCCCCATCGAATATGCAGAAGCGACTCATTGCTGCATTCTTAACCCTTTAGAGAAAAGCTTGATATGCCAGATGTCTTCCACATAGTTCACCTGACTTGCTTTTGACATTGCATTGCTTGTTGAGTAAACACTGTCAATTATTTTTTTAAACATAAAACTTGTAAGCATTGAAAGATTTTGCAACTAAATTATTCTTTTGATTGTTTTTGTCTCGTATGTATTACATACATTCGGCAACCTTTTAATATATTTAATTTTTATTTCCAACCATGTATTCCTTGGAGAAAATTTGATTATTTTGGATGTGTATCCTGTCACCTTAAACTTCTGCCCATCTTTATAGAACATCCTATATAATATTTATGACCGACAAATTAGTACATGAACGTCAAATAGCTATTATCTTTCCATATAATGAGATTTTCAGAGAGGTTACAAATTTACTTGAAAATCTACCTCTTAAATACATGCTTTAGGTTTCCTGCAAAAAATAAGTACTCATATTTCCTAACTTTTATTTTTGTTATTGCATCAAACATTTTATCAAATAGTAATTTAATATTTAAGATTTCTTATATTGTGTAGAAATATATTAATATTACTATATGTTTTGAAAGCTATAAAAAGTTAATCTCAAAGACATTTGGAGCTAAAAAGAAAAAATCCAATTCAAATGAGTTAAGCATGAAACTTAAAACATTATTAGTTATAATTATTTTTTGTCTAGTTCACTTGTTCCGTCAGACGAATCTCAAAATACAAAGGGATATATTTAAACCGTAAGATTTCTTTTCTATTGTTAAACTATTGTTAATTTATTGTTATTTGATTAATTATTTCTATACACGCTTATATTAAATAAATTTCTGGGAAACATTATTCTCGATAATAGCTTTCAAGTAAATAAAATAGAGGCATAATGACGTATGGAAAGAATAAATTTCAAACTGAATTTTCATAAAACTCTCTGTAAACAAGTTTTTTTCCTCCCTTAAATTTTTTAATACTAAACTTCTTTACCCAGAATTGTTAGAAAAATTTAACATTTTCTTAGGCCAATACCTACGCTTAGAATACGTAATCATTACTTATAATTCAAATATATGCCCTTGAACATTTCATCTACCGTCTAAAACGCCGAGAAAAAAGTGAAACTAAAAAGAAATCTTTCATAGTGCACCAAACTCATATTTTCTATGTAAGGGGCTTAGACAACGATTTACTGTTGCCTCTGCATTACATTAAGTATTAATATCTCTTTCAGGCAATGTATAATATGTACGTGAAAGATTGTAGCCCGTCTCTTAAGAAAATTCCGTTTCAGTGTCTCTGTGACTGGGTGCAAAATATGGTGGTATTTAGAAGATATTTTTTAAGTATTTTCACAAGATGATGAACATGAAATGATTAAGTTAGAAATTAGAGTGTAAAATATAATGATAAACTTTGTATATGTAAAAAAATCCTTTTGGCAAAAAACTTTTCTTGTGTTTTTTCTTCAAATGACATTATTGTTACTCCTATATTATATTCAAAAGTGAAGATTATTTTATTTTAAAATAACTTCATAGGAGTTTACATATCACAAATATTTTTTTTCAGTTTTTTAAATTTAATATCATAAAAAAATTACTTAGTTGCGTAGATCAACGATTACTGCAACCTTCTAAAAGAGGTTTTTTAAAGTTTCCTTTAAAATTTACACTAATGCTGCAGATGTTATATATTTTCCTTTTAAGACCCACCCAGCGTTTCTCAAACTGTGAGAGCCTTTTCTTTCATAGGGGAATGTAAAACATTGGCAGGAGGGGGGATACAAATGTACCTAAAAGTTGAAATAAGAGATTTTTTAAAAAGAATTATTATAACTTACTGAAAGATCAAGTCAATATAAGTTCTAATATTTGTTACAATACACTATAAACGCATCAGTACTGCACAATGAATTTGAGATAGTTAATTTATCAATATTGCTGGCAACAGGTTTAGTAATACTAATGACTTTCCTGCGCTTACCAAAGCCGCGGTAGTCGAGAGCAGGTATCAAATCATGGTTTGCCTTGTCCCGAAAGTTCGAGCCAAGTACCACTCAAAAGACCCTCCGTGTAAAGTGTTTAAATGCTATTTCTATGGGAGAGCTGAAATTTCCGTTAGTAGTGTGGTAGTTAGAGAGGGGGTGCCAGCTCAGTGTCGTCCACGCGTCACCATATGACATGGTTCAAAAATTACTTGGTCCGTCACCAAAAATTCTCGCGTAGCTGAACAGTGCAATGTTAATATTCAACGAATCAATCCCTGGGCTTGCCATATATACACTTATCACAGTTTTGATAATATATCACTGCTGGGTAAAAGACGTATTGCAGCTTTACATCATTGTATAATTTTATTGCATTTCATATCATCATGCTACATATAATGAAGGGGAGTTAAATGAAAATAAAGCATTTAAAAATTTAAATCAAAACATCTGGGGTAAATTTGAGAAGCACTGACCTAAACACGCTTTTCCCACTGCACATTCGTAAGAAGGCAGAATGAGTTCATAAGCCGTTAATCATATTTTTTCCTTCTGATGAAAGTCACTTCTTATAATGTTTTTTTGTGTGATTCAAACAAAATATATCCATAAAGATGCTATGTCTACAAAGAAAATGAATAGCCCAATAAAATTTACTTTTTTTGCAAACATGTTATGGTATTCTGTACAAACTTTGGAAAGGATAAATCAAACAAAGCGCAGCTCTTCTTATGTATTTCTACTAAAAATCCATAAAAGGTAGCTCATTATAATTGAACACTGATTATAAAAAACTTCTCCCACAGTCATTTGTGAACCTTAAAATATCGCAGAAAGTATAATTTGAAGAAGATGAAGCACATGTTGTGCTTTTTAAGTGGAACATTTCTTACTTCAGTGTTTCACATTCCAAACCGGGCTATTTTACTCAGGGATGCAACAGCATGCCATGTTTCTCTCATTCTAAAAATCCACGCCAAAATCAATTTGTAATAACAATCGTACAGACAACTTATTTATAATAAAAATAAATATTCTTAAATCACAGATTAACAGAGATTAACAAAGTTTATAATAAAATAGCTTTCTTTTAAATATATGGTTAAACTTAGAAGACTGAAAATTTAGACCATGTTAATTTAATTTAAAGAATATAATATATAGATTATTTACATCTTAAAATTGAGTATTATACTAATTATATGGACACTTAATAATTTAAGGGTATTAAATATAGATTAAAATGTACACAACTCATATCTATACAGTTGAGTATGGATTATGAAGAATTTAGAAATTTCTTGTAATAATTCATATAAATAAATGTTATAGTATTATGTTAGAGTAGTAAGTTGTTAAAGTTAGATTTTAAAATATCCAGTAAGTAGAACAGTACAAAATATGTTGGTTTTTCACAAATAAATTAGTCAAACTTATGTCAAAAGTTAAAATCTTTCCTCATATGATTTCATCTCCATAATTTCCTAAGAAACCAAGCCCATTAATATTTCTAGTAAATTATTATAACCTATTTTACAAGATAATAAAACATATTTATAATCAATAATTATTGTAAAGACACTCGTTCATGAGTGGGTGCGGGTGTGTGTGTCATTGCTGGTAGAGAGACTTTTACTAAATACAAATATTTTTGGGTTCATGTCAGAAAATTTCACAGTTAGTAGATTTTATAGACTCCATTTAATATGGACAGTTGTTGAAACATTATCGTTCACCGTATATATATATAGAACATCTTATTAAACTAGAGTTTAGATTATAAATCTGCAACTAATATGGCCGAGAGAGTATATTTATATTTAAGACTTCATCAGGTATTTTGTAATTTAAGAATTAGTGAATTATAAACATTATAAGATTTTTTTAAATTTTTCCGTAAGTAATTTTCTTACATTATCCACTAAATTTTTATCATAAGGTATATATTAAAGACATCCAAAGTGTGCGTAGTGCAGAATGCTGAGTTTCCAGGAAAGTTAGTAAGTATTTGTGTTTTTGATATCATGAAGATCATTATATATTGTTAAATTTAGATTATATTAGAAAATACAGTAGTCTTGAAAACAATAATGGAAAACCGTTCCACAGCATCCCATGCAATCAAAAATGTTATAAATACTAACAAGGAGAAGGAAGACTAAAATTCATTGGGTCGAGCTTGGTAATAAAGTATTCTTTGGGGTTTCAACCCTTTAATGTAATTCCGTCGAATGGCAGTAATGGATAAAACAGCGTTCGAAATTCATGCTTCGCTTTATACACTTAGTTTCAATTTCTTCACCAGCCCAGTGGCTCGATTGGTAAATCGTCTGCCTCCAATGTGGTTGACGAGCTCGAATCACGCGCAAAACGTTTTCTTCACCTTAATTATTTTTTTTAAAAAAATAAATTTATTTATGAAATGTTTATTAAATATTAAATGATATTCTACGTAATTATTTTTTCATTTATACAGTAAAAAATTACTGTAATTATATGAATATTTATATTAAGTTTAATAAATAAATTTTATATAAATAAATAATATTTATAATAAAATATATAATAAATATTAAAGATATTTTACATAAAAATTTTTAAAATAGTTTTATAATGTAAATACAATATACTATAAATGAAATATTATATATATATATATATATATATATATATATATATATATATATAAAATAATTTATAAAATTTATTATTATTATTATTATTATTATTAAATTAACTATTTCGTAATTATATGAAATACTTAATAAGTGCTTTTCAAATAAATCTATTTAATTTTTAAAAAAATTGTTCAATAATTTTAATAATTGTATTTAAATAATTTTAATTAATGGTAATCAATGAATGGTAATTAATATTAATGAATTATTTTAATTAATATAAAGTAATTATTTTAATTAATATAAAGTAATTATTTTAATTAATATTAATCAATCATTTTAATAAATATTAATCATTTTAATTAATATTAATTTATTATTTTAGTTAATATAAATTACACATTTTAAAAATTAACATTAATTAATTACTTTTAAATAATATTAATTTTAAATAATTTTAATGAATAATTAACTTTAATTAAAATATTTTTAAATAAATTAATAAATAATAATTTTAAGTTATTTTAATTAATAATTAACTTTAAGTAATTTTAATCAACAATTAATTTTAAGTAATTTTAATTAATAATAATTTTAAATAATAAATTTATTTACTTATTTTTTTAATTTCTAAAATACAAAAAAATTACATAAATGCCATTCAATATTTAATAAACCTTTTAAAAAATAAACTTACTTAATTTTAAAAATAATTAAAAGAAAAA
>BMAV01016188.1:6628-20434 GCA_019973955.1 Trichonephila inaurata madagascariensis | reverse complement strand
ATACTCATGGTGCGGCCCGCGTGAAATATCCGTCATATGTATGCGGCCCGCGTGAAATACCTGTCATATTTATGTGGCCCACCGGGAAAAAAGGTTGAGTACTCCTGCTCTAAACTTAGCCGCAGCAGTTAAACGAGGAGAGTCCGAGACACAGGTTTTAATTTCACCCTCTAAGGCAGGGGTGCCAAACTCAAAGGCTGACTTAGGCCTACCTTAAAGCAGCCCACCTTAAATTAAAGAAAGTTTAACTTAAGTTGGGCTGCAAATAAAATCAAAATTCACATAATAATAGGTTTGTTTCAAATAATACGTTATATAGTAAACATATATAAAAGAACAAGAAAAATTAATATGTACGTCCTCTGACACTTGACATCTCTTCTCTGCTATTATCTTTACTACTATTCCGGGAGAAATGTTCATATTTTTTTACATATTATTGCGAGCCAATATATTGACCAGGCCGCGAGTTTAACAGCCCAGGTCTACGGTTTATTTTTAACAGCACTGAAAGCAGTATTAAAAAAGTATTTTTTTATAGAAAATAAATTTTTAACAAACACTCCCAGTATATTTTACATTTAAGTTAAAAATTAACACATTTTCAAGAAGATTTTATGTTACTGTCTTTTTTTTTATAAATAAACTAAGACGTCAGAGACAATGAAAGAGTCGATTTTACATTAACTTACACACAAAAAAAAATGTTTGCAAAATTTTATATGTATAATATGACCATTGTCTTTTCCCAAAATACTAATAATTACGATTTAAAAGTCACATATGCCAATGGAGTGGATTCCATGTAAGAATTTAAGTTTTGTATAAAAACAGACAACCATCTATCAGACTCAAAGATTTTTGTAGACTTAAAGTAAAAATTCTAGAAATCAGAATGAGTATTTTTACTACAATAACTTAAAATCGGAAGATCTCTCTTTAAAAGGAGTAATTGACAAGGAAGTGTTGTAAATAAAACGTTTCGAAATTAAAATTTTTATTATAGTTTGATTTTATTTATACTTTTAAAAATATCAAAGCTGTTGTAGTAAAATAATCATCCATAAATATAAATTTCCTTGATGTATAAACCATTTCTTTTAAATATAATAATGCATTATATCAGATTAATTATCAAAATGGCAACTTTCCAGATAATAAACCTTACTTTGTTATCAAGTTTCCAGAGCAACCCGAAAATAGTGTTATTGTCAAGGTCTATTCCCGAAAGCTATTGGTGTTCAGTTAGCGCTATGAGCAAACACACCAATGAACAATATGATCTTTCTATCAAAAAAGATACATTCGAAGGTGTAAAAACTTGTTTTTTGATTATAATATAGCAATCTATATATATGGACTGTTGCTAGTTTATTAACAACTTACACACTGAAGTTTCACAACTGGAATGTTTTAGATTTTCTGAAACATACCCTTTCACTCGTTTTGCTCTACAAGTTATATAGAAAGAAAATATGAATTATATTTTTTACTATCAAAAAATGTTACTTAATTTATTAGTAGTGATTAAAAATGACTTAAAACTATTTAGAAAAAAAATCTTTGATTTAAAGGTTTCACGGTTTTTTTTTTTTTTTTTTTTGCTTATAAAATTTATATCGTCGACCAAATTATCCGAATGCGCAACTCCACAAAGGAACTAAATTTGATATAGGAGTGCTACGTGCCAAGCGCTGTTTGGCTCGATTCCTTAATCATGCCAAACAGCACTCGGTGAAAAAAAGTCGAATTAAAATTGAATCCTTTATTCAAATTAAAATCATCTGAATTTAATAGGGTTGTTGCCGAAAAAAAAGAAAATTTACTCTAATATACGTTATTCCCATGACAACCACATTACCATACGATAAAAATATCAAGGTAACCATATTGTAAAGTTATCACCCATCTTGGCGAACATAACAAGAACTTGGGGCGTAGCACTTCTATATCAAATTAGGCCCCAAGAATCAGTTACGTATTCTGATTATTAAGTCGACGATATGTATTACCTAAAACTGTTTATGGACTCGAAATACTACGAAAAGCTAACTATTTAATTTTTAAGAGAAAAATTCAATAATTTGTAAATGAATTTCAAAGTGGTTCTTCTACGATAATAGACGAACACACACGAAATTTGATTCACAAACACATCAAACTATGTATAACAATGGTTGGTATAGGTTTTCTGCAAACATGATTATTATGTGTAAATACAGTTTCTTATGAATGTTTATTGAAAATTCCTTAAAAGATGTGTAAATTCTAAACTCAACAAATTTTTAAAAAACTAAATATTGATTTGATTCGAAATATGTACCAATTTTTGTTACATGTAATAACAGAATGAGTTAAAAAATATCAAATAATCTGGCACAATAGAAAAAAAGCTGTAGCATTTTAACTGATTATAAACTAGTTATTTTTCCTTTCTGAGATAAATCAGATTAAAGTTTTATTTGCCATTAAGATACAAATAAAGCAGGCATCAAAGTGATCATGACTTAATTTCTTTTTTAGCTTAGAACTTTCAAACTTTGTGAAATGAAATATATGTCTTCTGGTGAGTGTGTATTAATGTCACAATATAAATAAACACGAATACTATAAGCAACGGACTTCGCGATATTAAATCATGGTTGAATGACGCGTGCGAGACCTAAACTGGCACCCCTCTCCCCTAACATCCAAATAATGCCAATACGAGGGCATTAAGTCAAGGCAAATTTAATATGCATCAACTCCTTTACATGGTGCGTCTTCAGAGGCATTAAGGTTCAAACACATGACACACTGGTCATGAGTCCGTGACTATGACCGCTAGTCTACAGTGGGCACTGTATGGCATCGGAAGAGATCGTTTGCCTTAGATATGTGGCAATGATAAAATTAGGAATTTCATGAAATCTCTAAGGGATAGGATCAATTGACGGGAGATGTTAAAATAACGTATCTCTCTTTAAAGTCATTTCCATGATAAAGTAAGTGATTTTATCAAACCCTGAACTGTTTCAGTGAAATGATGAAATGAACTAATCTGGATTTGCCTTGGCAAACTACTGCCCAGGGTGTCGAGTATTGTACTATCTAACCATACAAGTAGTGCTATCGATCCCCTAAATATCAATTCCATATCTTTAAGAAAAAATGGCACCATAGGATTAACATAGGGATTGATATTTTAGTGCGTAAGCAACCGAGAGATGTTACACTTAAAAAAATACCACCCTAATTTTCTAATTATTTGTTAATTAATTTCGAATAAATAATTTGTATTTCATTGACTATTGTTATATTACTTCTACGTTTAATATTTGTTAAATAAACACTTTTAAACTCGTGACAATATTATTTCATCATTTCACTGAAACATGTCAAGGATTTGTTCAAATCCCTTACTCTTTATCAGGGAAATGACAGTCAAGAGACGTCATTTTAACATCTCCCTCCAATTGATTATATCCCTTAGGGATTTGATGAAATTCCTTATTCTCCATCATTTTCCTGCGACAGATATATTTCTATGGTACCTTATTTGACTTTGTAAACAGTAATTCAATTATTTGTTATACTGATTAATTTATCATTACAACATTTATTACATTTTGTTTAATAATTTTAATGCATCAATCTTCCCAAAACAATAGCTTTCTAATTTTTATGTTAAAATCTGATTAAAAAATCTCGGTCTAAAGTTTTCTATCGAATAATATTTAGATTGACTTAGATAGAATAACTGAGTGAGATAGAATAAAAAAAACAATGCAAAAATTGACATAAATTTGGGCATTTTTTTAAAAAAAATGTCGATGATTATGCAAGAACATATAGAAGATTTAAATACTACAATAATAGATAAACATGTTTGAAATCAAAGATAGGATAATGTTTTTTCAAGAGCAGTAGCAGCAATATATCATAAGAATCTAATGTGAATGTTTATTTACCTCAATGGGATTTGAAATAACAAATAAACATGCTTACAATCAAAGAGAAAGGAAGAATATTCGTCTAGATCAATAGTTGCATTCCTTCAACAAAATCAAAATCTACCAATTTCTCTGTTTTGAAAAGTAAATAGTAACGTCATTTAATATGTCTTTACTTTAAAAAGTAAAATAATTCTTCGAATGTAGATATTAATCGTGAAAGTTTCTTATGGATGACTTTTAGAAATAGTATTACTTTCAACTCCCAACTCTAATTTATAAACGAGAAAATAAGTGTGCTTATTTCTATCTAAACATATTAAAGTTTTAAGCATATATAATATCAGTAGATTCACCCTGTGAAAATAATTTTAAAAGAAATATCTATTGGGTTATTTCAAAATATTCATAAGAATATTTTCTCATATCATCACACGCATAAAGTTGACTTGAACTTTTAAATTTTAATTTTAAACTTTTTATATTTCTCTAAATACATGCATGTATGCATGTCGTATCAAACAAAAAATGTATCAAATCTGAAGCTTTAATAATACAACACAGTACTAAATACTCAACCTAATTTGGACCGAAGGGTGTCCGAGTTTTTTAATACAATTCTCGCGATAACCCAGTATTTCCATAAAGAATAAATGTGGGTATTTCCGCAGAAAATATGCCCTGCCTTTCTATGTATTGTTTGTTTGAGAACACAACAGAAAATAAACTGCCCAAATAACCTTAAACAAACAAAAAGTGCGTACTTAAAAAAGACATAGATCATTTAATAGATGAAAAAGAAAATTAATGAATATACAGTATGCAGTAATTTACATGATCAGACACACCGGAGAAAAATACTTTGCGCCAGGCATAGAGCTGTCTATAATGAAAGTTCAGTACCAACTTCGCAAAAATTCGTTATTTCTTTCAAAAAATGCGCAATGACCTGTTGTGTTCCGAACGGTTCTCTACGTTTTGCTGCTTCATCCCAAAGACGACGAAGGAACAGTAATGGTGCGTTCATTACCAACACACCATCTTGTTCAAAATGCTAAAGGGTAGTTTCGACAGCCTTTAGTCCAGCGATAATCAACCTGCGGACCGCATGTGGCCCGGTCATGCTCCATTTCATTAAAAAATTCAATTATTTAAATATAATGTATTAAAAATTTAGCGAGAAATTCTATCAATCAAGTAATCCCATATAACGATTTTGCTATCGATGTGGTGCTGCGGGATAACTTTTTTCCTTTTGAAATTGTAACGGTTAGTTTAACAACTAACAGTAGAATATAGCGATTATTTTATACGTGAAACCATTTTTTCATTAAACCTCATTCCTTCCAAGCGAAAAATATCTAAAGAATATTTGTGATTTCAAGACGATTGTGGTCTTGACTGTTTCAAAAAAAAAAAAAAAAAAAACATGGATCAACAACTTGTTTAATTTGTCATGAAAATGCTATATTTAAAATATGTAATTTTGCTCATCACTATACCACTAAGCACAAATCTTTAATACCTCCTTTTTTTAGCAACAAAATATTTGGGGGGTAGGTGATTTGGGATTATTGATGAAAGGAAATCGAAATTATCCCATAACAGGGTAAAAAATGCATTAAACCTTTTTCTTCTGTGAGCTGAGTTTCATGAAGTTTAATGTTTTAAAATAAAATCAAAACCTATTAATATTTTGATCAATTTCTGCATTTTAATGTCATTGATTTTATTGCGTCCCCCCCTCCTCGTCTCCTGAATATCCTGCCCGTTGCGGCCAAGCGAGAAATAGTTATCATATGTATGCGGCCCTCGTGAAATAGTTGTCATAAGTGTGAGGCCCGGCTGAAAAAAAAGGTTGAGTACCGCTGCTTTAGTCCCTCACTATATGATATCTTAGAAGTTTGTACTGCGTTCTCAACATTAACGTCTTCATCATTTTATGGAATTTTTTGTTAACTGTGCCAGCAGCGATAATTTCTGCATTGAGAATAATGTCTTGCTTGGTATTGTTCTGGTACCACTGTTCATCATTATTTTCTTCGATTTCTGCATGTCCAGGGGATCTTTTCAGGAGGAGTAAGCTTACATTTTCTGCATCATTGAGTTAAACGAAAGCATTTTTTACGCGGTCAAGAAGTTTTCACCTGGGGAGAACTAATGTTAATGACGTGTGAGTGACGAGTTTTCAGGACTCTACTTTACTTTTCATACGATATGCTTTATTTTTACTTAAATTATCTTATGAGATAAGTTACAGATTCTTAAGTATGTAAAGCTATCCCAAAGTTGTCTTTAAGTGCTTAAAAATAATTTCAAAGATATTTCTGTGGAAATGCAAAGCATAAAAGGGTTTGTTTTTTTTCAATTTTTATGTTAGTTATAAATATGTGATGTTATAATAATCATATTTTTTTTTAAAATTTACGTTAAATTTTAAACAATGATACTCGTTAGATTAGTGAGAGACATGTTCAGTTACTCGGTTCATTGAGACAATCAGTAATATAGATATTTTGTATAGGTACCCAGCCAATAACTTCACCGCCAAAGTCATTTAAATATTATGACTTTGGTTTCAGAATTCCTTATTAGCTTTGATATCTCTTTGGGAACGGTGACAATCGCCGTATTAGACCACATTCGCTCCAGTTGTGCTTCCCCCATCACACTAAAAAATCTACTTTTCATTAAAAATCTGTCACAGTCCTTTTACAGTGTAGATGTTTTATAAAAAATATGTTAACAGCCAGTGATACACAAGGGCACTTGAAAAACAGGCCTTATATTATGGAACCATAATCAAGAGATTAGGATCTCAGAGGCTTATTTTCTTTAAACAAGTACGCGATTTACGAACTTGATGTACCCGTTTATATTTTCTCAACAACTGAATTAACATAATTAGGTAATCATGAATAACAGGATGTGTATTCTTACAAATATTTTCCTTTATTTGAACTTCCTTGGTGTCAACCATTTTTTTTTTTCTTACTTACTCATTTCCCCCATTTATTTCGTTTACGGTACAACTGCTGTATCACACGATTAAGAATCAGTTCATCTTTTTGACTTAAAAGAATTTTCCCGAAAAGCCAGCCAAAGAAAATGAGAAATTTTTCGGTGCAGTATATGAACCAACGAGTATTAAAGGTTAAATTTTTATATATACAAAATTTTTTTCACCAACAGCCCTGGTGTTTTGAAATTCCTTTTTCATAAATATTTAATAACCTTAATTTTGGATATCTCATATATATACAACGTGCAGTTTTTTAAAGGATACTCTTAATTAGAAAAATAAGCGTTTGACTAAATATGATCTTAGCATAAGAAACCTAACCAACCAACTGACAAGGACACAAAAAGATTTTAGTACTCCTTCTAATGATTTCTACTTTACAAGAAATTGAGAAGTGTATTATGTGTTTCTTTCCATTAAATTTTCATTTAATTTCATTACTCTACAGGATACAAATTTGGTAATATCAGGATCTTAATTTTTGATTGTAATTGTACCAAGTCGGTGTATATGAAATGTAGGATTTTCATCACATGTTAACGTTTGTCACCCTATTTTTATAAAGTTCTTGTTTTGGGTATAACCTCGTTTATAGTCATATTGTCCATTGAAAGAGTCACATTTCAACAAAAAGGATTTTCTCGAAGGCATTCCATTACTTTTGGTTGTACATTTGCAGAATACTCAGAGAGGTTTCTCTCACACAGTTACAAACATTTTAATGCCATTCTGAACAATCCATTAATGTGAAAAATATTTCTCAACCGACGTGGCAACAAAAGCAATATATAGAAGCAAATTAGCATATAATATGAAGTAAGGCTGAAAATATTTTCAACTGATCTAATCTTCGACAGTTTGTGTAAAAAAAAATACAAATATCTCACTTTCTAAATATGATGCAAGGATTCATGTTACTAATGAGTAAATTACATTTATATTATGATTAAAATTTTTAATAAATATAAGATATTTTTCTTATATTGTCTTTGTTTCAAGTAGCTATAGCATGCTCTCTACTTTAAATGTTAATGTAAAATATATTATTTTAAGGGGTTTTTTTTTAATAAGGTCCCTCGCTAGTTTAAGGTAGGGTCTTCAACCTCTTATTTCCGAGGACCTCATCAAAAAATTCGGAAAGATCCGTAGGCTACATCAATAAGTTCACAAAGGTCTACGGGCCACAAATCTACCAAAAATTTGCGTAATCAGAAAATTTATATAAAAATAGAAGTTTTTTTACAAGACTATAAATGAGATATTTTAAGTGAAAAAATACTGTTATATATATGTGTGTGTGTGTGTATGTGTACATATATAATGATTTGAAAAAAAGTTAAATGGATATTCTTAAGAAAATGTACATACAGTTAATATTTTGAAATATTCATCATTTTAAGAATATTTTTTTCAGATAGATTTAAAACATTTAAGTGGGATGTTTTAAGTATCAAGAATGTGGGCGAAATGTTTTTACGACAAAAAGCAAAAATGAAATTTTTCTTGAAGTTACCTCACATTCAAATGCTGGAACATTAAAATGTCTTCAGTGGGCCAAAGGTTGAAGACCCCTAATTTAAGGGTTCCATGAGTCAACAAAGATTGAAGACCACTGCTCTAAATAAAAGAGAAAGCTGGAAAAAAATATATTATTTGACATATATTGCCACTATGGTATTACGTTCAAAGAAAAGCAATTATTTACATGAACCATTTCGAAATAAAAAATCAAAACTGATATCATTGACAATTCTAATTTTCAAACCTGCAAAAGTTTCAATATAAATTAAATTGATTCTAATAATCAATTGATGAAAGGATAATTCCTTAAAATTCGGCATCATCTCAGCAAAAATTATGTTCGTAGTAGAATCTGACTAATAATCTATGTTTGTGATGTTAATAATACTTTACGCGGCAACAAATATTTAAAGATTAGATAAACACACAGTTCAATAAAGCATTAACAATTATCAAAGGAAAAATTAATTTAATCGATCGAATTTAAATACTGTCGTCTCCGAAGTGAAGTAAAAAAAATAAAAAATTACTTTCGCAACGTTACAAGCAGTACGATCTAAATTTCGAAAGAAAGTTCACAAAGCCATTTAAAGAAATCTCCTGCACTTAGTGCACCCTTTAACGAGAAAATTCAATTTCCACCTGCGCTTGGTTGGACTTAATCCTTTTAATTAGTCTTGTAATTAACGCTGAAATAAGCTTCACGGAAACGCTTCAAGTAACAATTCTGGTGGGATTCGCAGCTTCGAGACTCATTAAGATTTTTGACTGAAAGATCTTGTTATGAAGTAAATTGATTTTTAGTTGTTTTTTTTTCTTTCATTATTATTGTTATTATTTTGGGATTTTTATTTTTAATTATTTTCCATCTTTTCGGTTAGTTAACGATTATTTAAGGAAATTAAGTATGAATCATTTCCACTAATTAAATAAAAACAGTAAGTATAAATTGTTTTAATTATTGAAGTGGGCAATGATAATTATTTCTATCCGATTGGGACTGATTGTGTCATTAATTTTGGATTGTTTTTTTGTGAAATAATCTCTTTCCAAGGTTGAAATGCGCTTATTAGAAAGTCCGAGAGTAAAAAAAGAATAATTGTCTAAATAATAAAAGAATAATACGTCTTTCTCTGGAGTCAAACTCTGTTTGAGTTCTTCATTCGAACAGATAGTTCACATTTTATTTATGGGCATACATAAGATACCGTTGTAAATGAAAACGACTTAAAATTGCTGAAAATATTTCCGTTTATCTCATATTAAAACAATATATAGTTGTGAATTATAGGTCTTGTCCTGATTATAAAATTTCATTACAAAACAACCATAACAGTATAACTTTTATGACATTGGATAGATCAGTTTTAGTCGGGTTTTTTTTTCACTAAATGGCGCGAATGTTTCATCAAGTGTGACTAGGTGGAAGATTTATAAGGAATACATTTTTTTTTGTCTCCCAATTTGTTTTAGAGAGCCCAATGTGTCAAATGAAGAGAAAGCTCAATATGTGCTTTGGTTTTACGAAACGAAATCAACCCTTAATGTTTGGTGCAAATGTCGACTTGTTATGGAAGCAAACACCTTAATTAAAAATCAGTAAAACGATGGAATGAAATGTCGCAAACAAGTTAAGTAAAAATTCTTTAAAATAAGCTTAATCGTTGCATGATTATAAAATACAACACATGTTCAAGAACTCTTATCGAGAACGGAAATGCTTACAGAACGGCTTAGACATTCTCCCAACTACCAAGAGAGCACACATTGAAATTACTAAGGTAAATGGTCTTACAAAAAATTTCATTCGATTATTTACAATACATCGAAAATACATATGTCTAGTTAAAATAGTTTGAGCATAATATATATTTATAATTAAAGCAAGGCTTTTGGTCCACACTATATATTTTTTAATTTTTAAATAACGCTTATGTTTTAATAATTATAGCAATACAGTAGAACCTGATTTTGTGCGGTCCTTTTTTTATGCGATTTTATTTTTGTGCGATTTTTTTATGCGGTATATGAATTTCAATGGTTTTGGCGCCCCTGTAATGTTTTCTACCAATGTACATACATACACTTCAGAACGCTCTCTCTGTTCATTGATTATTAAGTCCCTCGACAATGCACATTAAATTGCTTTCTCTCAACGCACTAGCAGCACGCGCTTGATTGAAGACGAAACTTTCAATGACAATGACATTATCAATAATCTGAGAGATTATGAAGACGGACACACACACACACACATGATGAGAACCGGATTTTTTGACTGCAGATACAATATATACTGGGATACAGCTTTCTAACAAATCATAAAAGCATTTTCTTAAAATAGATACGATCCCCCGTAAGGAATTTGAAATTACAAAAAAGAGCTTCGATCATGCATATCTGATTATCATGCCCTTCACAAGCAACTGACCGTCGTCACAAAAACTGATCACTTACTTTATGGTGACAAAAAATAAATTAATTGGAATTTTATCTTCAAGTGTGACGAAAGCAATTTTAAACTATTTCACACATCACAGGAAGAGAGATGAGTCCTTTCGATTACCATGAGTAGCAGTGAATTATGTGTGAGCATTTTGAAAATTTATCCGTATATGCAATGAAAAATTAAATGTTTTTATAATGTTTCCATGTTGAGTTTAATTATTTATTTTGTTTGGAAGTACTTTCTCATAAATTTCTTAAATAAGTGACATATTTTTTAAGTGTGACTTTTTATGCGGTCCCTGTCCACGGCATAAAAAAGTTTTTTGTATTATATCGACAAAATTGTTTGTTATATGTAAGCATTTATGAAATTTTCGAATATTTTTTGTGCGATTTCTTTTATGCGGTCCCTATCTACCGCACAAATACAGGTTTAACTGTATTAACAATTTTCAAAGCATTAAATCATTTCTATGCCGCAATAATATTTAACTGCATTATGTAAACTTGTTGAAAAAGTTTAAGAGCTTTTACTTGCATTTTTGAGTATTAATTTCAAATTAGATTTGTAACGTATTTAACAGTTTCAAAAAGTGATCCTTTGGAAAGGAATACGTAACCATGGTACCCGAGCATACATGGTCTTGAAATCGTAGCTGGGGTTGTTTTTTAACTTATCGTAGGCTCTATAGATCCTGGTGGCTCTAAAGATCTTCTGTTTAGAGGTGTAATAATTTTAAATTTGATGTGACTGGAATTTGTCATGTTAGAATGGTGTGAATGTTTGGAGAGTAGAGTGCCACTTTGGGTGTGATCTTTTCATTTGATGTGGTTTAAAATGACAAGGTCCGTTGTCAATTGTACTCATGCAGATTCAACTTTCGATAATAATAACCAATAAATAAATTTCAATTTAATTGAAAATTTTTAATAAACAATCTATCGGAAAGGAAAAAAAATCTTTACGAAACAGTTTGTTGAAAAATATTTTATCCTGGATTGCTAATATCCATAATATATTTTAACAATTTAGTCTACATGGCAAATTAGCTTACTTTAGAGAAAAACAAATACTTTAATTTTTATTTATGTTTAATACGTTAAAAATTCTGCAGAACAATATTTTTATTTTGAAATTTGATGAATTTGTATTTAAAATTACATCAGAACGATTACGCAGCGCAATTGTCGGCAGGCTTCGTAATCTCGAAAATTGGTCATATGACATGGTTGACTTGTGTTATTCCTGCTTTCACACCTAAATTCTAAATCTAAATTCATCATGGAGGATTTGCAGTCCCATTTCTGTTAAACCATATTTGCCACTTTCGTAAGTCGCCAATGTTGGCACGTTTTTCACACTCACAGTTAAGTCACATTGCAGAATTTGGCTACGATTTTTAAGTCATGAATATACATAGAATATTGTGCTGGTTATGAAATGAGTGGTTTAATGTAATATGAAATTAAGTGTGTGCACTATAAAATATTGTACTGAGAGTATTGTACTCAGTATTTGTTTTTCTTGTTTTTGTTACTATACTCTTCACTTGGTTTTCTGAAACTCTGCATATACATCACAATTTATTTACACCAGTTCTTTTCTTAAGGCTACTTCGGCTAATGTTAAAGAATAAGATCCGAATTCCGAATATTTTCAGTTTTAAAATTACTCACACACACACACAAACATTAATATTATATTCTGGCTACACTATCCTGTAGAGAATCACTTTTTTATCATATTACTCATTTTTATCCGAGTTGACACATTTTTTCTTTTATAAAATGTGTTCTGCATTTTTTTCCTATACCAGAATGCTAAATGAGCTATCCCTTAAAATGTGAAAATGAAAAACTAATTCTTTACTTTATATTTTGAAATTTTAAAAACACTATATTATAAACAAATGCATGAGTTACGATGTCACAAATTTTTTAACGATTGAGGAACTTTTTCTGTCCGAAAATGTGTTCCGCGTCAAGTTCACCCTGTCGTACAAATGACGAAAACAGCCTTAAACGTTTTGTAAATTACAAGGTCTTGAAAAGGTAATTTTTTACTCCGTCTAATTTACAGGATTTAAAATCACTGATGATTACGATATCCCTGTTCAGATTTACGCATTTCCACCCCATTTTTTTAAATGGATTGAATTCACTAAAATAATCTATATTAAAAAATAGAAATAACAGATGATACCTTTTTTTTAAGAAAAATAAATGATATATTTTCTGTTATAATAACAAGTACTCTAAGATATTTCTTTAGAAGTTCATGTTTTAAGAACATCACTGCTAACTTAAATTTTTTTATTGTACTCCAGCATAACTGTTATGGATGATTTCTTTAGTTAAGAGAATAATTTTGTCTTGTCGTACATATGAAAAATGCGTTTATGAAGAAGTTAATATTTCTAATGTCTTTAAAAGAGTTTACAATTATAAAAAAAAAAAATTAAAATCGTATGATTGCTTTTATTATGTGTCTATGACGTCACATGAGATTTTGAACTCATTGGCTAAAAACACGTGGTTATGATTATCATGTTACTATGACGTAACATGAATTGAGCCTACTATTGTTGCGTTATTTCTGCACGCCCCCCAAGATATTGTCACAGGCAGTGGCGCACACAAGCGGGTGGATCCTGGGGGTCCGGCCCCCCAAAGCCCTTGATATTTTTTCCGATTGATTATAATTCTAAGTATATAGTACGTAAAAAAATTTAGTTAAGTATTTGGTATTAATGAATAATTTTATTAATTAATGCTAATTATTTATTCAATAATTAGTTTTTTACTGTGTTTTGTTCCCGAAAATCGACAAAATCAAAAGGAGCATGATACAAGAATGATGAACTTTCGACCCCGGACCCCCCT
>BMAV01016187.1:225913-237739 GCA_019973955.1 Trichonephila inaurata madagascariensis | reverse complement strand
CTCAGCTCTTCCTTTGTAAACGATTTAGCACACTCAAACAAGCTTTGGTTACCTCTTTTATTCTCCACGGAGAGCGACGTTAAACGCACTCTACCGGCTCTACGTAATGCGCAATCACGCTGCATTTCTAATCATTTGCATATCTCCTCGACATGTACCTCCATGTCAAATTTCGTTACGATCCCGCAATTATTTCTTGGTGCACTGATTTTTTTGTCCATGAGTGGATATAAATATATATATCGGTATGTGCCCTCATGCACAAAATTGAGATCAAAATCAAATTGAACTAACTTGAAATTGAAACTAGAAAAATTGACAGAATTTGTATTTTATAAAAATGTTTTATAAAAGTGTTGAAGAAATGTTAGTATAATTTCAACTTTTGCGGCTTGTTTTTGTAGAACTATTGTACTAAGACAATTTTAGGATCTGTGTGGTATTTTTCCTCCAGATTTGTGAACACAGTATCAAAACAAACAAGTGTGTCCTTTTACAGTGAGAATGAGTTCTCACATTCGCTTAGATCCGTCAGTGGTTCCTTAATTTTTTTTTTTATTTATGTACCCTTTTCTACTGTCAAAACTTGTCCATGGACCCCGTTTTATAGACAAAACTTGCCCACGGAGCTCCAAGTGAAAAAGCTACATAAATGCATAGTATAAAAATAACAAATTAAAAAAAAAAAAACATTTTGTTGAAGAATGGTGTATTGAATTATATATTTTGTTTAAAATAAAACAAAATAAATTAATAATTTGGATGAACTTCATGAGATGTTATAAGTATATTTAGGTCCATCTCAATGTTTGCAATCACAAATCCCCACGAGTATTTAATTTTTAGTCGGTTTCTTTTTTTGTGTGATCATGATTTTAACCGTATTGAAGTTACGTTCTACCAAACTGGAAGACGGGAAAGTATTCAACATCTTCTGTGCAATAACCTATAATTAAGATATAAAATTGGGATCTGTTTTTGTGACCAGAATTTGTGGTACCTGGTTAAAACCTTGAGGACAACAATACAATTATAATTTGACAACAAACCCCTCATTTGTAGATGTTTCAATAAGATGATCCTGTATTAGTATGGATTCATCTGTGTTCGGGATCTGAGTTAGTTCACGCGCAAAACGTTTCAACACCCAGTCGGAAATATCCAAGTGAATTATTGCTATCTATTTAAATTTCCATAAAAATACAAATGGAGATCAAAATCTTTTATTTTATGTTAAACGTTGCACAGAATTGACATTGTTCAGGGTCCCCTAAATTAATTTTTGTTTTCCATGGATCCCCTAAAAGATATCAGAGACCCCTGAGAACTTTTCAACCCCTGATTTAGATAAATAATTGTGATAGAGAGCTGTTAACAGGCTTGAAGCTGGCCAGTCTCAAACGGAGGTGGATCGAAGGTTACAAGTTGTGATATGGTCGTTCTATGGCTACCATATCTTTGATTGTCAGCGTGAATTAGAGGTGTGGGATTCTCGAAATGAATCGACATTTTAAAATTCTTAATATGACTTTATTAAGAATATAACTTAAATTTCTAATAAATTAGATAAACTTATATTAAGTGAGAATAAACCAAACACACAGCTTTAGTTAAACCTGATCGCGTAACTTGGATCACTTATCTAAATAATTATATTATCCGCTTGCTTTCAATTCTGATAATATTACAAGTCCTAATATCAAGTAATCAGTCCTACCTTGATTCGAGTTAAGGTTCAATCACTGCTGAGAGACTTTTAGGCACGTGTGCAATAGTATGCACTTTGTAGTAATGGCTAGAAATCCTGGTAATCTTTTGGTAGGCCGTCAATTCACACTTCTATCTCTTCTAAACATAACTTTCTCTAAATTGCCATCCTGCTTACTAAAACTTCTATTCTTTTAAAAGATATCTTATTTGCATTTTACAATTGCATTTCACTTCTTGGATTTGGGTTGGAAAAGATTTGCCATTAATCTTGGACGTCAAAGAACCCCGAGGTTATGTTACAGAAAAGACGCGTGAGCCCGTCACAAAGTTAGCTGTAACCGACCAATATGATGGCACTAAAATAGCCTCTCGGTTATGGAATGAATTACAAGAAAGGTGGTACGTCACCAGTTAGGTGGACTAAGGCTAACACAAACCAATGAACCTGCACAACATCGCTACTTGGCCTTAAGGGCTTGACGATGTAGGTGGTCAATGGCTCCTCAGCTTGCTCTTGAACTTGCTGCCTTATCTCAAAAAAATTTCCATGCATATAGACTACAGACGTCTAGTAGACACTGACATTTACTCTTGGTTTCCAGTCACTTGTGTCCCTTTGAGTACATCAAACATAAAAGACCGTTTATTGCTGAGTCGAAAACATCAGATACGAATTACAACCTGTTATTTTCAGTGATGAGTCGATATTTACCAGACAAAGTGTTTCTCTTCGAATCTTTACCTGAAAAGAAAGTAATACTCGTTTTTATTACTCTTACATAATAGAAATCGACATATCTGGAAGCAAAGGAATTCTTGTCTTTGGCGGCATAATGTTGGACTGTCAACGTACGGTGCTACAGAAATTAAGTCCTTGAATCCTTGGTGAGATTGCTCCAGCATGCTATGGGCCCGGACTACATTTTTCTGGACTATAATGTGTGATCACACAGAGGACGGATTTCATGATGATGAGGATATTCACCGTATGGTTTTTCTTTTAAGGTCTCCGGATCTCAAACCTATTGAACATGTTTGTGATGCCATTTCTCGGCATAGACCTCCTCCCAAGACGTGTCAGTGACTAAAAATCATGCTTTTGGAAGAATGGGCGTTGCTGCCTCAAACATTTATTAAAAAACTCATAAGCAACAAGGCAGCTCGTTGTGAGGCTTGTATAATAGTGCACGGTTGTCCCACTCCATTTTAGACTTTCTCGAGTTAAATGCTTTATCTATGTTTTATAATTTCACACTTTTTGATATACCCTGTATCATAATTCACAATTAAAATATTTTTCATATTCTTATGATGCTATATTCTTTTTCACATTGTAGTAGTTGTCTGTGCCAATTTTTGTAGGAACACATGAGTTTGCACAGATTTTATGCTTGTGACCTTAATTTTGAATCTGAGTGCATATGACTGTGTGTATGCTACTGCTCTTGGAGTATATAATTTTTGTTAATTTTTAAATCTTCCTAAGCTTATGTATGAGTTATCTATAGTAAATATCTGTTATGTGCTTAGATAATTATCAATTTTGAAATTTCTTTTAAATTTTTACGATCTAAATGCGTTAGTTATTTTCAATCTAGCTTACGATATTGAATAGGAGAAATTGTTCAAACATATTTTTTTTGGCCCCAATTCCGAGGTTGTACTCGTTCATTTTATAAATTTTTAAGTCAAATTTGAGCGTCTTTATTACATCTTATTATCATATTTATGACATACGTAGTATGATCCAAGGTATGGAAAACCTTACACTGAAAAGTTCACAACACTGAAGCACATCCACCTTTAAAGTAGTCCCCTTAGACGACGATACACTTCTGCCAGCGTTTGTATAACATCTGGAAGCACAACTAGGAACTATTTTTTGCAGCCTCCTGTAATGCCTCCTGCGATGCTACTTTCACTTCATCTGATGACACAAAACAACGTCCCTGTAAATGTTTTTCATTGATGGGAACAGGTAAATATTCCAAGGGGCTAAGTCTGGTGAATGGGAAGGGGGATGTGGAAGCACTTTAGTGTGACTTTTGTCAATGAACTCTTTTACCAATTGAGATCGACGTGCTGGTGTGTTGTCATGCAGAAGATACCAGTCATCACTCTTCCAGAACTGAGATTGTTTACGACGAATAGATTCACTCAAAATACTTTGAAAAGTGCCCCGGCCTCAGAAATTTGTTCACAATTTTGGCGACGATCTTTTCAAACACCTATAAACACAAACGCAACGTTTTACGCGTTCCGTGAAATCGAAGGTCTTCCAACGCGTTCATTGTAATCGAGGAATTCTAGGCCATGTTTAAAAAGTCCGATGTCATTCGTAAACCATGGATTTTGCCATAGTAGATGCGCCAAACACCTTACTTAGCATTACTAAGGTGTACATTGGTGTTTTACTTAAGGTATCCAACTACGTTCGGAACCGTGATTTTGCAAAAGCGCATAAATGGATAATTTTCATGATATTTAGTGTCACTTAGATTAGAATACATGTATACAATTGTTTTAAGGACATGTTGACAAAAAAAATTATTTAAATACAATATTTTGGTCAAAAATTAACTTAGAATAATTTTTTTTCCCAAATGTTATCCTTTTGTGAAAAATGCTTCTGTTAAAATAATATTTTGCCTATATATAGCTCAGCTTTCTACAGAGGCTCAACTAGAATTTTTGAAATATATAACTTAGAAGTGGGTTTATCCATGTTTTACGACAACAGATGGGATTAATTTTAAGAAAAAAACGCCTATAATTTTTTCAATGGGTAATAACTCTGAAAATAATGTGAATTTTTCAAAAGTCATAGTGCAGCCTCTGTACAGAGGTCTGAGCTATAAACAGGCAAAATATTATAATAATAGAAGCATTTTTCACAAAAGGAGAACATTTGGAAAAAAAGATTATTCTAAGTTAATTTTTTGCCAAAATATTGTATTTAAATAATTTTTTTGTCAAAATGTCCTTAAAACAATTTTATACGTGTAGTCTAACCAAAGTGATACTAAATATCATGAAAATTATCCATTTATGCGCTTTTTTAAAATCACAGTTCCGAACATAGTCGGATACCTTAAGCGTTGACAGAATTTAATGTGCAACGCTGTTCAAGAAAAACTATCTTTCTTAGATCGTGGAACAAAGCTAACTAGTTTCGGAAGATAACAACTACGTGTATGGTTTGGTCACATGACATGGACTAAACGAACCTGGTCAGGTAGGGGAGAGTTGGGAGAATCCTTTTCAAGGGGTGTAACTTTAAATATATGCTTTCGCTATCAGCAATGGCCGGAGTCCTCGAATTTTTGGATCCTACTACATAGTATTTTAATGCTTTTTATTATAATGCATTTCTTAGTTTTGTTTTTCTTAAGTATTTAGTTTTTTCATTTTTAAACTTTATACATATATGCATGTGTGTAAGCATAATATATACATATAAAAATGCGTATAAATTTGTAAAAAATAGTTCATTCAATTCAATATGGAAATTATTTGGATTAAATATCCTAGTGTCTTTAGTATTATATTTAAATAAATTGTCGGGTTAAATTTTATAATCTGTTTAGTGTTACGCTTTGAAGGAATTATTTAAAATCTTTTTTAATTTGTATATAAGCTTTACGGAAATAAAAAAAATAGCATTTCACATTGAAATATAAGAATACCTTTAAACATGCTAAATAAACATATTCATTAAATATATATTGTTTGAATTGCGTTACTTGTGAATATTTATTGAATTACGAACTCTTATTGATAAAAAGTTTTAAAATATATATTTGTTTCTATATAATTCTTCTATTTCTTTTTCTTTCTTTTTTTTTTACTTTATTTATTTATTTAATTTTTTTTGTATAATAATCCATGTATTTTTTTTAAAAGCACATTTAGGAAAAAAAACCATACAATGTTAAAATATCTGTCTTTTATCAGTTTTTATATTTTTCTCCATATATATTGACTTAAATATGCGCAACACTTCTTATTAAATAATTTGAAAACATTGCGTAATATTTATAAGCTTCTGATAAGAATTGACTTAAATTTACTTCTGATTCCGAAAGACTACACAAAATTATACATTTTTTAAAAAAAATTTTGACATTTAATATACTCATTCACTTAAATTTACGATTGGTATTTTCCACTTTCTTTTTACAAAAAGTCATTTTCATTTATAGAAACCTTTACTCATCACTAAAATGGCTGAGATTTGGATTGATTTAAAATTTCGAAATATTTAGAGAAAATATAATTTAAATCAGGGAAAATATAATTTAAACGAACCTTCCGAAAATTATTTTTAAATTGTTAAAATTTAGGTAATGATCACAATAATCCATAGAATGTCTGCTAAGATATTAAGAGTTGAATCTTATTTTTCAGTTTTCTTTCTGTGTAATTTTAAAGCTATTTAAATTTAGCTTGATTTTAAAAGGATATTTTCCTATAAATCTAAGTCGCTTACATTTTCTTGAGAGATATTCTCATAGATTTTAAGGTACCTAAGAATTCGTGGAAGACTGCTTGAATTTTCATCGATCCATTTTAAATAATTTTTATTTGTTAACAAAATGAAGTGATATAGTTGAAAGAACATACGCATTTTGTTATTACGTCAGTGCTTCTCAAAGTTTTAACACTTGTGACCCAATTTTCAATTATAATTTTCATCGCGCCCCTCCCTATACAATAACAATGTAATGAATGCAATAATAATGTACTTTGACGCTAAAACTACAAAAATATCAATTATAAACCAGTCAAATTATCAAGATAAGTATTAAATTTTTTACATGTTACTTTCATATAATAGATATTTTAAGCAAGTTATTTTTTTAAGTAATAGATAGTTTAAGTGAATTATATATATATATATATATATATATATATATATATATGTATATAATCTTAAGTAATAAGAAAAGTATTATGTTGCATTTCTGTTCTAATTTTTAAATTGGAACAGATAACAATTAAAGTGTAACGTGTATTTTTCTTATGTCAGAATGTATTTTGTTTTGCTTCCTTTAAGTAAATTTTTATAACTTTTTAAAATGGTCTTTTATTCTCGAATTTTGATGTGCCCGCGCCCCCTCGTAGGGTTGTCACGCCTCCCTATGGAACGCGCCCCACAGTTTGAGAAACACTGTATTACGTAATATTTACGTATACGTAAATGTTGTTAATAACTAGTAAAACGATTTTAGGTTTATATATGTGATTAGAATTCCGTTTAAGATCATAAGATATAGCTGATGTGAATCAAATAATTCTCAAACTAAAATAAATAGAAGTTAGAAATTTCAAAATAAGGCATTGTGTGTGCATGGAACTAAGTTTTATAAATGTGGTTTCATTTAGTTTTGGACAAATTAATGCGACTTCATCAGCTTAAAAGTAGTGCCATGTGACCTTAGAATGTCACCCAACCGTAGTTTACCCTCTTTATTAGACAGCGAATATGATACAGCTGGATAAACTTAAAATTAGGGCATCATTGGCGTTAAGTCCCTGTGATTTATTAACGCTATAACTGCATTTGAAGGCAGTATCACTTTAATTAGAGAACTCAATCTGAGCTTTAGAGGGCAAAGAGCTGAAGGAGCACAAAGAATGTTTTCTTCTGTAAAATCAAAATGTATTATTAAACTCATGCTTGGGTATCTTGACATATTTTATGCGGAATTTAGAAACATGTTCATTCTTAAGGTATCCGACTACGTTCGGAACCGTAATCCTGCAAAAGCATATAAATGGTTAATATTGATGATATTTAGTGTCACTTAGATTAGGAAATGTATATGCAATTGTTTTAAGAATATTATTACAATAAAAAGTTATTTAAGTACAATATTTTGACAAAAAATGAACATAGAAGTACCCCTTTTCAAAATAGTCTCCTTTTGTGAAAAATGCTTCTATTATAGAATAATATTTTACTTATGTATAGATCAGACCTCTGTACAGAGGCCCAACTAGAATTTTTGAAATACATAACTTAGAAGTGGATTTATCCATCTCTTACGACAACCCAGGGGAGAAATTTAAGAAAAAAAAACGCCGATAATTATTTCAATGGATTGTAACTCTGAACATAATGTGAATTTTTCAAAAAAAAGTAGTTCAGACTCTCTGGAGAAGTCTTTACTTTATATAAGCACACACACACACAAAATATTATTATTTTAGAAACAATTTTTATTAAAGGAGAACATTTTGTAAAAAGGTTATTCTAAGTTAATTTTTTGCCAAAATATTGTATTTAAATAATTTTTTTTGTCCAAATGTCAGTAAAACAATTTTATACATGTATTCTAATCTAAGTGACTCTAAATATCATGAAAATTATCCATTTTTGCGCTTTTTTAAAATCATGGTTCCGAACGTATTCGGATACTTTAAATTTGATACTATAGGGGATAGTTGGATACTATAGGGGTTACATGAAAACAAGCTACATATATTAAGTACATTTAAATAAATCTATGCGTGTGGAATATATTTGCGTAAAATAATGTAACTAAAAGAACTAAAAAGAATGTTACATAGCATTAACCACTTAAATTGAAATAAAGTCAGCCTGTTTTTGATTTATCTGACGTTTTATATTATACTGATATGTTTCAGACATTGTTGACACACACAAGAACTTTGCTTATGGTTCCCAAATTTGAAGAAATACTCATTTCTAAATTAAATTTTTATTTTCAGCCATTTTTATGCGCTTCTACTCTTTGGTTAATTTGTGAATATTGTCTATATTTTTTTAAACTTCTGGAACTGATCCGATTATTAATTTAAGTACCATTGTGACACATTTTCGTGTGTCCATTACTGGTACTTTTGTCCAGCCTAAACATTTATCAGGAATATTTGTTAATAGCTTACCAACTTAATTGTAAATGTTATGTAAAAATCCTGAAATTCATCACATCAATAGTGGTTTTAAAAAAATTTATTTTTAAAAGTGGATACAAAAATTACTTAATAAACTCTTGGTGCGGTAATTTATTTTTGACAATACTTACTTAGTATCTCTTTTAGATGGTCATTGAAAATAATGTAATTCTTAAACTTATTTTATCGTTTGATTTCGAATGTTGAATAATATAATTATCAAGTAATTTCATTTTTATACTGAATAATGCTGAACATTTTCAAATAATTGGAATTGCATAATCACAAATTTTATATATAACAATGATTACATACATAATCTATTTCTTTCTCTCCCTCTCTTTTTTTTTTGTTGTTGTTGTTTGCTGTTGGAGCTAAGTTTATATTTTTCGAATCGTGATTAACCTATTCAACTCGAATTCAGTATTGTGATTGGCTTATACAGGGTAAGTCAAAATGAATATAGTGATTACAAAGTGCTATAATTATTTAATGTAAAATAATTTTTCGATAAGATTTACACAGAATGTAGGAGCTTCAAAATTTCTTTACGTTACTATTAAACCAGAACATTGCAGCGAACGTACGAATTAAGCTACATTTATGCTGAGAAGCATGTAAGGCAAGTGCCCGTGGGGGTTTCCCTACTTCTACATTATCCTCGCGACCTAGAGATCTAGGACTGAATGAAGAACCACACACAGATGTTGCTATAATCTTAATAATCTCTCTCTTTATTAAGATCTTAACTTAAACAATATACAATAATAATATTAAAATTCAAACCAAGTGAATCTGGGGTGAGGAGACACACAATACGTATTACCAAATATTCGCGTAACTGATCACTATGTCTAAATTTACTGACTAATCTTCTCTAATCTCAATAAATACACAGTTCCTAGTAGTTTAATTAAATGGTCTTACCACTCCAACTTGCGTAAGCAGCAATTCACTTGAATTTTAACTGATGTGGTGCTTATCCTTGTGGAATGGTATCCACCTTTAACTTGAACACACTCAAACGGATAGATTAAATCTTGTAAACGGGATTTCCTCTCACCTTAGCTTCAACACTTGTAAACATAGATCTCGTATATTTACTTCCCATAGCCCCATTGCGTATGCTAAACTTCTATTATTTATAAGATTGCTAATTTGAATGTTTTACGTTTCACATCTCGAGTTGGTTGAAAAGAATTGCCATTCTGGCCCCAAAGAAA
Organism: Trichonephila inaurata madagascariensis; assembly: GCA_019973955.1. NCBI lineage: Eukaryota > Metazoa > Arthropoda > Arachnida > Araneae > Nephilidae > Trichonephila > Trichonephila inaurata. Next base: position 227,885 of record BMAV01016187.1, on the reverse strand, counting down.
CCCAAAAGGAGTTTTAGTAGAAATCGTGATGAGCCCGTCACAAGCATGGATGACGAAACAACTCCTCATCGTCTCAGTTTTAGCGATGAATCAACTTTCCACATAAGTGTGAAGATTAACCAGTACAACAGTCGAATATGGGCTACTAAGAGGCCTTACGCTATAACTGAACATGATTTTGTGAAAATTATTGTGTTCTGCGCAATCTCATCACGTAAATTGTACGTTGTTTTTTTTCTTCTGTGAACGAAGTGTTACATCCTATGTTTACCTTGACATGCTTCAGCTATGGTAATGCCACAGCTAAACTCTGATTGCACCTTTCAGCAAGATGGAGCCCCTCCACACTGGGTTACGGAGTTTCACACATTTCTAAATTAACATCTTCTAAATGTTTGGACTGATCGAAGTAGCGATGTCTTCTGCCCTTGGTCACCTAGATCGCCGGACTTGACACCGTGCAAACTTTTTATGGGGTTATTTGAAAAATAGGATGTATGTGCTTCCCAAGCCCAACAAAAAGTGAAGAACTGAGAGTACATGTTTGTAATACGCTTGCGTCGGTGACTACAAATGTTTCAGAATGCATGCCGTGAAATTGAGTACCACCTATGTACTCTCCGTGTGACCAAAAAAAGTCACGTGGAACATCTATGACGTATGAATACGGAACTTTGAAGCTCCGTCTACATTTTATGTAAATCTTATCGATAAATTATTTTTAATTAAATAGTTATAACCGTTTGTAATCGCTGTATTCAATTTGACTTAATCCTGCATTAAATATTTTTTGATGGTATGTGAAATTTAACATAAAGTTTGATGATTCGTAAAGAATTCAGTTTAAACAAATTTAAGTTTTATAATATTGTTGTAATGCTATCACTCTAGAAAACATTAATATGGTTAGTGGTAATTTAATATGTAAATTTAAAGAATGGAAAGTAAAATGTTACGAAATTTGTAGAAACAAATAGGAATAATAAGTAATGAAATGACAATTCCTGAAAAAAATAAACAAAAGTGCAAAACAGTCGTTTTGATAAAAAGAGTGATACATTGTTAGCAATAGTAAAAAATGAATTAAACTTTGAATGTGCAATATGCGTGCATTAAAAAAATAAATAAATAATACTTTCATACCTATTAGTTACATACAAAAATAACTGTAAGGATTGTAAACTATTTGATAAATTATTTAAAATTGCACGTCCTTTTATAATATTATGGTTAAAGTGGGCTATTAAAAGTACTAAGACAAGTTCTAAGCCAACATTTTTCAATTTGGTTTCACATGGATCCCCAAGGATACATAAAAGCTCTAAAGCGTCTGCCAAAAATAACAGTAAATAAATATATATAGCTTAATAGTCCATAATAACTAATTAGTTTAAGATAAAATATTAAAATCATTAAATAACAATACTAAATCATTTTATCATTTTACCAGCCTAAGGATAAATTTGTACAAGTTATTCTAAATAGTATAGTTAATTTTTAAACTATTTCTTTAAGTAAAGTCTTTTACACAGTTTCATAAATAAAATTTTTAAAACTTGTTATTTAGATATTTTTATATTTATTTTATTAGAATATATTTAACTATTACTTTTTAATTACATGGAAAAATGTATTCCATTTAGGAATTGCTTAACTAGTTCATAAATAATTTTACTATTCTAGAAATAAATATTTCACGAATATTCATTTTCATAAATATTTCCTTTCATTATTACGTATGAATATAATATGTGGTCCACATAATTAGTAAGGAATAATTCTTCTCTAAAGACGAATATACTCCTTTTTTTAATTTTAATATACTGATGCTTTCTATTACAGTTATTTTTGGAATACTAATGCACGTGTTTCTTTGTGTATTTACTTTAAACATAAAGTATAAAAAAAGACTCTTTTAAGGAAAATTTTATATATATATATATATATATATATATATATATATATATATATA
>BMAV01016187.1:215252-225813 GCA_019973955.1 Trichonephila inaurata madagascariensis | reverse complement strand
TTTTTTTTTTTTTTTTTTTTTCAATCTTGATAAAGATGGCATTTTACAGGTAGTCTTTAAATTTAAGTGCAAATAAAGACAGAAATGACGTGAATAAGATTTAAATAGAGATTAGAAAAGCTCCTGTGTGTGTGTGTGTGTGTGTGTGTGTGCTTTTGAAGAGATTTATTTCTATTGTCAAAATACGAGTATCAAATCCCATGCATGTTGCGTTTTCCTTAAACGACTTTGTTTACAAGCTTATGAATTACTTTGATATTTATATTGAAACTATTTATACATTAAAAATTTCATTTGCTTTACTTCAAAAATTTATTTTTATATCATATCTATTTTTATATTTATACTTGCAAAATTATATACTCTTCTAATTAAGTTAATGTAATTTATTACCGCAGTAAAAAAGCTTAACAAATTGATTCGATTATTTCTACAACATTTTCCTTTAGAAACATTTTAGTCGTTTTTAGTTAGTTTGGGCCTTGTCAAGATTAAGAAACAAAATTTATAAAGCTGCTGATTCAATAGAAAAATCCATAGTGTTATACAAATTAATTGGAAAAAAAAAGATGTCTATATTCTAAAAAAACTATTTTCAAACGAAATAAGCTCTCATTATTTCATGACAGAGGTTTTAACGCGTATATTAACGCGACAGAGGTTTTAACGCAGCACATAATGTACGGTAAAGCATTTCTGAAAGGAATAAACTCTTCATATTTTAAATTTATTATAATTTTGGTTACTTAAAACGGATATACACTGCTTTTCAAAAGTAGAATCTATATCACCAAGTAGTAAGATATATGTATTAAATGAAATTAAGTATTTTAAATGAAGTAGTTAAAAAAGTTGCAACATATTTATAAGCTATTTTTAATACCATTTATTATGTTATAACAATTGTGCTTATTAAATACTCGTAATCTCAGTTTCCCTAAAAAATCCACATTTTTTTTTGATAATCTACTTTTGATTTTGTAGAAAATGTAAAAAAGATGTGTATTTTTACTTTATATATAGAATATACATACTAATAATGTATAAAAATATTATCTAACTTCGAACACATTTATTACTTAGAGATATTGTCAGTGTCATTTATTGTCACAGTTCTTTATTATTATATTATTCAAAGAATCTATAGGAAAACATAAAAAATTGTTTTTTCAAGGATTTTACGTGTTGAAATACTGCTATTCTTTGTGAATAATTTGATCCAAAAGAAAAGTGATTTTTCATAAGCTCTTCAGCCGATTTATGCCCAATGCTTTCTTAGTTTAAAAATTCTTGGTCTGTTTACTTCAATTGTTTCCCATTTATTTACGCCGATGTTTCGCAAACATTTTTGAATATCGTCCAATCATCTTGTATGGGTCTGCCCCGTACAAGAATAATTAGCTTTATTACTTTTATTATTCTTATTCATTAAATGAAACCTGTCTTGATTCCAATAAAAAAAACCATACGGCATATGAGTTTTTGAACATTGATTATAACTCCTTTCTAATTTTATGTGGATTGAAAGATAAGTTAGGGAAAAAAATTATTATGTTTCTACTACAGAACTTATAAAATTGTTAAGTTCAATATTAATCATTTGTAGACTTTTTGATCGAACCACTTTTATAATCCCCGTTACACAAATTACAATATGAATGTAATATATTTATATTTTTGGCACACACGTTATATATATATATATATATATATATATATAAAGTATTACTTATTTACCCGATTATATAACACGAAAAATACATGTATTCACTTACTGTCAGATTCTGAAAAATAAATGTCACTTATAAACCATAATGTGGATTAATACAATTTGAATCATAAACAGCGCTGTAAAATTCATTGCCTATGTTAATTCCGAAAGATCTTTATTTAGATCAAGTCATGAATAAATTTTTTTAAAAAATAAGTCCAATTTTAAACTGCTTGTTTATAGAATTAATTCAACCACTAATTAAATGCGAAAACTTTCCCCGATCATTCATTCTTGGAAAGACATTTGAAAACAATCCCTTGACCTGGAAGTCAATCTTGTTAAAGTTAATTGCATACAGTGGTGAGCTCCTATATTTCAACTTCAAAGAACACTACATTCTTCCTAATCCTTTGAGAACTGCATCCTCTACCTAGATAATCTTTTACCGTAGCTTGCAAATTCTTTAAAACTTCAACTCGAGATTTTCCGCGCCACCGAATTTCACAGGTCTCCGATTTCTAAGGAGTCAGCGTAGCATCCACGGAGTTATGGGGGGGGGGGGCCGCGTCCGTTAATAGTTATGTCCCGCAATAGTGCTGACGACTCACATTTCGTAGTAACTGGGATAATTAACAGGCCATGCATGACATGGGGTGCGGATAAAGTGGCTGCCTAAGATAAGGTTGGTTACTTGAATGCTTTAGAACCAATGTGTGTTTTGCCAGATTTTAATGCGAAAAGTAGTTACATGTTCTCTGTAGTATTGTGTAGCATGTAGATATGCAGGTGAGGTTAATAAGTTCTGATGATATATTCAGAATGGTTCTGGACTGTAAAACGCGTTTGGACGAATTCTGATTTGTAACGAAATTTTATTTACTTTCCGAGATAACAAACTCAGAATGCAATATAGTTGTATCTTGGTTTTAAGAACTGAGAAAATAATATTCATATATAATTGATAAATATATTTTAACAATGGAGAAAAGAATTGTTAAAATAATAATTTTTTAAAGGAAAAAAAAATGTATTTAAGAGTTAAGTTTAGTTAATGTTTAAAAAAAAAGTAACATTTTTTTTTTTAAATTTAATTTGTATTGCTCCATACAAATTTTTGTAGGTAAGTTATTTTTTTAAAGTGTTCCGTCGCCGAATACTCCTACATGAGTTTATGTTACTTCTTAGAGACTTTTAATGTTACACGTTTATATATGAGAGATTTTCATTTTTTTTTATTTTCTGAAGAATGTTCCAAGACGTTCAAAATTCTTTTGTGCATGGAGGCGTTTACTAAAATGTTTCCATGACAGTAAAAAAAATTTTATTTTACACTTTTTTCGCTCCTTATTAATACGATTTTAAAAGCTCACTATATTTTTACCCTCTATCTCTCTCTCTCTCTTTCTCTTTCTGACTCTGTCCAGTAGTTATCTTATAAAATAATTTATATCAATTAAATGTTGCTCTATCATTTACAAAGACAAACTTCTTTTTGATTAAAAATCAAGTTTTCCTTTAAGTAACTGCCAGTTATATTGTTATTGAAAATCTTACTTATTTTCTTAATTAAGAAAAAATGAAGTACCATTGAATTTAAATTACCTGATATAAATATTTTGGATATATTTGTAAGTTCTGTGTCTTAATTTCAATTATTTAATTTTATACGTATAATTATTTTGGATTTATTTGTGCAACTGTTTTTAGGAAGCTAACGTTCACCCTTACGTTGTCTACATGGCTTAAAAATACCTGAAGAGAACAGTTATTTCATTGTAATACTGCATAGGGTGATTAGAAGCAATATAAAGAGAAATAACGTTTTGATTCGCACTGATTCTTAAACAGGAATATCACGTACAAAAACAGAACTTAATGATAATTGTACCTCATGGGATTATTTAATTTTAAGCTACAATTTTACAATTTCTGTTTCTGTTTAGTTATGATATTTACTTAGATCTGATTATTACTTTTTAATTTACCAAGATGATAAATTTGTGAACTTGTCAATTTAAAAATATCCGTTATTTTTTTAAGTTTTTAGTACGGGAATTTAGGCTGCCAAGGAGAAGAACTTGGAAATATATTACCATCATAAATTAAGAACAAAACTTGTGTTATAATTTCCATCCATGTATTCTACGGAAAATTAAATTAAAAGGGAAGGTTTGTCATATGCATTATTTTGTTATACAGACTTTTCATTCCTTATTTGATTATTTAGATATAATAAATAGCCTTTACCGGTACGAAATGATTATTTTAAACGCTTCCTCTTTAAGAATAATATTTCAATACATGAATGCATATTAGTGCTTCAAATCAATAAGGTAGTATATATTTACCCAAAAATTTGTAAGAGAAAATAGATTAAAATAATGGCTTGAGTAATACACAAAATTAAATCTCAATTATTTAAATTAGATTTAATAAATATTAATTTCTTTAAGAGTAATTAAAGAAGAGAGAGAGAAGCTAAGTTATTATACTTTATGATGATGTACTTCTATTAAAAAGAAACGAAGCTAAAGAGGTTTGCGCTTCACGAAGAAATGTAAACAGTTTTAAAATGAGAAGTTGCTAAATTTATTAACCGATTTCTCTTACATAAACAAATTAAAGCAAAAGACAAAGAGTCAATGATGATACTATCTATAACATGTTTTTACTACCAGGGAATATCTATACCATATTCTTACTACCACTCATTGAGTTTATTTTTTTGGGTTTATTATTAATGGGTTTATTTTTTTTTTTTTGAAGTTTTTCGGAGATGCTTATTCAGCAATTGTTCTTGAAATATCTTGAATTTATGACATAAAATCACCAGGATATTTAAATACTAAATCGGTATAATATTTTTTCACACGCATATGGCATCGAAATTGTAGTATGCATAATGTTTTGGATTTTTTTTTTAAAAAAAAGCCTTTTTAAAATAGATTGTAATTTAACCATACTGCTATTATTTTAAATTAAACATTAGACATTAATGAAATGCAGAAAATTATGTAGTACAAACAAAACTTGACTTAAAGAGTATTTAGAAAAACATAATGAAATAATAGGAATAAGTTTAAAAGGGATACTTGTAATGTACAGAAAGAAAAATCATATAGTGAGAGATTTTTCCTCTCTCTTTAAAGGTAACTATAAAATTCCGACTAAACTTTAAAAGTATACATAAATAAGAAACAATACTCTTTTAGAAATCTGACGGGGTATTCAAAATTCACGCATGAGAGTTATTTTTGACAGAATAGCAAAAGCTTGTACTGAGCTAAAAATCGAGACAAATGTAGAATTTAGAATTATATGTAATAAAATCCTTTATATAGCTCAAACAAAGACCCTTCTTCGCTTTTGCTTTGTCAATTTTTTGTTAGAATGGCTGTTTTATAGAAGAAATGCACTTTGCTTTATCAGAATATACAAATTTTTCATTTTTACAGCTTAAGGAAGTGTCCAAGAACTTTTCAAAAATGATGGTGCAACATTGAAGAACATAAAAACCATTGTTTTCAAAATTGTCTAGTCCAGACGCAATTGTGGATTTTATTTCGTTGAATAGGCAGCTGGAGAATACGATTGAAAAATATTTTTTGTTTAGACATTTCCAGTAACTATTACTTATTGAATTTGATTTCTTTCAAGCTAGAGACTATTTGCAAGCAAAATATGTATTAGTTGCATTATGGGGTTTCCTTTGATTTGCAAATATCTAAAAGTCTTTCTTATAGAAAGTACTTAGGAACATTGTATTCAAAAAAAAGAAAATGTTCCTCATAAGAATGCTTTGCTTTAAAAAATATATATTTATATGACAGCAAGGTATTTCACAAATGTTTTAAATTTTCCGGAAAAATAAAATATTGATATTCAATGAAAATAGTGAATAATGTATTGTTCACTAAAATATCTATAGTTACTAAAATGTTAAACCTGGTAATCTTAAAAAATAATTTCACGAATTATATATTGAATTAAATATAAGATTAGCAAAAAAGTATATACTAAAAAATAAAGCACATTATTCATTAATATATTGTACGCATTAAGTCCCCTACCCGATATAGAGGTTAGCGACGCTGACTGCTGGGCCTGGGTTCGAATCCCGAAGAAGTCATACACGTTTGCAAATGTATAGTGCCTTTACGGCATGGGTACTCTAAATATCTGCAAGTCTTTTCATGTGCCTGATGGAAAGGGAAGAGAGGTGAGATGCCCCAGACACCCAGGGGGTTCTCCCCCAAAATTAGGGTGAAACCGAGCTATAAAAACAGAACTGTCACCTGTATGGAGACAGGCTTACATCTAGAAGTCCAACCTGTCTCAGGCTCTGGAAACTTTCCTTCTTTCCATTTGGGAAGAATAGGACAACCACAATGGATTTTAAATTTCCTAATAATTTTATGGAATATTTAAGTTACGATAGGAACACATATGAAGTAGATGCATATGTCATTAAAAACAACTTTTGGACACTTAGCTGCAAGAAAAAAGATGCACTAATTAAGAAATAAAAAAATTCTCATACAATAATGACACCAATATATTTTTTTAAATAAGTGAATTTGTAAGTTAATATACATAAAGCAGACAAATTTAAGAAACTAGAAAAGGAGCGTTATTATCGGATGCATTTGCATTTGTATAAATCTAAGAATCCTAATGATAAAAGACGAATGAAAAATCTGGTATTGTCTGTAGGAAAATTGTGTACAAATATTTTGTATAAATTTCTGCATGTGATTTTTTTTTTTTTTTGAAGAAAAAAAAAATAAAATCATCAGAACATTGGTATCCCTCTTTTCATAAGAAGAGAAGCTGCTCATGTAATATATTAATCACAAACTTAGGTCATGGGGGGTATAATATTGCACTACTAAAATTGTCCAGCTTCTTCAAAATACACGAGATTTTGATGTGTTTAAATCAGTATTTCTCAAACTCCATTGGGGGCTTGACAAGTCTATAAGGCGAGCATATTAAAAAGTCGAGAACATAAGATTATTTAAAAAAAATTATTAATTTACTGAAAGTGAACAAACAAAATACATTCTGATATAATAAAAAATAAAACACACATTTACACTGATATATTGCACTTATAAATATATCAGTGCTACACAATGCATTTCATATAATGAATTTAACAATTCTAAGTTAAAAACATGTTTATTAATTACCGGTGACCCTATGGGTTTGTTATATATGAAATTTATAACAAAAAATAACACTTATCTTGTTAATTTTTGTAAGGTTTATAATTAAACCTTGACTGACGATCATAAGTTTCGCGATTCGCTTCCAAATGCAAACCGTTTTCAAAGTAGCACGCGTATGTGATGTATTGGGGGAGGGGGGTGGGGGAAGGAACAAAGGAGCAAAAATAATCTGTAATAAGTAAATCCTTCGCAAACTTTGTCAAGGTCCTTTTCCTGCATTCCAAAATCTTGGAATAAATTTACGGATAGCAGTGAACAGAAAAGATCGTACTTCAGAAAGACGTGTATATACGTCTGAAGAAATAAAGGCTTTGGCTTAACGAGACATTTGTATACAAAAGGGGTGCTTACGAGGTTAAAGTCGTATCGTAGTTTTAGCATCAAAGTATGGTATTATTGAATTCAGTGCATTGTTATTGTATCGGGGGGGGGGCGATGAAAATTATGATTGAATATTGGTTCGTGAGTATTGCAACTTTGAGAAGCACTGGTGTAAATGATAGTAAGAAATGCTTACGCCCTAATCACCTCTTAATGTTAATAATAAATATCTGATACCTTAAATATTGGCAACTAAACTCCCCCTCCCCTCCTTTACCATAATATATGCTTCACCAACTTCAACAGTCCCATGTTGACAGGTTTCGTAGTTGCATTAGCTTTTTGTCAATAATAGCAATAATATGATCAAGTTCGAGAGGGGTTTATAGATCTGCATTCATGAGAATGAGCATTTGGCTCTTAAAACTCATGTTTAGGAAAGGCTATTGCAGAATCTTCAATGCTGATGTCCCAATATTGAAATCTGCTGCACTTGAGCTAATCGAGGCTATTTAACACATTTATCTTTGGAAGCGAATTAGACGTGCAGATCTGACAGTTTTGCCTGAAGAGATATCCATAATTTAAAGCATCATCACCCCAAAACACCTCATTTATAGTTCTGCCCTTTATGCCAGAAATTGTATGGGTGTAAGGTAATGATATACATAATTATTTGCATATTACAGTTAGATAGTCTGTTATAAAGGATTCCAATCCTTTTCGCACCAATTTATGTGTACATTAATCCCGAATATCACAAGTTTCCCTTCCTAAAGCAAAGTAGTACTTCGACGAGTGGCATATCTTAATCCTTCTTAAAATTTCAGCTTTTTACAATTGGCGATAATTTTCATTTTGAAAAAAAAAGTGTTTCACATTAAAACATAATTTTTTGTAGAATTTTACATACTAAATAAATAATTTGGTTACGAAAATGAAAACAATATTGCTTTTCTGAAAATGATTTAATTTTAAAATTCAATATGCACTTGCATGCCACTGAAAATTCAACACTGAAATTTCAGAAGCTAAAATATATTAAAGAAATTCAAAAGAGAGAAAGAAACATCAGGATGGTACAGGTAGCAATAAGACTAATAAAGAATTGATAGCGTCCTGAAGGATGCATCTCGACTTGCCCTAGTTCATCTGGATGTGGCTTAGAAAGGGTATACATGTGGACTCAAATCTCGTCTTGGACGAATTCAATCAGTTAGAGATCAAGAGAATTTTGTAGGGAAGCGTCTGTACATCTTGAAGAGCATGTTGACTGGCATGTATAGTGTACAGTCACTTTTTTCCTGCTCGTAAAAGCTATTGGACAAGCTCTCAAAGAAAGGAAATTGTTACCAGTGAAAAACACACCGCATACTTTTAGATCACCATATTGCATCGAAAACGAACGAGAGATAACTAGATTTCTACGCAATGACCCTTCTCAAACAATGATGTTGGGGTGTTGCAAAATAGCGTTTCACAGATGCAGCTAAAGTGGACCTGTCGTCTCGTTAGAGCTATATATAATATTACCTAGCAATTACCATTAGGCAAACAAAAACAAAACCCTTCAGAAAACCCAACCCTTGACATTTCGTAGTATTCTTTGCTCTATTCTGGTACCATTGCAAACAGTTTTATTTTATTTTGTGCAGTCGATGACACTCTTCATTACAAACAGCAGAATTGCAGGTTACTTCAACCAATCTACAGGTAAAGTTTCTGATTAATATGGAAACCTCATAGATGTACTATGTCTGCCTTAATATGACCATAAAAGGGACCTTGAAGGGGACCATGTCTTGTCGGTTGAGCACAATCCACGCATATGTTGCTGTGCCACCTCTCAAGTTCGCCACATGCCTTTCTTTTTTCCATCCACTTTAGCTATATTTCGGATCACCATGGACGAACCTAGATAATTATTATTTAAGCAGATAGTTAACGTATCGACACATCTGGTCCTCCCAAACCAATCATGCCCTTCTTAAAATTATCTGTATCTTGGTATTGCCTCTATAAAGCTCTAGATTAATTGCACCGTACATACCTCGAGAATACAAAATTGATATAAAAGCATCTAGTTCATCTAAAGTTGTTGACCATTCATTTTTTCTCCAGTTGCTGGTGAGCTTCTTCCTCTGTACAGTTGTTGATATGACGAAGCATAGGCTCATCTATAAGTACCTTCCCTGAACTAATTCAATAACCATTTTTCAATATTTCGCTTTGCCTAACTAGTTGGACCAATTTTTTCTTTGAAAACATTAAGTTCATCAATTCCTACACGCGTACAACTTCCAGAGGTGATGCTTTCCCAATCCCTTCCATCATTTTAAACAAAAGTTCCAGAGTTCATTGCATGTGGATTTGAATCTGATAACTTTTTACGTTTATTTACACATTATTTTTTCTTTCCAGAAGTGGTTTCTCTGCTAGTACATGGTACAGGAAAATTAGATACGGTACCGTAGAGGACTGAAAAAGTTTTCCCATTCCAGGAATCGTAGAATTGCAAATTTAGTACTTGTGATTATAATGGGGTCAAAATGACCCATTCCACGGTTTTAGGTATAAGTATTAGAAACAAAAAAAACGTCTTTCCGGTATCATATTTTCGCAGGTTATTATTGGTGTAAAAATAGGAAAAGTGAAGAATTTTTTTTCAATTTCATTTGTAGCTTTTGGAGAAAATCAGATACAAAATTACTTTTGGGTCAAAATGACCCATCCACGGTTCTAGTGTTAAAAAAAGCTGCAAGTTTAAATGGGGTCACACACTGATGCGTACTGTTTTCTCACTCATTGATCGTTTAAGCCGTAGAGTTATCCTTTTGGTGGGACATCTCTTTGATTGTTCATCTTTGCATAAATCGAATAGATGTTAATATTCCATTACCGTAATATAATGAGATTAGTTATCTGAAGTAGTTCTTATTTCACTCCGTCTTTCATGATTTCCCCTAAGCTAAGTTAATAAAATTAATTAATTTCCTGAAAACTTTATTTGTAATATAATCTTTTCTTGTATTAGGTTCCCAATAATTAAATTATTAAGTTAACTTCCATTAGTTAATAGATCCAGATAGTTCTTTCGCATACATGTACTTCTTACAAACTTAGGATTACTGAAGGATATTGATCTGCTCTTGTGTTTTGAGAATAATTAGAGGAGCATTGAAAACTTCTAAAAAGTTCAATTGTTGTAATGTAAATAACTTTAAATGATCAGGTTTAAAATATGTTTTTTTCTTCACGAAATGATAAATTACATACTGAAATACAATTCCTAGTT
>BMAV01016187.1:198041-214852 GCA_019973955.1 Trichonephila inaurata madagascariensis | reverse complement strand
AAAATCTGGTATTGTCTGTAGGAAAATTGTGTACAAATATTTTGTATCAATTTCTGCATGTGAAAATTTCTTTTGAAGTAAAAAAAAATCAAATCATCAGAACATTGGTATCCCTCTTTTTATAAGAAGAGATGCTGCTCATGTAACACATTAATCACAAACTTATGTCATGGGTGGCATAATATTGCACTACTAAAGTTGTCCAGCTTCTTCGAAAAGCACGAGCTTTAGATGTGTGTAAATCAGTGTTTCTCAAACTCCCTTGGGGGAGTGACAAGTCTACAAGGGAGGCGCGAGCATATTAAAAAGTCGAGAACCTAAGATGATTTTAAAAAAATTATTAATTTACTGAAAGTGAGCAAACAAAATACATTCTGACATAATAAAAAGTAAAATACACATTTACACTGATATATTGCACTTATAAATATATCAGTGCTACACAATGCATTTTACAATGAATTTAACAATTCTAAGTTAAAAACATATTTATTAATTACCAGTGACCCCTTGAGTTTGTTATATATAAAATTTATAACAAAAAATAACTTATCTTGTTAATTTTTGTAAGGTTTATAATTAAACCTTGACTGTGCTGATCATAAGTTTCGCGATTCGCTTCCAAATGCCAACCTTTTTCCACGCAGCACGCGTATGTGATGTATTGGGGGAGGGGGGAGGAACAAAGGAGCAAAAAATAATCTGGAATAAGTAAACCCTTTGCAAACTTTGTCAAGGTCCTTTTCCTGCATTCCAAATTCTTGGAATAATTTTACGGATAGCAGTGAACAGAAAAGATCGTACTCCAGAAAGACGTATATATACGTCTGGAGAAATAAAGGCCTTGGTGAGACATTTATATACAAAAGGGGTGCTTAAGAGTTTAAAGTCGTATCGTAGTTTTAGCGTCAAAGTATAGTATTGTTGAATTCGGTACATTGTTATTGTATCGGAGGGAGGAGCGATGAAAATTATGATTGAATATTGGATCGCGAGTATTGCAACTTTAAGAAGCACTGGTGTAACTGATAATAAGAAATGCTTACGCCCTAATCACCTCTTAATGTTAATAATAAATATCTCATACCTTAAATATTGGCAACTAAACTCCCTCCCCTCCTTTACCATGATATATGCTTCACCAACTTCAACAGTCCCATGTTGACAGGTTTCACGGTTGCATTAGCTTTTAGTCAATAATAGCAATAATATAGTCGAGTTCGAGAAAGGTTTATAGATCTGCATTCATGAGAATGAGCATTTGATTCTTAAAACTCATGTTTAGGAAAGGCTATTGCAGAATCTTCAATAATGATGTCCCAATATTGAAATCTGCTTCACTTGAGCTAATCGAGGCTATTTAACACATTTATCTTCGGAAACGAATTAGATGTGCAGATCTCTGACAGTTTTGTCAGAAGAGATATCCATAATTTAAAGCATAATCACCCCAAAGCACCTCATTTATAGTTCTGCCCTTAATACCAGAAATTGTATGGGTGTAAGGTAATGATATACATAATTATTTGCATATTACAGTTAAGTAGTCTGTTATAAAGGATTCCAATCCTTTTCGCTCTAATTCATGTGTACATTAATCCCGAATATCACAAGTTTCCCTTCCTAAAGCAAAATAGTACTTCGTTGAGTGGCATATTTTAATCCTTCTTAAAATTTCAGCTTTTCACAATTGGCGATAACTTTCATTTTGAAAAAAAAGTGTAATTTACATGCTAAATAAATAATTTGGTTATGGAAATGAAAACAATATTGTTTTTCTGAAAATGATTTAATTTTAAAATTCAATATGCACTGCATGCCACTGAAAATTCAACACTGAAATTTCAGAAGTGAAAATATATTAAAGAAATTCAAAAGAGAGAAAGAAATAGCAGGATGGTACAGGTAGCAATAAGACTAATAAAGAATTGAATGCGTGTTTAGATAGCATCCTGAAGGATGCATCTCGACTTGCCCTTGTTCATCTGGATGTGGCTTAGAAAGGGTATACATGTGGACTCAAATCTCGTCTTGGACGAATTCAATCAGTTAGAGATCAAGAGAAGTTTGTAGGGAAGCATCTGTACATCTTTAAAAACACGTTGACTGGCGTGTATAGCATACGGTCCTTTTTTTCTGCTCGTAAAAGCTATTGGACAGCTCTCAAAGAAAGAAAATTGTTACCAATGAAAAACGTACTTTTAGATCACCATACTGCATCGAAAATGAACGAGAGGTATAACTAGTTTTCTACGCAATGATCCTTCTCAAACAATGATGTCAGGGTGTTGCAAAATAGCGAGTTTCACAGATGCAGCTAAAGTGGACCTGTCGTCTCATTAGAGCTATATATAATATTACCTAGCAATTATCATTGGGCATACAAAAACAAAACCCTTCAGAAAACACAACCCTTGACATTTCGTAGTATTCTTTGCTTTATTCTGGTACCATTGCAAACAGTTTTATTTTATATTTTGGGCAGTCGAAATGACACTCTTCATTACAAACACCAGAATTGCAAGTTACTTCAACCAATCTACAAGTAATTTTTCTGATTGATATGGAAACCTCATAAATATACTATGTCTTCCTTAATATGACCGTACAAGGGACCTTGGAGGAGACCACCGCTTGTCGGTTGAGCACAATTCACGTATATGATGTCGCAGTGCCACCATTCAAGCTCGCCACATTCCCTTTCTTTTATCCATCCATTTTAGCTGTATTTTGGATCACCATGAAAGCTCCTGGGTAATTATTATTTAAGCAGATAGTTAACGTACGGACACCCCTGGCCCTCCCAAACCAATCATGCACTTCTTAAAATTATCTGTATCTTGGTATTGCTGGGGTCAGCCATTTTCTGTAATTACTCGTGGCCTTTGAGACGAGGAAAAAAATTCCACTGTGAATTTCCTGGCAGAAATAACGGCACATAAATTGTTTATTCTGTGGAGATTTCTTTCTTTTTATCCTACTCAATGTGTGCTTGAGAGCCGAATAATTCAATTTTGTTTTTATAATTCGAAGAGATGCGTTTACTCCGAAATTCTCTTTATTTTTATGTCAACTGATTATCTTTGTTGGATTTTCAATGCCACACACTGTATTGCATTAAGCAAAACTTCAAAAATTAAGCATGTTCTTAGAATTTCGCTAAATAAATTTTAACACTGGAACAGCGGCAGTTTCGCGGTCTGTGTCAAATTGACCCGAATTAATAAAAACCCATGTTATAATGCTATAAGTACGCTGTAATTATTCGGCAATGGCATTTATTCATTTTAAACATTACATTGTTATAATAAGTGATAAAAAATAATGACATATTATAATATGGAATATTGTATACAGTTAATATAATATACAGGCAACTTTAATAGAAATATTTAGTTTCTTACCAGTCAAGATTTCCTACACAGTTCATGCGCATTTTGTAAAGCTTCTTTTTCGGTATTTTACAGTTAGAACAAGTATCTACAGTTTTGTTTCTACACTGGAAATCTTTACAATGAAACCTTTCTTGCATCTGCGCAGATTTTTCAATAGTATTCGCTTTTGTCTGTGTATCTGACTTATACTCTCTTTTATGAATATACGGAATATACGCACTACGCAACACTGCAATGAGTTGTTGAAGATATACACTCCTCGTAAGTTTTTTACTAGTAATTTCTTTGTATGAAATCTATCAATTATTCCCGGCAAGATCAAGAATATTGTAGATTACATGAACCGCCCACCTCCTTGATCCTGCCTTCTCAGGTATTTCCGAGCCATTTGATCGGCAACGTCGACACCAAATTTTGTTGAGTTATAAAATGATACCGTTTCTGAAAGCATTTTTGGATGATTATATCTGATATGAACTATGAGATGAAGGGAGCTTAATAACAAAACATTTTTGCTGGTTTTCACTGATAAACTGTCAATGTTATAACATCATGCTCCAGTAACAATGTATCGTATAATGGCATCTACTTTTTTCAGTAATTCAGGTATTTCTTTCCGATTTCATTTCATCGTGAGAGTTGTTAAAATAGTAATCTTCGTTTTTAACATCTGGGACAGATTTAGTATATTGAAAAAAATATCTGTAGTGATATCTCTTGCTTTATTTTCAAACGGTTCTATCAAACACAAAATGACGCATTCGGAGAGAGATAGGTTTACAGGACATTCCTCATATTTACACAAATATGGAAAACTATTGAGCACGTATTTACTATCAACATCAGCGGCAAGCCTGAACTTGATACCAAACTTATCTGGTTTGCTTGGTATATATTGCGTGAAACGACATCTAGCTTTAGACGGAAGCAGTTGTTTATCATTAGTTATATATGGTCCTGGTTTAGAGCATATTATAGAATTTTCAATAAATTTCTTCCAAACTTCAGAAATGAAGCACAATTTATCTGTTTGAAGGCGTTCAGATCGTGTAGTTTTTTTTGTCGAATCGCAGAAATTTCATAAGTCCTCTGAATCTATCTATCACCGTAGTATCACGGAAAAAAGGTGGAACCCAAACTGCATACCACAAACTATCAAGCTCTAGATTATTTGCACCGTACATACCTCGAGAATACAAAATTGATATAAAAGCATCTAGTTCTTCTAAAGTTGTTGACCATTTTCTCAGTTGCTGGTGAGCTTCTTTCTCTGTACAATTGTTGATATGACGAAGCATAGGCTCATCTATAAGTACCCTCCCTGAACTAATGGCATAGCCATTTCCAATATTTCGCTTTGCATAACTAGTTGGACCAACAGTTTCTTTGAAAATATTATGTTCATCAATTTGTCCACACGTATTACTTCCAGAGGTGATGCTTTCCCAACCCCCGTTTCGTCATTTTAAACAAAAGTTCCAGAGTTCATCTCATCTGGATTTGAATCTGATAACTTTTTACGTTTATTTACAAATTGGTTTTTCTTTCCAGATGTGGTTTCTCTGCTAGTACATGGTACAGGAAAATTAGATACGGTACATTAGAGGACTGAAAAAGCTTTTTGTGATTATAATGGGGTCAAAATGACCCATTCCATGGTTTTAGGTATAAGTATTAAAAACAAAAAACGTCTTTCCAGTATCATATTTTCTCAGGTTATTATTGGTATAAAAATAGGAAAAGTCAAGAAATTTTTTTTCAATTTCGTTTGTAACTTTTGGAGAAAATCAGAAACAAAATTGCTTTTGGGTCAAAATGACCCCATCCACGGTTCTAGTGTTAAAAAAGCTGCAAGTTTAAATGATGTCACACACTGCTGCGTACTGTTTTCTCACTCATTGATCGCTAAAGCTGTAGAGTTATCCTTTTGGTGGAACATCTCTTTGATTGTTCATCTTTGCATAAATCGAATAGATGTTAATATTCCATTACCATAATATAATGAGATTAGTTATCTGAAGTAGTTCTTATTTCACTCCTCCCCTTTCATGATTTCGCCTAAGCTAAGTTAATAAAATTAATTAATTTCCTGAAAACTTTATTTGTAATATAACTTTTTCTTGTATTAGGTTCCCAATAATTAAATTATTATGTTAACTTCCATTAGTTAATAGATCCAGATAGTTCTTTCGCATAGATGTACTTCTTACTAACTTCTTTTTCTGAAGGATATTGATCTGCTCTTATGTTTTGAAAATAATTAGAGGAATTTTGAAAATTACTAAAAAGTTCAATTGTTGTAATGTAAATAACTTTAAATGATCAGATTTAAAATATTTTGTTTTCTTCATGAAATGATAAATTGCATTCTGAAATGTAATTCATAATTCTAAATTATAAGCCCTATTTCAAAAAATATATATATTACTACTCATTGTGTATTGTTGCCTTATTAAGTAAAATATTTATAATAAATATTGTAGTAAAATATTTAGCTAAGATTTCTCACCTTCAATTTATTTAATATCAACTTTTGGAAGATACAGTGCTAAAATGCTTCTATTTGTTCAAGTTGAAAACCAAGTTACGTGTTCCTTTACCATAGTTATTATTAGAACACGTTTATAAGTTAATTTATGTTCATTCTTGTTCAAACAGAATATTTATTCTTTTAGAATTGCATATTTTTAAAAAAATAATTTGACTATCATGTAAAATACTGCAAGTATCACTTTTTTCTTACAGTTAAAACGTTTTATTGATATGTTTACAGTTATTCTACATTTTGCACAAAAAAAAAATGCATATTTAAAAAAATCGTATTTATTTTTATGGCACTTGATTTCTTATGGAACTTTTTTTTTATTAATACAATCTAATAAAAAGATATTTAAAAAGTTTTATAATGATGTTATATACCACACTTAAGATGAATTAAATAAATATTTCGATATTTTTAAAGACGCTTGATATGACATATTTTTTGTAACAGTTAATATACAGTTTGATATCTACCGTGCTTATTTTATTTTAATATTTTAAAGCATGCGAGATTTTTTAGACCTAACAACTCAGGTAGATCAAAATATCTCCTGATTAATTACTATATTATAAGAGAAACCTTACACGCTATTTGTGCATGAGTTTTCCTCATTTAGAAAGTTTAGTAAGAACTGTAAGTTTTCATGAATAAAACAAAAAAAAAAACAAAATAAAACGCTATCTTAAATTGGTCAACGTTTTTTTTTTTTCAGGATTATGCTTCAAATATTATTCATACGAATCTATTAATAAACTTTTAGTTTTTGAAACGCAATAAAAAGGGTTTCTTTATTTATGAAAAATAGAAAGTAACCGAATACAAAAATGATTGATATAAAATAAACGTGTTTAAATAATGTATATAACTATAACTCCGAATTCGTTTGAAGTAAAATTAAACTAAGTGTTAATATATATGATGCAAAGTAATATTTAACTTCTTTAATTTCAAATGCTTCAAACACATTTTTAATCTTTCTGCAAGTCTCCTTAAAATTTCAATCTATGCTGCTCTTAGAAAAATAATGAAACCGAAAATTATAGAAAATGCAAATTTTTGTATCTCTTAATATATATTTGCATAAACTAATTTCGGAAATGAATTTGTGCTCACTTGAAGAAACACATTCTATAAAATAAAATAACACTAAATAATGGAAAAAAATTCGACGCGAAGCTCACAACTCTTTCAATATTTTAGCAAATAAGTAGTAACTAAGAATATTTGGATTGAGATTGATTTAGATGTTTATCTTCCATGTTATTCTTATGTGGAATGTTTTCCTTGACCACAGAAATAACATATATATTTATCATTTTGGCTTGGCTTTGAAGTGTTGAGTGCCAGTTCCAGTGCCATTCTCATTACATGAATCCAATAATTTATGTAAAGTATCAGATTTTAGGGGTAATATATTAACAATAAATCAATCACCTATCGTAACCGCAAAAATGTCTAACAAGTTTATAATGGATTTTCAGCATATGCAATGGATATTTTTGAAAATTATTTAGTATAGGGAGTACCTCGTATACCCCCTACTCTCACTGCTAAGGAAAATGATTGAATATGAAAAGGTGAACATTACTGAACTATATATAAGATTGTTGTATTTACATTCTGCAATTTTTATCTACTTTTTATCATTACAATGAATTGTAATTATATTTTAGCCATGTTGTTTCCTATATAAGTAAAAAAAGAAGGAAAGAAGAGTTTCTGTAATTTGAAATGATATGCGATGTAATAATTTCATCCAGCTTATCAAATGAAAAAAATTATAATAACAAAAATGAGTTTAGTTTTTATTTTCAAAACTTTTATATAAAAAATTCTAATACTGGAAGCGAGAAAAAAAATACATGTTTCAATGACTTTGAAATTAATTACATTGTTTAACATGAATTAAAAATGCACACATTTTTACGAGCTTTGAATAACAAATGGGAAATAAAAATATGTTCTGTTCTGGGTATGATTAAATTGGAAACATCCACCGTGAAGAGAAGAGCTGATGAACATTAAATCTGTCGATGCTCAAAGTCCTTCCGTTGGTTGGTGTGATAGTTTAGAGGGAGGTGCCAACTCATATGTCTACCTCATCATTTCACCAAGGTTCGAAATCACTAGTTTCATCACCAACAACACTTGTAATCTTTTATAGTGCGACTTTAATGTAACTCTCACTTCTTCACTCCAAGACTCTATTTTTTTCCCAAAGTGTTAAATATCATGACGAAAAATTAAAAAAATAATTTCATTTAAGTTTCAAATAAAAAAACTGCCCTTCATATCTCAAGACTTTTTTTTTATTTCCAATGGAGGATACAAAAGACAATGGCATAACAAGTAATATAATTTTTTAATGTCAATTCCTACTTCGTTAGAAAAACGTACTGGCGCCATCTGTTGCAGCTATTTGTAACTACGACATAAATAACGCGAGTGAATGAGTGAGGATTATTGTAGCACTGTTCAGCAACACGAGAGCTTTTATCAACGGATCTTGTGATTTTGAATCATGGTCATGTGACGGGGATGGCACCTGATCTAGCACCCCCTCTCCTAACTACCAGACTACACCAAAGGAAGGACGTTTCAGCTCTCAACTGATTTCACGTGCATCGCTCCCCTACACGGCGGGTCTTTTCAGAAATAACGCAGAATAAATTTAAAATTAAAAAATAAAATTCAATTAATGAATTAATATTTAAAAAAAACTTTATTAACATCAAGTGGCATCTACTACAAGTTTAAAAAAAACAATGTATTGAACTTGAATGGATGAATAGAAATTATTTTATTAACGATTGAAAGTTTGAACAAGATATATATGTAGGTAGGTAGAGAGTGAACTAAAATAGTAGGAATTGTAAAAAAATGAATTGAAAAAATAAAATGAAAGGGAGAACAATAAAATAACAGGAAAAAAATTCTATGGACCTATTCTGTCTCTAGCTTTTCAGTAGCTTTCCCACAAACTCTTGGAGTACAACGAAGGACAGCGCAAAAGATGAGAACAGTCTACAGGTTTTCAAAGATTACAGAGCATGCTGCAGGAGTCATTAAGAACTTTTATATGATGTAAAAGCCTGGCAAGGCAGTCATGGCCGGCAGCAAGGCGAAATTCTGCTACAGCATTCCTTTTAGTCCAGTTCGAAATATTTTGAATAAAATTCCACCAGTGTTTCTGGGAGTTCTTATTAGATAATTCTTTTTCAAGTTATTCTTGAAAAATTATTTAATAATGACTTTTGCATTATGAAAAGTTACTTCACAATAATCACTTTTTTTAGCCAACCAATCGGAATGCCAGATTTTGATGCCATGCCAGAAAGTATAGATAATTTAAACGCTAAAGCGTTACCAGAGTGCACCAAAGGGGAAGTAGATGTGCGTAGCACCCCATATCTGAAGTTAACGCATAAAAATACAGTAATAAGCATACTTATTTTGAACCAAAACATATAGTTCTTAAATTATGCATTTACCTGAAATTTCATTTATGAAACAAGAACTAAGAGTAAACTATCCTTAGAATAGCTATATGTATCATTTCTAATTATGTAAACATAGAAACAGTTATCGTGACAACAAATCTATTCTAGTTTGATAAGCTGGTTGCTTTATCCTGGTTTCATGTATTAAATAACGTAGCTGTGAAGAGTTATGTAGTATCACCTGCATACTACTACCTTCCAAATTGCACTTTCTTGGGTATGAGTTCAGAGTTATTCCATGCGTGCTTTCTCTCGTTTTCTCACATCAAAGCTCTCTGCCTCTAGGTAATGTCCTCCAGAGAAATATGACAAGATATTTATTTTAGGAAAAGGAGCACTTTGGGGGTTTCCACCCGCCTTTGTTGGTTCCATTAAACGCTAAGCCAAAGATGTTTAGAGGAGGAATAAATTTCAGATAATATCCAGCTGATTTCGTTCGCCATCCTATTTGTCTATGATACAGAGCTATTAACTGAAAAAAGCATATTAAGAATTGGTACTTTAAAACTATTTTAAGAAGTGGTTTGATTTTTAAAATATTGAGAAGTATTTTGTTTAGGATTCAAAAAAATTTAGAAGAGAAGACACACAGGGATGTTTAAATTATAATATAACAAAAGATATATAAAAAAAAATTTTTTTTCTTGAAGCCCTGTATTGTTTCTTAACATATTTATAACCACGAATTTAAGTATTTAGTGTTTTATTTTGCTTCAGTAAGGAAGTAAAAATAACGTCGAATAAATATTCTTATTTTTAAATATTAAATAGTGATATGTATATACAGGTATATATATATATATATATAAATGTCAGTCCCCAGCCCTGCTGGTAAAATGAGGAGGGCATCATCACTGTAATAACTTCTTTATTTTGCTTCAATCACATAAAATTCAACATGGAGGCCCTTTGGCGCGCAACCGAGTAGAACAATAGACAACAATTCGGCAAGGGGTCACCAGCTAAGCCTTTTCGAGTATGCGTTCTCCTTCATCAGCCCTTACTCTACCTTTAAATAGGCTTATTTACCCAGAAATCCTTACGCGATGGTAAAGAGTTCACTCTATTTTCATTTATTACTTACTTAATTTTAAAGCTAAACTTTTCAAACCGGACATATATATTATATATATATATAAAAGCGTGCGCGTGTGTATGTGCGTAGTAATTTATTTAAATTTACTTTCGAGGGATTTTATTTAATTCATTATGGTCTTGATCCCTCAAAAACTTCGTTTGAAGATTTATTTTTAATTTACCGGCTAACGGGAAATAACTACAACATAATATCCTAAAGAGCTGACACGTTCGTGTTTCTTATCGAATTTTCATTTTGAAATCCTTGTCATTGAATATTCATTAAATATTTCATTTATTAATAGTTAGCTTTTATGCAAATGTTAAGTCATGTGTCAATTATGCAGTTGTAACAAATTTCAAGAAGTATTTCTCATTAAAGCAAAATTACTCTCATTTTACTAATTTTGTCACAATATGGTGATAATAATTTAAACTGCCAAATATAAAAAAAAGTTTCATTCTTAAAATTTAATGCATGGAAGCTAGTTTTCTTAAACTGAAAACATTTAAAAATAATAGGTAGAAACTGCGTTTGCGTGATTTCATGTTTGTTTTTATACTTAAACCCGCTTTCAACAGCAATGGAATTAATTTTTACAGACATAAGAAAATATTACTCTTAAACGTTTCGTTTTTAAATGCAATTAAAGAATGATAAAGGCGAATTTTTTAATACATGTCGGAGAGCATTACTTTAGTTTATATGTAAACACAAACAGAAGAAAAAATATTTAAAAAAAATTCAAATTATTCTAAGTTTCAGTCAGAAGCCAGTATTATATTTGTCGAGGCCTTCAACATTTTTTCTCTTAAATTAGCTTAATTCTTGACATATTTTAAAAACGAGAGTTTTTGATCTTGTAGTTTAATTATGTATTCTTTCGTTTATGCTATGTATGTATTTTTCGTTTATGTCATTATGTTTACTTTAATTATATTTTTTCAATTTCACAGAAAATCTTCGCATGCCCTTAAACGTGCAAATGAGTTTCAAGTAATCACATTCTAAGTTAGACCCTTTTATTAGAGAAAACCTAATGCGGAATAAATAGATTTTTTTTCAAAAACTTAACCTAGAAAATTTTTTGTAAGGGTTACTATATATGTGCTATTTAATTTAATTTAATTTAATTTGAACTGCTTAATTTACCTGCAATTTTAGTTTTAGAGTAGGGCGAAACTTTTCAAATTTAATGGACTATTTTTTTTATTATTTTTCCCTATCGCTTATAATTACTGGATGCAGTTAACTTATCTATGATGGATTCTTTGAT
The DNA here is from genome assembly GCA_019973955.1 of Trichonephila inaurata madagascariensis. NCBI lineage: Eukaryota > Metazoa > Arthropoda > Arachnida > Araneae > Nephilidae > Trichonephila > Trichonephila inaurata. The sequence continues at coordinate 203,061 of BMAV01016187.1, read as the reverse complement.
AGCTGATTACATTATTTAAAGTATGTAGTTTGATATTTTGATGCCCAGTGGCTGAGCGGTAGTGCATCGCGCTTCCAGGTCAGTGGTTCAAATCCCGGATTGGACAAGGTTGACTCAGCCTTTCATCCCTTCAGTGGAACGATAAATGAGTACTAAGTTTGCTAAGGATCTTAACACTGGGGGTTTCGCGCCAGGCTAACCATTTAACCGAAACATGATAACCCGAAACACCAGATATGTTAACTTATATGCGATAAAAGAAAGATCGAAGAGTATAATCAAGCAATATATCAAACAATTGTTATTTCATTGTTTCCTAAAATTGCAGTTTCTATAATAAATTATTACTAGGGATAGTTAAAAATACAAACAATGCAATTGCTTATATTAAAATAGCTTAAAAGTAAGAAACATTTGATATTTATCTTCTTTTTTTTTTTACTACGCAGATCCTCCTGGTACTCCGGTCTTACGAATTTCCTCAGTAGCTGCAACATCAGTGAAGCTTGAATGGACTGCACCAGATTCTACTCCAATTCAAGGTAAAAGATAACATCCATAGAAACAAATGTATAATATAAATTAATTAAACTGATTAAAAAACTCCATATGTCAATTTGTTCGTCACTAAGCTTAAAATTGGAAAGAAAATAACGTGCATTTAAACTCAAGAAATCATTTTAAAGTAGAATAATTTTTAGTTTGTGCTAATTTGTCAATTATAAATTAACTGTGAACTATTTATTCTTTAAAAATTTAGAGTTTTATAATATTTTAAAGGGATCTTTTTCTACCATAATATATAAAAACAGAAAAATACGCCGTTTATTTACCATTCATAAAACAAAATCAGCTTAACTATAAATTGGTTTCTTTGATTTTAATAGTTTTATTCATAAGAAAAATGTTATCGAATGATTCGACAATTAAGAATAGTAGTAATTACTTTTATCGCTTTTAAACAATCGTAGTCCATTATTAATATTGAAAAAAAAAGAAGTATTTGTTGATTTAATTTTTATACTCAGATTTTTGTCCAAACTTAAGTAAATTAACACTAAAAGCGAATTTTCTAATAGAATTTATAATCAGAGAGCTTGTAATCTACTTATTTTAAAAATAATTTAAAGTAAAAAGTTAATGAACTCTCAATAGTCAGTACACTAAAATCACAATTTTTTTATGAACACTTTCAATCGTTTTAAGATGTTGCATTGTTGCTGGGTTTTTTTTCCTGTTTTTATAATTCATTTCTTTGCCATGTAATGTGGATTTAAGATGTTCTTTAAGAACATTTTAATGCATAAACAATTTTTTGCCTTATTGATTTACTTCACATCCATCATTTTTCTTTATCGAATTAAATGTTTTAAAGTGTTCCGAAACATGAAAAAAAATCAGAAGCTTAACTTATTTCCTTCAAATGCACTTAAACATGTAAAACAGTTTAATATATTTCGTTGAGAATGTAAAAAAAAATACTTTCATTTTCTAAGGTAATTGTGTTAAATATTTGATTACGATTCCTTCGTAATGCTGAAAAAAATACAGATGTGACAGTAAAGTTTTGAATACTAAACATGGAGTTGCTTTCTTTGGATAAATTCTTGTGTTGTTTGGATTTAACTTTTATTCCAAAGTACTTTCGAGTTGCTTCTTTTTTTGTGTATACATAACTGAAACACATCATGAACTTCATAAGATCAAATTCTGAAAAGAAAACCAATATATATATATATTCATTAATTTTGAATTTTAATTTCTACATAAATACTCGCTGCGTATACAGTTTTATGTACTTTAAACAGATTCTTAAAAAAACAGGATTAAAAAACTTTATCTTTGTGTTATAATCACAAAACAATAAATTAATATCGATTTGAGTAATATATAATATATATATTAAAAATATTTGGTTTAAGTATTTTAAAAGTTTCACGAGGTCTTAAGTCAGCGAGTTTCACACTTTTAAAAATCAGAGTTATATTGGAAGAAACGGTTTTTTATTTCATATTGTTACGAATTTTGTGTAAATAGTGTAAATAATTTGTATTTGGGTCTTTAATGCATTTATATGTTATATTTATTTCATGTTAAAATTGTACTATTCACAAGAAATACGTTATAATGGCGATTCAATGAGAACTTGGCGAAATTTTGGTGGTAGAGCCAAGTTAGCATCATTTTTGGTGACCAAGTTGGAGGCCAATTTGGTGTCATTGGCGACCATGTTGGCGAGTTTGGAACCCCCTGGAATCTTCTAGAAAGTAGTGGATCTCTCCACTAATGTCACGCTCAATGACACGAGCGATTATATTTCTGGAAGTTTCTGTCGCGCATATAAATAAAGATGCTCGACGGAACGGCAGTTAGTCTTGATTAAACCAGCGAGTGGTGGGCATTGTTTTGACTAGCGATTAGCTAAGCTGTGCTTGTGAATAATCTTTTTCATACGTGTATTTTTAAACACTGACAATTGTATTTGAGTGCTTTTGAAGGTGTGAAGACCTTCAGAGATTTACTCTGTGAATTTTGCTGCTGAATCCTGTAAAGGATTGGATTTTTGATAATAAATTCACATCGCTCTTAAAGAATTGTTTAATTTCTTTGTGACTGTTTTGCATATAAATCCTTGAATCCGGATCTATGTAACAATATGTATTCGTTTGTTAGGAAATTGAAACCTTTTCATTGAATTTCATAATTCTCATCTCAGCTAAATAGAATCTTTATTGCTCTGTTAATGGTTAAAAATAAACTAAATTGTGATTTTAATGGATCAATTAACCGAACTAAAATAGTTAATTAACTTCTGAAGCAATTTTTTTTTGCTTTATGGGAACCAGGTGTTTTTTAAATAGTAGAGTGCTATTTAAATAACAAGAGTTTTTAATTTCCATTTAGTCTCAGATCATTACTTCCAAATATTTTCAGAAAGCATTATTTGGGGACCATATTGTATATTACTTCACGCAAACTTTTTACTATGATTTCCATGTTTAGTAATAATTGTGCGATAAATGGATCGAAAATTATACATTATAAACTGTATATGGTCCTGAAGATTTCCATAATATCTTATCGTATTTTTCATCCTGAATATTTCCATAACTATTGAAAGGAATTGCTTGTAATTTAGAACTTAATAGTTTAATGATGTGAGGAATCTGAATGCATAAAAACTAAAGCATGCGAGAATTCACTTGTTTTTCTAATTGTATTTAATATATATATATATATATATATATATATATATATATATATATATATATATATATATATATATTCGTTTAAACGTTTTTAGAGTTAGAAAAATCATCTATAATTTAAAGTTATAAGATCCTAAATTGTAAACTAAGAATATTTGTGTGCCATGAAATGATTGAAAATCTCCCATAATATTAGAGGGTGTTTCTCGAACTTATGTAACTCGGGCATTTACTACCAGAGTTTTACAAAATTCGAAATTTAAGTTACATTAAAATTATATAACTAGGCGCAAAAGATTAAACTCCATGTGATAAAAAAAGAACAGATTTAAAAGTTAATTAGTTATGTTAGACAAGTTAGTTATAATAAAAAGCATGACGTGTTTTTATTTGAGCTACTAAAACTTATGCTATTGTGTAGCTATTATTATTATTTTAAAAGCTATTAAAGATTAATTTTTTTTATTTGCTTGTAATTTAATTTTACGTTTAAGTTGTCAATTGGATTAGTATAATTGCTGTATGAGGGTATCTGTTTACTTTTCTTTAAATGAAAAGAATAATTTTTGTAAAAATTTTTGTCAGGTGTTATTTTAATAAATTCTCAATGAAAATGCCTTTTTTCTCCATTTTCTTGGGTTCAAATTTCTTCTAAGAATGTAATTTGTATCAAAAGTAATGTGTTTAGTTGAATGAATGCTGAAAAACCTCATAGCATTTTTAAGAGTAATAAGTAAATTGATTTTAGTACCATTTTTGAATAATTTATCATGAAAATTCATTTTTAGGCAAAATTCTATTTTTGAAGCCAGTATTTTAGGATCTGAAGCATATAAGTACTATTTCTGTAACATTAGGTGGTGACTTCATTGAATACAAATGTAAAATATTGAAGAGATTGAAAAGAGTATCTTGAATTATTCTCATTAAAGTCTTCACATGGCATGGTGCTTGTGTATTGGGTTATAGACAATAATTTATTTCCCATCCTCTCTCTCTCTCTTTTCGTGTTCTTACCAATTAAACGACTCAAACTACTATACTGAAATAATAAAAAAAAAAACCTTGAGAACAATGAATGTAGTACATAAATTTTTTTTTCTTGAACTGAGAATTCCTTAGAGAAACTTCTTTCAAGGAAATATTCCCTTTGGAATAATGGGTAAAAATGTTCCCTCATGCCTTTTAAATGAGAGAGATATTGTATCCACGAATTTCCCTTCGGAATTTATTTCAGAATATCAGTGATGGAAAAATATATTCATATAATACAACGTAGATCTAACCAAACTAAATAGTTGAAAGTTTTGTTTCGATATCATTGAACATATTTTGTGTATTGTAATTTCGTTTAAAAACTCTATTAGCATCGAAATAAAAATAATACATACAATAAATAAAATACACCAAACAATATTTACAAAATATTTTTACTCTTATCTCTGTTCTCTGTGATTTAACAATGTCTGACGTATTTAACACACAAAATCTTTTCAATTCCAGAAGCACTATATGTGTAAAACTTTTTTGTTAACTCATAATTCACATTTTATTTGGCCTCGAAATATTTGACATCTCGCTTTGGATACGAGTCACGCAACGGACCGTATTCTAGCGATCTGCTCTCTTCATCATCCTTATCATTTTATTTTCATTCGATATTGTCTGCCAACCTCAATGTCGGGTAGAGGGGCTGATATATTTTTCACGCCACACTTTTGACACAAAATCGATGCTGCATGTACTGTAGTTAAATGGGAAGATTTTTTTTTGCAAAATAAAAATCGAATAATTGTCAATTGGAGCAGAAG
>BMAV01016187.1:171569-188041 GCA_019973955.1 Trichonephila inaurata madagascariensis | reverse complement strand
GGCCATATTTATTATTTTTAGAGAAAACTATAATAGATAAATCTTAAAACTATATTAACAAAATTTGATATAATGATAAACAAAATATAAATAGAAGAGTTAAATACATAAAAATACATATATATATATGTATATAGTGTGTGTGTGTGTGTTTGATTAGTTTTATTAAGTTGCATGCACTTTTTCATATGAGAATTTCCATATCAGGAAATTTAATTCCAAAGTTATAAACTGGTTCTTGTAAATTGTTTTCGATCAAATTATGTTTTATATTTCCCCTGTTACACAGTTTAAGCTGTTGAAACCTAGATGTTAGCATATCACCAGACAAATTACACTAAATTATCTTATGCGTCATTTAAATGTCATATGTGTCACGATCACTGTTCATGAGTACTAATATGTTCACGTTAACCGGTCAAGTGATCCTGACACTTTGAAAAGCGTTTCAATTACTTGTCGGTGGTCAAATCTGTTTAATAAAGTCATTATTTCACCTCACTAATATTCATGCTTGGGGCGCCATTAATACTACACACAATAACTAAAATAAACTCATTTGTTACTCTTCATCTTCTTATCATGAAAATTCATTCAGTTAAATATCCTTCAGAAATATCTTTCATTCGTTATATTAAGTATAAATTACTCAATGTAATTAATAAAAATAAAAATTACTGATTTAAAATATGAACATTGATGCAAGGAGCTTTTTAAAATAACAAATCAGATACGATTGTTTTTTTATAAATAAAACTTTTTTTTTTTGTGTTGAAATTAATTTATCATATTATTAAAAAATACTAGATTGGTAATTTTAGAGTAGTGAAAATGTAGAATTATTTTTATATCATAAGATATAAAGTTTAATTATAAAATTGATGAAGATGAATTTGCTTTATTAAATACTCAAAATTGGCATAACTGATCTGATTGTTCTTTCTTATTAATAAAAATAGCGTTGGTAAGTAAATATCACTAAAATTTGTAATATTTTTACGAAACTTTCGGGCATTATTAACATTATTATTTATGAACTAATTTTCCAAAATCCCCCAAATTGTTCTTTCCTCTGAATATTTATTGTAACAGCAATTCTCTTAACCAAATCATTATTTTCTCGGCCTTTTTACAATCATTTGTTTTCTTGGTATCTGGTGCCTTCTCCCCTTAAAGCATTCATTTATTTCTAGGATTTCCAAACATATTCTTAAATTAGATCTCACAACAGAAGACTTTCAGAAGAGAAGTAATTCCTTAATTAAGGCTTACGATAAAACGATTCGGATGTCGGATTACTTAATAAATAAATACCACGAAAGCATTTCCTTTTAGCGTTAAATAAATAAAGGAAATCCTAACATATGACTGCTCATAAATAATTAGGAAGGTACTGCATCTTAACAATGATAATCCTAAACAAACGAATGCCAAAGTAATCCTGTTTTTCTCCTAGAATTTGTTATAATTAAGGAATTATGGTAAATGTTTTTCTCCGAAAGTTGGTGTTAAATCAGATATCATTAGAAACGCCGAATTAAAATAGTATGAATTTTTATAAAGGAAAGTGATATGTGGTTAATATTCAACGTGTTACATAATTATATTTTATTTTTATGCGATATCTTACATAACAGCTTGCTTTTAATAATAATATATCTTATGAACAAATATTTCCTTTGTTGCATATATAAAATTTCCATTTTCTTTGTTTTAGGTTTCTGAAATAGGTAAAGTGAATGTATTCACTTACACATTTTATTACATGTATACAGATATTCTCGAATGCAGAAAATGAACTGTAATTATGCCTTATGTAAGTGTATGGCATGCTTTGTATTACAACTGCACCAAATTGAAGTTCTAAATAATCCTATAAAGAAAAGGAATGATGCTTAAATAATGATGATGTTTCAGAAATTCAACCTATTAGAAAATTAAGGAGATAAAACTACCTTTATATTTGTTTGAATATTCATACAATTAATAAATCCCTCCCACTCAATTAGCATACACGTTTAGTGTAATTACATGCTAAGAACACATGAATGATTTATATTGAAACTGAGAGAATTACTGGAAATAAAATAAATTGAATGATTACTTATCTGCTTAGAACATGAATTTAGAAATATCTTGCGCTTAATAACTGTGAAAAGCATCATGTAAACAAGATTTTTTCTGGCTTCTACACAACACATGTTGATATATAAGGTGACCAATCCTCCTCATTTATGGAGGACAGTCCTTTTTTATAGGTTCTGTCTTTCCTCAAAAAGTGTTCTCCTTTTCAATATTTTGAAACGAATATGTTAATCTCTATTCAGAAGGCAAGCCAAACTGTTAAGCGTCTGTTTGAAGAAATTAGAACACTGAATGTATATTTAAATTCTGATAAATTAGAACAATGGGCAAATAAGCATGTTGATATTGATAAAAGAAGGGTGGAAATATTTAACTATTTCAAAAATGAACACATTCCATATGAAAATTTAGTTATTCTTGTGGAATTTACGTTATACTATCCAGGAACTAATGCAGCAGTTGAAATAGTTTTTTTTTCAATTTCTAATGATTTTTGGACATGCAAGAAATCAAGATTTAATCTTGATTGCTTAACTGCATCACTTACCGTAAAATTCAATATGAAGGATATTTCTTGCTCTTTAATTTCCGATGTATTATAACTTGATAAATTGACAAAAAAAATCATTCAATGGAAAATCACTAAAATGAATAAAACTAATTAAAATGAATCTAAACATGATTAGTGTATTTTTGTTTGAGTTAATAAGATATTTCATATATTTGTTGTAGTTTTTCATGCTGTAGTTCTTCTTTAATGTTTCAACCATTTTTTCGCTGTAGAGAATTGGTCACCTTATTATATAACATGCAATAAAACATGCGATAATTCGTGTATATGATTTAAAGAATGAAGTAAAGTGTGTGTATGTAGTTGGTGTTCTTGGTTTAAAGAATGAAAAAGGAATGAATATGATATCTAATCAATAACTAAATTAAATATAATTTAAAATTTTCAAAAGTGAATTTTTTCCAAACGTTATACAAAACTATACTCCATAAACATTAAAAAAATATAATGAATTAAACGAATGACACGTTATGTATAACTCGCCTAATAAAATATAATTATGTTAAATTTATATAAAACCTCTATAGTACAATAAATCGTAAAAATACTTAATATTTAATGCTGTATACTTAGCATATTATTAAAAAGTTTTTCATCTACTTTAGTCCACATTTTTAATGGATATTCTCATGTATTCAAATTCCTTGCAATGAATACAGATTTTGGATATCACAAAATATTATAATTCATTTTATGGTTTTCTTCATTTTCTCTGTAATTTTCTTTAATAGATACAGACTTCCATACAAATAAACCAAAAAATAGATATATACGTATATATATCTAAAAGAAACTTGACCATTTTCTCTCAAAAATCCGCTTTCAAAACTTATCCCTTCTCTTGTTATGAAGCAAACATGCTTCCGGGTCAGTAAATACTTGCACAATCCCTCTATAAATAACAACCCTACATGCCTTTCTGATGCCGAAGAACAACACTACCAAAAAAAGAACTGAGTTATTACCATATTAATAAAGTGAACTCTATGCTCCAACGGATAAATCCATTATCTTCACGATAGACGTACAACAAAAGAAGAGCGCTTTTCTGCAAAATGCGTGGTGGTGGAGGGTAAAAAAAAGAAAAAGGAATCATTCTTCTAACAGTCTCATAGTTTCGAAAAGTCAACAAAAAATAAAAATGCAAAAGGGGAAACTTTCCTTTTCCAAAACAAGCGATTCTGTGGGAGAAAATTTCCACGTTGCTAAGCATCGAAACGATTTTCACCATCTCGCTGCACCAAAGAAGCAACATTCCAATGCATGGATTTTAGATATATACCCTGAAACGTTCGATATTGGAGTCGAAAGTTATTGAATATACGGATTAATGTGACGATTCTGAAGAAAAGTGGTGCAATGAAAAAGTGGAAAAGAAGCAGTGTTCGCGGTATTACATGACCTGTCTGTTTTCAGGCAACTAGGTTGCGCTTTTGAGTTTATCCCGACGAGACGTCGAGTTGACACGCTCAGATGGCTTTTTGAATGAATTTCTGCTTTTCCGAGGGACCATTCATAAATGATGGAAAGAGGAAGTAAAAAGTAACTATAAATGGTACGAAATCAATTTCATAATTTTAAGAGGGTACATTTTTGATTGTGCTTTTGAGGTTCATTTGTTTCAGTTTAACATTTCTGATATTTCTTTGAATTTCGAAAAAAAAAGAGATGAAATATATTTAAAATCTCGTTTGATTTCAATTCTCAAAACTTTATAATTTATCTAAAGTTGTGTTTTAAAACATTTTTTTCTATGTATATATATATATATATAACTACTTAGTTGATATATTTTAGATAATAGTACTCAAACTTTATTAATTTTTAAGTACCATGGATAATTTAAGATCGCATTTCACATTAGATTAAGGTTCAGGTTTTTTTTCAGATAAGTAGATAAAATGCATAAAATACATAAATTCTTAAAATGTAGAAATAATAAGAAAATGCTAATTTTTAGATTGACGTAAAATAACATGTCAAACTAGAAATAGAATAGGCATTTATCTACACATTCCTGAAGTTAAAATTATAATTTCATTTTATAGTATAAATTTCCTTAAAATTTTCTAATACGATTCATATTTATCTGTATAATCAAAACTTTTATAAGATAGATATGTACTTAATTTAACTAAAGTAACTTAAACACACCGAATACAAGCAAAACAATTTTTTTTTTGTATGCTATTAAATGCAGGGTGTATCAGTACGCATATGGAACATCTAGATAATATGAAATTAATAGGAATTCATGCTTAGAAACTCTTTACTGGCACGGTAGTGACGACACAAAACACAAGAAAAACCAGACAAGAATAATAGGAGAAAACATGTTTATTTATCTTAGTAAAGCAAAAATGCTGGGAAAAATGTTTTTGGTTGGCGTACTCGATAGATGTCTCAACGTAAGCTGGAGCATTAGATGTCGGTGCAACTACACACGTGCTTTTTGCTGCCGCGTTCGCTAGAAATCTTCATTCGGCCAGTCGACAAAGTTGTAGCAGGATGGAACATTACTCGAACGCCGACTTCACTGATTTCAAGGGATAAACTGTAAAGGGGTTTTGTGCCCAACATTAACCCAGGAGGCAAACTCCTAGCCGTGTCTTCTTTGCACACTTTCCCCAGAGATTGTCCAACTGTGGATCCTTCTTTGGGACCACACAGGAAAGTGAGAGAAGAATAAAAACACCAAACAACGAGGAGATTGGGCTGGATCTGGTACAGAAAAATCCCCGTACCAGTATGCGAGCTGTCACCGATCATGGCAGGATTTCCCATATGACCATCTTGCGGATCTTAAATACTAAAGACGTGCATTCCCCCAATATGTAGCCCTATTGCCCCTTTAATGCTCATTTATCTTAATTTTATTGTTTTTTTCCTTAATTCCTTTTCTTTAACTAAGAATAGTAAGCATGATTTATCCTCTTATTCTGGTTAATTAGTTTTATTTTTTTTACTTTTTGCTTCAAATTACTTCTATTAAACTTTTTAATTAAATTATTTTGATTTTTCACTGATCTGTTTTAACCTTACCTTACTTGGTGGATTGTGCCCAAACAAAATTTGCTTGCTTTAATCTTATGAGTTGTATTTTTATATTTAATTTGAGGTTTTACTTCTGCTACAGAAATTGTGTTCTTGTTAGGATTTGTATGTATTTTGTAATGAATTTTAGTATTTTAACAACTGTTTGGCGCAGTTTGGCCGAAATCGGCTCTTGCGCCATTAAACTCTACATTCACTCACTCACTTATTTGGGTATTTCTTTCTTCTGTTTTGTGTCATCATTACAGTGCCAGGAAAGCGTTTGAGACCATGCATTCTTGTGTGATTTCCCACAGTGAAGGCTTACTGTATCTTTCCAGAAAGTTTGTAACCACTGTACTGATACACCCTGTATAGTATTGAACCTAATTTCAGTAAAACACTCTTAACACATGGTCCAATGTGGTATATTTGTGAGTTTTTAAAGTATTTAAAGTTTTTCAATGTGTTTTTACCATTTTAACTCATGATTTAAAATTTTCAAACCAATAAAAACGTTTTAGAAACAGGTAATAATATAAAATATTTTAAACTTAAATATATGCCTTCATAAATTACACTACTGTTTGTGAAAACTGATTATCATAAAAAATAACTGCTACTAAAACATAGTTTGTAGGTATAGCAAAACCGGTTAGGATATGTAAATGATTAAAGTTACGAAGCAATCACTCATGCAGGAACCGAGAAAAACCATCTTAATTTTCTATTCAGTCGTGCATACCAGTAAAAAAGACTATATGAGTACATAGAAATGTGTGTAGTGTCGTTTGATGTAAATAGAAGAGTGCTGTAATAAGACTTAATGCAACGCATTCTTCCTACAGCTGCATTTTAGCAACATTGTACCCATCCTTATGTTTCTATATTTTTAAAAGTCATCTTTCGAGCATAAGTTATGCTACTTTTAAAGAGTGCAAGTCACCGATTGAGCCAGCCTTAGATTATGTCGATCAAAAAGTTGCCCGTATCGCTCCTCGGACTACAGCATGGTTGAATTTTAGCATCAGATTGGAATGATATGGAATGTCATTCTTAAGTATGGCATGTCGAATATTTATAATTTGGTTCCCCAACAAGTATCGGTTTTTATCGGTGTAGTGTGGTGGTTGTCCAACAGACTATTTTTCGTAATGAATTTTAATTTATTGCTATATAAATTAAATCTTTTTTTTAAAGTACCATAAGCTGTACGTGGAAAAACTTTAATTATTTCTGATTATTCTTTGATAGTACTGCAGTTTCACAAAGTGTACTGTTGGCGCTGCGATCGTCACCCCCACCTCGTTCACCCACACTTGTACATCACTTGCAAGGGAAACACTGCCCAAAGCCGTCACAATAAATGTTTGTCTTAAAACTCTCAATTTTTATTTATTATACATAAATATTAGCACTAATAAGTACTATTATATCAAATGTATCTAAATAAACATATAAGGGAATTAAGAAAATATTTATTGCTTATAGAGAGAGAGAGCAAGTTATTTATTCGAAATTGAATTTAATATTCATTTTAGAGACATTTACAGCCTGATACATCACATATATCTGAACTCATGTTCCTATTCTAATAATAATAATAATAATAAAACAATTGTTTGTGGGTTGGGATTGTGTGTGCGTGTATTATTACGAGTATCAGTTGCTGCTTTTAAATTTCTTTCTTTCGTAAAAATCTAAGAAACCAGGAGTTATTTAGAACATTATCCTATCATTCTCTGTGTAAAATACACAATTCTATCTCCCCAGTACAAAGCGCTTGTAGCAACAAAAAAAACCAGAAACAAAGAAAGAAGGTAGAATAAATGTTTGTATTTTTTAGTGTCTATGTGTGCTGAAATGAACGAAAGAGGTATAGAAAGGGATAAAAATAAAATAATAGGCAACAAACACACTAATAGAAATGTAAACAAAGGATGATATATAGAGCTATGTATTGGATTTTTTTGTAAAAATAAAATATCAATACATGAGTGAAGAACAATAAAAAAAAATAATCACTTTGTGTGCTACGAGTGTTAGGGAAAAATAATAATCGGTTTTTACGTCTTCTCAGGTACGCCTTATTTTGTTATTAGTATTAAATTGAGTGAAAGCAAAAATATCACTTATGTTTTCTGTTAACATATGTATTATATGTTAGTAATTTGTTACGTCAAAAGAACATTCAGAAAACTTTTGAAAGCATTTAAAGCATAATTAAATTAGCCGGGGGGATTGTATCAAAGGCTCTTACTTTTCCTCTATTTTTTTTCTATTGATCTATAAATTTTTGATAAGAAATTAATAATTATCGTTCATTTCATTTACTTTTTACTAATTATTTTAATTGTCGTTAATTAATAGAGATCTTAACTTCTTATACCAACAGAGAATATCGTATTATCATAATAATTATGTTCGATAATTGAAGTAACTTTTTTTAAAAAAAAGGTTAATAAAGTAAAAACAAAATGGTCTAAACTTATTCTCCAGTAGTCCTATATTTTAGTAAATTTATATATTTTCTGGTATGTCAGTTACTTTTCAAGGTATTTATTTGAGTAATACAATGCTTTTTTCTAAAATATAAATGCGTAGGAAAATTTACCATCTCTCTTTTCAAGAATAAGATGTTTGAGATAAAATATCTGGAAAAGAAGACTCAGACAATGTTTTTCGAGTGAAGGTGATAAATGGAAACCTGAAAGCTTAAAAGCTAGTAAGCGTCACTATCACATTTGTAGAGAAAAGTGCACAGTAACTTAGTCAAAATAGTTAATTCTTTTTTACGTTAAGGTACGTGATCCAAATACTTAATCAAGTGTAAAGGAGAAAACATGTAAAAACTACGGGTTTAAATATTATTCTAAATGAGAAAGAATATATTAATATAAGGTGTTTTTAAAATGAAGTGTATTCATGTTGATACATAAAATACTCACATGTATGTTTAAATGTAACTGTAAATTAACAGAATAAGAAATGTAATGCATGATTATATGTATTCGCATGATCTGTCTCCATTTAATTCGAAGAACAGAAGAAAAAGAAAAATATGAATTTTCTTTTCATTTGGTAGTAAAATAAGTGTTAGCATTCTTTATGTGTTCACTCAGCTGAATTTCTTTTAAATTCAACATTTTATTCTTAGTTAAACATAAACTAGAAGCTCAATCTATTAAATTACATTTTTCCAAGAAATAACCAAAAGCAGGGATTCAATACTTTGGGTAGCATTATTTAGAGATTAAAACCACAAAAAATCAATAAAAAAATATTTAAAAATATAAATTAAGAGGAATATAAAACAATTTAGAAAAGTAGAGGTTATTCCCCTTGTCCCGTATGTCGACAATGACGTTATAACTTTAAACCTTTTTAAAGTAAGCAGCATATCTTAAAATAATTAGAAATTGTTTAAATAAATCATGAAAATTAAGAAGTTTTTTATCTTTTTGTGCTCAGAATAAAATTGTATTTCAACAGTCATAATGTATCTACCTACATTGTTTAGCAACGAAAATGCGCATATCATTTGTAACCATATTACTATTGAAATGACCTTTATTTTGAACTTTTCTGTCGAAAATTGTAACATTTTTTATCAATATTGATATATTACTTAGACTTACGTTTGTACATTTATTAGTATAAAAAATAATAAAAGGAAAAAATGACATATTTTAAATAAATACTTTTTCATTAATTTTTAGCTTTTCTTTCAATTCATAATTATTTTTTGCATGCATGCAAAATGAATTTATTATGATTAGAATCAGGGATATCATTTACTGGTATACGATGTTCAATTATTGATTCTTAATCCTTTATAGGAAATTTTAGGAATTAACACAATATATGGCAGAAAAAACTCAACGTTTCATTCGGTTGCAGTCTGTGCTTCTGCCTTTATTTATGTTAAGAAAAGAAGAAAAAAAAAACTTTCCGTAAATGCATTTTTTAAAGTCTAAATTTAAAAAAAAAGATATTTTGCGAAAAATGTTTGAAAATCTTTGCAGACCTTGCAGTAATATAACCCGTTTTCTGTCAATAAAAATAGAATAACTTGAATACATATCAAAACCAAAAAACGGATGCATGGCCAAAACAATCTCAATAAAAAGGGGCTTCAATACATAATAAAAAAAAGTGAAAAGGAAACCATTTTTAGCAAACATTATTATTTATTTTAATAGTACATGGAAACAAATGTCTAAAGGCCGCAAGCGGCACATGATCTGCGGTTTGCCATCTCTTGATCTAGGAAAAATTCTAAATTTGAGGCTGAATGGTAAAGAATTTGCATGCCAGAAGAATAATTCAAAGTTTTAACAGCACGAACACATTTATTGGCACGATACACAGCATTTATCATACAGGAATCATCTCTCTTATATTCATTAACGCCATTTTCCTTTAAAGGCCATTATTTTACTTTTCGTACTTGTCATTGCCATTTTGGTTCTGGTACATTGTTTATTCTTTTTCCGTCGTTGCTGCTTACTCTAGCTCTTATTCTAGTCCATTGTTGCTGCGCGCATTTTACTACGTTGCATCAATTTTTTTTTTAAATTGGTACTAAGTCTGGGATTTTTGAAATATTGAAAATTCCGTTTCTTCATTTCTTTTAAAAATTTTTTTATTTACCTACTGAATATTAAGTACTCAAGAGAGTATTGTAATCTTAAGTAGAGTAAGTACAGTATATTAAACATTACAAACACACGCACACACACGCATACATACATATATATAGAGAGAGAGAGAGAAAGAGAAAGTGACAACGACCAGATTGAATTAAGTATGCATTTATTTAGGGGAATTAACTACAAGGGAGGGCTAAAATTTAGTAAAAAGTTATCGGGTGGTTGGATTCCACCAGGAGTCTCGTCGCTGCGCCTTCGTCCCTTCTGTCGCGTCCCGTCTCCGCGTCGTCTCTCTCTCAGTCTCCCGCGCAATCGTCCTATTCGTCTGTCGTCTCTTTACTCTCGCACCGCCTTGTCAGCTAGGTGACGCTCTCTTGGCCTTACGTCATTAAGGGAATATAGGAAGGATATGAGAGATAAAATGTGCACATCCATTCCTACATATATATATATATATATATATATATATATATATACATTGGGCCGGTCGCTACTTCCAAGCCACACCACTAACTCTTATGCTCACGCCCACGAACGTTCTCAGTGGTTTGGGAGCCTGACAGTTGTTAAACGCACGACAATGCTGAACGAGAGACGACACCATGTTGAAATGATGAGATGAAAGACGATATCGCCTCGTGTTTGTTATAAGACGATTTATAAATTTAAAACGTGAAATTGTATGATTATCTGTATGTAAACAGTATGTAAATAATTACGAGTAATTAAATTAATTAATCAAAGACGATGTGCCATCCCTGACCAGCCCGTCCCTATATATATATATATATATATATATATATATATATATATACAAGCACATGTGGTACTATTTTAATCGACAATAATATTTCAACTTTGAAATAATGTATTTACAACTTATTTCATCAAAAAGATTCTAAGGGTTCTTGCTATCTAATAAAGTTATGTTAATTTTTTTTAAACTTATATTTACGCTACATCCTGTAACAACAAACAAGAGAGCAATTAGTGACAGACCTCGCAGTTTTGAATCACAATCAAGTGGTGCGGTGATTTATATGAACATGTTTTTATTAGAGATTATAGATTATCTATTCAATGAGAGAGAGAGAACTAGACTGTTGTAAGGATGCGAACTGATCACTGATAATGGATCTGAATTTTGCAATTAGATATTCAAGAGTCGAGTCGACGTACTTTATCCTTATTCATAGAACACTCGCCGTTTTAAGTAATGATAGCTATACATGTAGAAGGTAACACAAATTCAAATTCTTCCTGTGGACAGAAACTTAATAATAATAATCATAATGTAACACATAAGGTAGTTTAATAATAACTTCGTTTCGCTCTCTCCGTACTTCAAATTTTGCTTAACCTTGATGTCAATTCAAACCAAACTAGACTGTTTTATTACTTCAAATGGTGAACTATTTTAATATATTTATTTAATATTTATACATAACTGGTACACGTAATACTTGACTCTTAAATATTAGTTAATTATTTTCTGAGGATAGTATTCCCTTTATCGATTTTATTGAATAAAAGTTTGAAAATCCTCCAAAGTAAAATTTTCCGAACTCAAATCCTATGCTATGTGGCAGAGGATTCAATCCAATATAAAAATTATTCAAAAAGAATTTAATTTTTGTTAAATTGTCCTGCTCTTAATGAGACACAAAAAAAAATAAAAACTCTTACTTTTAAAAAAATTGTTTACAGAAATTGAACAGCTGAAAAAAGAAATACGTACATCTTAGATTTCCATCATTTCTTTTCTTAAAAATATTTCTCTCTTCATTTCTTACAAACTATAAGACAGTTTCTATTTACAATATTGTAATGATTGAGAAATAGAGAGATTCGAAATTTTTCAAGTTCTATTATTTTCAATTTTATATTAAATAAAATAAATTAAAAATACCTAGAGAAATTTCAGTTAAGGATTTCCTTGAAGTGAAGTTGTTTATGTGCCACAAAATATTGATCAAAATAAGAGAAAGATATAAAATTTTTTCAAACATAAGAATAGCCACAAACACATCTGATTCTTCTTTGATAGAATCTGCATTTCTTGAGGGAAAATAACTCATACTTTCCATCCCTTTCTGAATATAGTATTATTTTGCGAATTTTTGTTGTTGCCTGCATTTTTGAAAGAAGAAAATGTAATAACCTAAAGAATTCTCCAAAAATATGTTGAATGAAGAAGAATGCACTAGTCTGGAAGTATTTTCCTTTCTATTTTATTGCAAAATGAAGTTTTAAGGAAAAGTCACTTTTTTCAAAATTTATCATAGTTAGTTCAATTTATCAATAGCCCATGCAACTTAAAATATTTAAGCAACATACCAGTAAAATAAATATTTTCTACATATAGAACATTTCATTATTAATAATTCCATTATTATAAATTTAATCTGCTTGATTTTCCAAGAGAATTTAGCTTAATGAAGTTCATTTGTATAGATAAATTACTAGAAATATAGATGTTTTATACTGATAAACGTTTTTCTTCCAGTTTTATTCATCTTTTGATGGTTTCTTTGTATAAAATGTTTGATAACATCATAAATAATATTTTACTTACACACAAGAAGTATGAATAATTATTTTTAATTTCATGTATTAAAACAATAATGTATGGCTTAATTTATAAAAAGAAAAACTGAAGAAATCAAATTTTATGAAACTAAAAATAAAAGACGATAGAAACTGTTTATGTAATTTTCTGACTTAATCAGATAATGAAACTGAAAGATACTTAATCATCTAAATTTCCGCTTTAAATGGGTAATTGTAAGTGATTAGGAAAAATTCAATTTCTCCGCTGAATGACTTTTGAATTGATTCGTTGTTTATTAATCTTGTACAACGAATCAACAAGAGAGCTACTGGTGATAGATCTAGTAATTTTGTACCAGTAATCTAGTAATTTTGTTGAGTGACGTAGACGCATCTAAACTACCACACTATTTTTCGAATTTCTACTTGAAGAATCTGTACCTCAGCAGATTTAACTTGCTTCAACCCACTTACATAGAGGCTATTTGATGGCAGTAGGCCTCGAAAGCATGATTCAACAGAAACAATACGGGCCTCAAACTTAGGACCATAATAATCCGGTTACCATGATTACAGAGTAACGTAGAAACAAACAAGCTGAACAATACCAATATCAAGTTATAATTGCATACAGCAGTGCTTCGCAAACTTACCATACATCGACCCAATTTTCACTCATAATTTTAATCGTGCCCCCCTCCCTTTTCCATACAATAATAATGTACTGAATTTAATAATAATATATATTGACGTAAAGCTGCAATACGACTTTAATTATAAACTGTACAAATTATCAAGACAAGTATTAAATTTTGTGTTTAATTTTATGACATGCCCAAATGGTCACTGGCAATTATTAAACTTGTTCTTAACTTAGTACTGTTAAATTAACTATTAAACACCTTGTGCCGTAATAATACACTTATAAGTTTATTATATCAGTGTAAATATGTATTTTATTTTTTATTACGTCAAATGTGATTGTTTTGCTTCCCTTCAGTAAATTAATAATTTTTAAAAAATAATCTTTTGTTTTTGACTTTTCGATACACTTACGCCTTCCTTGTTGGGTTATCATACCCCCTAGGTGAGTGTGCCCCACAGTTTGAGAAACACTGTCATGCAGTGATATAAAATTAACTTTATAAAATACTATTTCATTGTAAGTCAAATGCATGTTTACAAAAAAAATATTAAAATTTAATACATTAAATTCAGAAATAATTTTTTAAAAATATGTAGTTAATGTCGTTTATGCATTAAATATTATATTAGAGGATAATGATGATCTTATATAAATATTGCTCTTTGAAGATACACTAGGGCTATTGGGATTGTCCTCGTAATTTTGAACATCTGCCAAGTAACAAAGACTACATCTGAGCTAGCATCTCCGCCATCCAAACTTTCACACCTTGCCAAATGAGGAATCTGAACCTTGATGTATGTGACTGGCATCAATCAAGGTGGGACTTCAATGTCTCGACAATGTAAGTCTACAACTAGACAACTACAACTACAAGTTCGCGACCAAAATGACTCGGTTACTGCGACCAAGGAATAATATGGAGTAAATTTTAAAGACACGGAAAAATAATTAGATATTAGTTTCTTATAATTCAACATCTGTGTATTAAAAGTTATCACTTCAGAATATATAGTGGTATTTTTTGCTATGTAGATGACACTTTCAATTCAGATTCGCTTGTTGGTTTTCACTTATTTGAGTTCACATATTTCACTTTATTTGTTTTCATCATGCTATTCAAATAAATAAAAATAAAGGAAAGCACTTTCGAAGTACACGTTGGAATATTCCACGCAAAAGCATATGCTTCCCTATAATACAAGTATACGAGTTTACAGTCCCTTCAAAAATTCAATCTGAAATCATCTGCATATCTTATGAGTGTAATACATATCTAATTGAATTAATTGCTGCTATGGCTTATTTAGCCACCCATCCGGTATAGTGGTTAGCGAATTCCAGAGAAGGCATGCATGTCTGTAAATGTATAGTGCCTTCGCGGCAGGGGGATACTCCAAATAGCCGTTGAGTTGCATGTCCTCCCTTAAGGTTGGTGGAAAGGGAAGTGAGTCGGGTTGCTCCTGATCACTCCTAGGGTGCTCTCTCTCAAAATTAGAGTGGAAACGTGTCAAAACGTACTGTCACCTACAAGGTTCTCAAGGCTACGACTAACAAAAGGTGTACAATCTAACCCTTTGCCATGACGAATTTCGTGGGCCTCGATCTGGAACATGCCGATCAGGTGGTATTTTAGTAACAACAACAACATAGCTTATTTAATGAGAGAGGAAAGCTATTTTCGCTTTGATACTTATTTCCATAAAATGGTTTATTCAGTTTGTAAGGGATGGTCTATTAACATCCATCGGGTATATATGTTGGATTTACTTCAAATTAAGAACTTTTCCTAATAAAGCTAATTTGGTCCTAAGCATTTTTTTCTCTTTTACAGGTTATATTTTACACTACAGAGAGGACAAAGGAGAATGGTCAGAGCATCGTCTACCTCCTGATATCACTAATCATGTTCTTCAGCCTTTACGATGTGGCACCCGATATCAGGTCCAAATCACGAGTTTCAACAAAGCCGGTGAAGGTGAACCATCTGATGCAATGCAAGTTAAAACAGAGGGAACAGGTAAACTATGATTACTAATTCATGATTCTTGTTTAATTATTCACTAATGGTGACATTAATATTTTGGTCTTATGCAAAAAATAATAGCGCAAGTATTATCATCAAGCAGCAATATTATCATCTAGATTCAGAGAAAGGAAATTTCGCAGTAAATATTATAAACTCCGCTTACAGCCACATTTGGACAACTTTATGATATATGCCATAAGCCTTACTCTTTTTCTGTAGATATATATAATATTATAAAACGCACAATTGATTTCTGAGGAATTCTTCAGATGTACTAATTGAAAGAATGTGTGTTATGAGAGATATCATATTTTGCCTAATTTTAATGTTGCTATCTTGCAAAGTCTGTCCAAGTAACTTTCTTTCTAGAATATGACTTATATTGAGGACTGTGCGGATCACTTATACTAAGAGTTTCAGACATAGCGTCGGCTACAGAAAAATTTCTGACAAATACAAGTTACACGAGCCCCATTAAGGGCATTTAAGATGTTCATTCTTTCTTCCATAAAATGTGTTTTGATCCTTCTGATTTCCATACATTAATTTTTAAGCCGCAGTAGGGACGTTTTAAGTCACATAATTAAATAATATCCTTATATATCTAGGAAATTTTTTTTTTGTCTTTTATGTCACAATAAAGGCTCTAACTCTCATTTCCTGCTTTTGTTATTGGAAATACTTGAATTCAACAGAAGTTCTTCATTTAATGCTATTATCCTCTGGTGTATCTCAATATATACGAAAGTAAAGGCATAATCAAATGAATAATCAAAACAATAAATACAATTTTTCAAATTTAATACTTTGTCCTTGTACATTAACTAATTTTAAAAAAAAACTACAAAAATCGAAGAACGGTACTCAAAAATAAAGTTATTTTACTTGTTTTCTTAAAATAGAATA
>BMAV01016187.1:155600-171559 GCA_019973955.1 Trichonephila inaurata madagascariensis | reverse complement strand
TGAATAACAACCAAAGGAGCATGTGTATTTCGAAAGTTACTTCTAATAAGAATACCACAACTGTTAAAAGTGTGATAATTACGAAATTTATCAATTCTTGGAAATCATCTACATCAAATAAAAAAACGAGTTCCAAAGTTTTAATTATATATTAAAAGATAGCTAACTTTTTCGGCTTCCTGTGGTGTCGGTCATTGCTGCTTTATGCGTTGTTAACCTCCAGGAGAAAAATTACAAATAACACCATTTAGTGGTAAAACTGAAAAAAATGAACGTGAATGAAAGAAAACCTTCATTCTCAATTGAATGTTTTTATCTGTTAATAAGATATGAAGTTAAAGCCACAGGTGCACATATGTATATCGTGGATCTGAAGAGGTTACAATATTGTGTGGATATGTCTCTCAAGCGGAAAAACACGCATTAAAGGTCAAAAATTAGCATTAAATGCCCAACACCTAAGTGAAATAGTTACTAGAATACTTTTTGAGACATCTCAACAGGATCTAGAATAAATATTCTTTCAAACTGCTTGAAGATGCCTAGAGAAGTTAATTGTTTCATCCAGTGACTACCACTATACATATCTCCCCTCAACACTTTAAAAACAGAAACCACCTATGTTGGATGGGATCACATATTCTACAATTCGTTCAATTTTAGCTAAAACATTTTTTGGAGAGTTTTCTTTCTAAAATATTTGAGACCATTTAGTGAAACCCCAATTTATGTTGAAATAATACAGTTTAGTGGGATTAGAGAATTCTTTCAGAGACGTTTTATGTTTGTATTCCCTCTACCTTTGCATATTTTAGTTCATAAAATCTGACAACACTCAAACACAGAGACAGGTTTGTTAACTTCATTGGAAGCTTTTCCAAGAAGCTGTTGGAGAAATAGCTATTTTATGATAAGGAGAGGACCCCCAGATCTTAGCTTCTCAATGATTTTCCGAATAAAGAAATAACTTCGTATGTTGTAGCTCTAGGTATGGTTTTAAACCTTAATTTCATTCAGATTATTTGATCTGGGAGTATCCATTGAATGATATCAAACATTTCTCAAAGTCCTCCAAGCTTTAAATCCCTCCCCTCAAACTATGATAAACAGTAACAGTTTTAATCCGTTGATGCCCAGTGGTGTATTCAAAATCTTCATTACTCGGTGAATTCTGGAAATAAGAAATTTCATCTTTTAATTGAATGTTTTACATTCCTTTGTTTATCTGCCAAAAAAAGTGATGTTTACGCCCATGCGTTACTTTTACAATGCTTAATTAAAAGAAACAAAATTCTGTTTAAGAGGACTTGGTACTCCAAAACTGACTGACCTGTCATTTTTTTATTTTTATTTAATCTTATTCTTTGCATTATTATCTTTTGATTGATATATCACATGTGAATCGGAAAGTTAGAAATTGAAAAAAAACTTCATTTGAAAACAAATTAGGCAATTTGGCCACGCCTCCTTTTTAGAAAAAAAAGCTTTAAAAAGCGTTATGATAAAAAAAATATATTTTATAAAGATAAATAATAACTATAAAAAAGAATGTGTAATATATAAAGCAGAATATTTCCGAGGCAATACAATAATGTAATTTTTCTTGTTTGTGAAATGTGTGCATGTAAAATTTTTGAATTAAGGCATTTTATATTAATAATTTCATAATTTGATATGTTTTTCATACAAATGTAGTACTTCAATATTATGCGAAGAACAAAACTAAACTTTCTGCCGTGAGAGAAAAAAATTTTTTTTAACATTTTTCTTGAACTTTCTTGTGCAATTAATACTCCCCAAAAATTGAACATTTATAAAAATATATGGGTTGAAAAAATACAAAAATGCAATTATTTTAAAGAAAAATATATAACTAATATCTTAAAGTGGTATTTTAAGTTTATTTAAGCTTATAATTTTTTTTCACAATTATAAACTTTAAAGTGGTTTCTCTCAGTTTGTGTTTCTCGAAACATTAGTGCATTCGAAATGCTACTCCTTCCACAACTATTTACCAATCACTTCCTTTTTTTCCTGTGTGTTGCATATAAAGCATGTAACAAAATTAGGGATCCCTTTTGCTATAAACTGAATACTTTTTTTAAAAAAAAATTAAAATGTAATATATTAGCTTTTTCGTTGATTATTAGCATGCATATCAAGATTTTATTTTTTTTCTCAAAAACGAATTAAGTTATTGTAAAATCGATCCCTAAAGTTGTTTATAACATCCATAAGAAGATTACAAAAGAATTTCAGCTCAAAAATTTAATAATTACAGAAGGAGTAAGATTTTAAAATTTACCAAATTTTCTTCAAAAAATTAAAGTTTTAAAATTTTGTGAATAATATGTGAGAAAAATTTCATCTCGTATCATTTTCTTGAATAGAAACATTACATAAAATGTTAAAATATAATTTTTAAATACATAAAGAAAGAAAGCAGTTCAAAGGGTACTATGTCCCCTTTAGTTATTAAGTTTCCTTTTTGTAACCTATACGCATATTGGGAATCAGCATTCCTTGAGGTTCAAAGTATTTAATAGTCAAAAAACTTATTATACATATTTTAAAGGAAGAAAGATACTGAATATATGTATAAAATAGCAGTCTCATTATTTTCAAAAGGTTTAACTGAAGAATTTAATTAAAATACTTCAATTATTATTAAAACATGCAGTGTAAGTGTATAAAGAATATTCACATTTAACTAATAGTGTATTTGACGTTATATTACATGACATGTGTTTTATAAAAGGATTGATCGATTAAGCATTCGATTATCGTCCATTGCATTTATAAATTATAGTAAGCATATTCATGGCATTTATTTCATTGATATTAATTATGTAATTTATTTAATTTATGTTTGGGGTAAAACACAAACCTTGGATGCATTTAATTGTTTACTACGATAATATAAATATATATCGTTGTTAATTTATTATACATAAAATGCTACCAGAATTATTAAACACATACTTAAAAGATAAAGAAAACTCCTAGTACTTTAAATGATACTTCTTTTTCACTATTTTCCGTTTCCTTTTCAAAATTTATTTAAGTTTCTTCGGGTAAAAGCTTTTTTATTAGAATTACCCTTAACTAAAAATAAATTTAATGCAAATTATTACTTTAAGTTAACTATTAAATAAAATTTTAACATTTGATACATACGATGTGTATTAGAACAGTTATTTTTATGTACAATAATGTATTATTAAAAGTCTTTTTTTTTTTTTGCAAAGCATCATTATGAATGTTTTAAATTTGTGAGTTATGGTATATTCTTAAAAATTAAATTAATTTTTATAATTCTTTTTCTCAAAAAAAAAAAACAGGTACTTAACAATAAACTTGTAACGACTGTACAGCATTAGGTGGCTTTTGGCTAGTTGTTATACAAATATACTATGCAATAAAATTGTACTTAAAAGTCTTTCATAACAAGTCTTGTAAACGAGTTACATACAGTTTTGTAATGTTGTAAGTCATCTGAATATTTTTAGAATATATTAATTATGCATTGAAAATAACATTTTAAAGATTTTATAACTTACTTATTAATTATAATTACGAGAAAAAAACATGCATTTATTTTTGACAAAATAATATATAACTACATCCATAACCTTAAAAAACAAAATCTTTTAAAAAGTAACTCAACTGCAAAATTACTCAAAAAAAAATTCAATTACATACTAAGATATCCCCTTCAAAACAATTTGTATCATATATATCTTCCCTTAATATAAACGTGATTTGACATTCGGTAGCATATCAGATTCCAATTACTAAATTTCCAGATAATGGATACATATTTGCATTTCAAGACATTTCAGTCAATAAGGGAACATGTGCGGTACTTCAGAATGCGATTCAGATTGTTTCTATGTCAATAATACATAATATTCATGAAAGTCAATATAGTGAACCTATTAATACAAACCCATCAGTCTCATTGGTTGAACAAAATTAAAATATAAATTACTTCAAACCATGAATCTAAAAACATTTTTATGTAATTATTTTTTTCATTATTTATTTCTTTTTTTCATATTTTTTATTTAAACCTTCGTTGAGTGCATTTCTAAAACGAATAAAAGCTGCGGTAATTAAATTTTATAGAAGTTCCATTTGTATTCTAAATTGTGTCGTAAGGTTTTAATTGCTTTAGTTTTAACATATTTTAATGGTATAAAATGCTGAAAGAAATAAGATTTTTGCAAAAACTGAGGGAGAATGATTTTATACAAATCAGAACACCGTAAAGTTTAAAAAAATAACTCAAGATTTTATTTGCAAGCAATACTTTGTAAACCAAAAACATCATTTTTTTTCTCATTACTGACGAATATTTTTTTTTCGAAATTATTTTTATTCGTAGTTATTTCAAACGGAAAGAATTTGATTTAAAAAATAACACAAACAGCTGTTTTTAAAATCTATGTTTTGAATAATATTTTGTTTCTTTAAGGACTCGACCAAACCCAATAAATTAGTTTCTAATATAAAAACAGTCTCCTTTTATGCAAATAAAATACTAAATAAATTCAATTCTGTCACTTGTTAATTATTTTTTATAATTTAGATTTAAGGAGAAAAATGTGTATTATCTCCTTAGCAATTGATTATTTGGATTACAGAGTCTTCTCTTTCTGCAATTAATTTTATTCTTATGCACACATAATTTTTTTTGTTCAAACTAAACACGATTCCCCATTTAATTAGCAAATAAGAATTAAAAAAAGATTTATTTCCTTTTGTAAGAGGGGAAACTAATTTAAAATCCAGATAAAAAAATGTCAACAAAAACATTTAAATATTCTGTGAAATAATAGAAAACGTTGCATTCCTGTAATGAATAGATATCAACAAGACAAAAGCTCTTAGTGTTTAAACTAAATGAAAGAGAATTGCATTATTTTCTCGTGACACAAGGTAGAATAAAATCAGAAGGGTTCTGGAAAAGTATAAAATTGTTTCTTCGTTTCTTCTTGAAAACAAATTGTTCATCTCAGAATTGTGATGTAAAAATAATACAATATATATTTGTTTAACAACTAAACTTCTCACTTTATTTTTTATTACTTCATTTATAAATAATATAAACACAAAAAAGCAAAATGGGAATTCCAAAATATTAAAATTTGTAAACATGTATTTAGAAATTTAAAATTCATTAAGGAACACTACTTTTTTTAACAGTAAAATATTAGTAAATATATAAAAAAAAGAAATATCACTAGTTTCTTCATTATTATATTTAAATTTACTGGTATAGTAATATTAGGTTGGGGAAAAAGAGAAATCCATTATTTTTTCGGTAGAGGGCTACAGTGTCGATATCTCGTGAAGTATCGATCAAACAATTTCGAATTTATGCTCGTTGTCAGAGTAAGAACTTAAACTAAAAGAACTTTTTTTTTGCCCATTTAGTTGTGAGTTACAGTGTTATAAAAGTGGAAGTTAACAAAGAGAAAATTCGGTACATTTTACAATTTTTCTTTGATAAAGGCGAAAATGCAAGCCAGGCGGCTGAAATTGTGGATGGTGTTTATGGTGCCGATACTGTAACAGCTAGTTGCGTGCAATTTTGGTTTCGTCGATTCCGTTCAGGCATTTTTCATGTTAAAAGATGCACCTCGCACAGGCAGGCCCGTCGTCAATGGCAATAAAGTCACAGAAATAATCTAAGTTGACTGGCATGTTAGCAGTCGTAGCATCGCCCAGGAGCTAAATATCGACCATAAAACAGTTTTAAACCATTTACGCAAAGCTGGATTCAAAAAGAAGCTCGATGTTTGGGTGCCACAACAATTAACACCAAAAATTATGATGGATCGAATTTCCATCTGCGAAACCTTAGCCAAACAGAATGAAATCGACCCATTTTTTAAACGGTTGGTGACTGGGGATTAGATATGGGTGACATACGAGAATATTGTGCAAAAATCGATCGTGGTCAAAGAGCGGTGAAGCAGCTCAAATGGTGGCCAAACTAGGACTAACGGCCAGGAAGGTTCTATTGTGTATTTGGTGGGACTGGAAAGGAATCATTTATTATGAGTTGCTTCCGTATGGCCAAACACTAAATTGAGATCTCTACTGTCAACAACTGGACCGTTTGAAGCTAGCGATTGACCAAAAATGGCCAGAATTGGCCAACAGAAGAGGTGTTGTGTTCCATGAGGATAACGCCAGGCCACACACTTCTGTAGTAACTCGTCAGAACCTCTGGGAGCTTGGTTAGAAAGTTTTAATGCATCCACAATATAGTCCGGACCTGGCACCAAGTGATTACCACCTTTATCTCGCATTTCAAAACTTCCTGAGTGATAAGAAATTGAGATTAAGAGAAGATTGTGAAAATCGATTACCAGAGTTTTTTGCCAATAAGAACCAAGACTTTTTTGAGAGAGGCATTATGAAGCTACCTTTCAAATGGTAACAAATTACAAAACAAAACGGTGCATACTTGACCCAAATTGGGCAATCCGAAGCATGTTAAATAAAGTCTTGAATTTCATGCAAGAATAATAGATTTCTTTTTCCCAAAACTAATATTATTTGTTCCATGCTATTCTAACATTCCCCGGGAGCTGATATCACTTTTTATTAAGGTACAGTGTAGTTGGATACAAATAGGAACATGGAAACTTTGACGCCTAGTTTCCTTTTTAGAGAGAGACATCTAAGCTCTGAAGATGTGAAACTGTACTAAGAATTTAATTTTGTTGAGAGCACCCAAGACAAACAGGCACTCTAGTGATCTTTGTTATGCCGCATAATTGTATGATATGGAAGCTACAGATTTTTCTTTGCATTATGAAAATCCACCGACTTGGGCCAAGGTCGAACCTACAAACTTGGGTGTATTAGGCCAGCGCTTAACCAATTACGCAAATACACAACTGCGATTAACTACATCAAATTTCACATAACTACCAAAATATACTGTTGTATTGTTTATAGCAGGATTAATATTTTTTTTATAGTTTTTATTTGGATAAATATCACAAAGTATAATTATTTTGCATTCTCTAATTTCAAAATACTTTTATGCCCTGCTTTTATGAAGCTGCATTTATTTAAAAAAAAAAACACTTAACATAATTGCAGAAAATATGGCATGATTGTTAAAAGAATCAAACAATTATAAAATATATATAATATTTATAGATATTTTAAAAAACATTTATGTGTTTTTAAAAATTACACATCGTATATTTCAGAATAAAATGCGCACTTTTAACACAATAAAAATAAGATCGAATTTTACGGGGTTCGTGTTATATTTCGAATAAATTACTCCAAAAGTTAGAGCATTGCACAAGTTCATTTCAAACTGCATTTTAAAAAATGCAGCTTTAATGTTTAGATGCATGTTATGCATCGAAACATAAGGTACTTGAAATTTAAATATACGTAGATTACAAATAACGTTGTAAGACAATGAAATCTAATTTGAATGTTTGTTTTATGTCTAAATAAAAAAAGGAATTAATTCAATTCTATTTCATTCGGTGTTTCATCCGATGTAATATTTAACTGAAAAAAGCAATTAAATGAAGAAAAAAATTCGACTAATAACAAAGCTTAAGAATAAACAATTGTATTATTTATCGTAGAATAATTTTAAAGTTAGACACATTTTATCATATAAAAATGTAATATATATTTGTATGATAAAATGACAATATTTACATTTCTAAAATAAAAGATCCATAAATAAATATTATATGTTGTTTTAATCTTATGTATAATTCTTCACAGCCCCTGTTGCCCCAGATAAGCACGCATTTCTTATGATCAATTCAACGTTCGTAACTCTTCGTTTGGATGCTTGGCACAGTGGAGGATGTCCAATATCATACTTCGAAGTGAAGTACAAACTTTTATCAGATGCAGAATGGTTCTTAGTCTCCAATAATGTTCTACCAGAAACTGGAAAATTACTTCTTTCCGAGTTGACTCCAGGTACATGGTATAATCTTATGATATCGGCTCAGAATGATGCAGGATCTACAGATGCTGAATTCGTCTTTGCCACCCTCACCCCGTTTGGAGGTAGGCGTCATCGACAATTATTTTCCTAATTAGTTATCTTTTATTTTTATAATAAAAATTATTACTTATATCTTAAAATATTTCACTCAGGTAAAATGAATCGCACATTAACACTAGATTGCCCAAAGGAAGTCATTTTGACTGCTTTTTAATTTCGATTAGAAAAAAATTACAAACAATTTCTTAGAATTTTTTAGAATATAATTTTTTTCCAAGTGAAGAACAAATTTTTTACTGTTAATATTTACTAATAGCTTGTTATGTATCTGTAAATAATATAAAAAATGTTAAAAGATAATTTTAAGCAAATTTTTTTACACATTAATCATTTTTTCACAATGCAGTCGTTTTGACTGCTTTTCGGCAATATATAATATGTATATACTAAGTTTCAGTCTTTCTAGTGTTAAAAACATATTTTAAATGTGTCTTTTTACAAAGTTTTAGGTAATGAATTTGTTTCTTCGGGGAAAGGGAGATTAGGTTGATGAAATTTGCAACACAATAACATTGTATTTAAAAACAAAACTATATATATTTTAAATAGTTGAAATATTTTTTTTACAGTTCTTCGGTTGATGTATCACATTTTAAGTAATATGTATAAGAAGTAGTCTTAAGGTATCCGACTACGTTCGGAACCGTGATTTTAAAAAGGTACATAAATGGATACATTTTATGATATTTAGTGTCACTTAGATAAGAATACATGTATAAAATTGTTTTAAGGAAATTTTGAGAAAAAAAATTATTTAAATATAATATTTTGGCAAAAACTTAGAATAACCTTTTATTCTAAATCTTCTCCTTTTGTGAAAAATGCTTCTATTATAATAATATTTTGTCTGTACATAGCTCAGTACTCTGTACAGAGGCTCAACTATGAATTTTGAAAAAATCACATTACTTTCAGAGTTACAACCATTCAAAATAATTATCGGCGTTTTTTTCTTAAAATGTCTCCCCTCTGTTGTGTCGTAAAACATGGATAAACCCACTTCTAAGTTATGTATTTCAATTATATATTCTAGTTGAGCCTCTGTATAGAGGTCTGAGCTACATACAGGCAAAATATTACTATAATAGAAGCGTTTTTCACAAAAGGAGAATATTTTGAAAATGGGTCTTTCTATGTTCATTTTTTGTCAAAATATTGTACTTAAATAATTTTTTATTGTAATACTATTCTTAAAACAATTTTATATACATTTTCTAATCTAAGTGACACTAAATATCATAAATATTATCCTTTTTACACGCTTTTGCAAAATCACGGTTCCGAACGTAGTCGGATACCTTAAAGGGGAATAACTCGTATCCAATTATATATAAACATTTAAAAGTACTGTGAATATGCCAGATTTGTCACAAGGGTTTCCAAGTATTTTAAACATTTTTCTAGATCTCTTATTATCATACGTATGGTATTAAATGAGCTTTTAGATTAAAAAAATAGCTATTTTGTGAACTGAATTTTAAAATATTTGGCAGCTTCATCAGAAAAATGCGTGGCATCAATTGAATTATTGAATTTCATATCTTAGCTTGTAATTGAATGTTACTTATTAATTTGACATCAATATAGATTTCAGATGATAAAATAATTTTATTTCAATTATTTATTTAAAATTCATCTCAAATATAATTCAAAATCTTAACATGATAACAATTTTTGCGAAGAGACAAATGTATTTCTCATTAACTATATCCGACTCAGTTGAAAATTTTTTTATTGCAGGATGTAGTAAAATACAGTTGAATCTGTTTTTGGTCTGTAGATAGGGACCGAACAAAAAAGTCGCATTTATAAAATATGCCAATTATTTACGAAATTTATGTAAAAGTAGTTCCATAGCCACCTAAATAATTAAATACTACACATGGAAACATTTTAAAAATATATAGTTTCTCATTGTATACACGGATATGTTTTCAAAATGCACATACATAATTCATTACTACTCTTCGAAATCCAAAGCCCTGTAATGAATAAGTTCAAAATCGCTTTCGTCACTTGAAGGTACAATTTCAATAGATTTATTTTTTGGCAACATAAAGTAAGAGATAAATTTTTGTGAGGAAGGTCGGGTGGTTATATATATATATATATATATATATATATATATAGTTGCTTGTAAATGTCACGATAACCAGATATACATGATTGATATCTACTGGTATTACAACTGGTATCTATTTTAAGAAAATGCTTTTCCAACTTGTTGAAAAGCTGGATCCCTGCATATTTTTATCCGCTCTCAAAGAATCCAGTTCTTCTTGTCCGTCTTCATAATTTATCAAATTATTGATAATGTCATTTGTATTGAAAGTTTCGTCTTCAATCAAACGCGGCTGCTGGAGCGTTGAGAGAAACCAACTGAATGCGCTTTGTCGGGAGACTGTTTATAACAAATGAACAGAGCGTCTTGATGTATCTACATTTCAGTGGCGTAACGTACACCCGCATCATGGGGAGTGACAGGACTTTAGGGTTTCAAGGTTTGACTAACGCTAAATGCGCATTTACACGATTTATAAAATATTAAAGGCAAAACCTGACTTTCAGAAGGGGGGGGGTCCTAACATTCTCCGTTACACCAAAGGTAAATACACAGAAAATATTACAGTGGCACCAAAGTCATTGATACCGCATAAATCATACACCGCATAAAAAAATCACACAAATAAATAGCATAAAAAAAGTCCGCACAAAAACAGGTTCTACTGTATAATACATTAATGAATTATTAGAACTGATTGCTAACTTTTGAGTTTTTTTTTAATTAAAATTACGTACATAATTGTCAAAATTAGAGAAGAGTAAAAAAAGGGGGAAAAAAGTCCTATAACATTTTATTTGTAAATGATCGCTAAAATAGCAACTTCGGTCAAAACAGATAGAGAAAGAAAAATAAAATTACTTGTACAAAATATTTGTGGAAAGTATATACGTATTAAAAAAATGGTTTCATTCTAATAGTACAATTTGCACAAACCTAAACGAACACAATCGGGAAAATATTTCATTTTTACTTAACGTGCATTTCTTTTGAATAATTTTTATGATAAAACATGTTAAGAATAACACTAAAACTAGAAAGAATAATTTTGAATTAATTTGTGACCTTAAATTGTTAGATTTTTTTTTACACCTGACATTTTTTCAGCGCATTATGTGCATAATATGAAAAATTAATTTGCAGATGGATATATTTTAGTAATAAATAGCTACTGCTTAGTTGGAAATTACTGCAATATATTTCGTAAAAATATTTAATTAAAACCGTTCTTAAATGTATACTATGAAATCAAATATTTCGCATTTTCTTAGTAAGCGATTTGATTTCATTTTTACCATCCCTTACTTTTAATAGATTAATGCATTTTTTTTTTTGAAATACATATTAATCTTATAACTGTTCTAAGACTTGAAAGGTGCCAATTAATTATATAATGATTTATTATAATATTTTTCACAATGTAAAAGAGATAACTATTTTTTTAATTATATTAATTAATTCCAAAACCTTTGCCATAAAATACTAATTTAAAATAAAAAAAAATGATAGTTATTATTTTAATAACGATCAATAATTCAAAATGTCACTGATATATTCTAAGTTAGAATGAAATGAATACAGGTCAAGCACTCGTACTTACTAACATTACAAATTAAAATATTCATTCATCAACAACTGAGGAATTTACTAGAGAAAAATGTTACGCGTTGATTATTTGGCTGCATGGAAGGTGTGAATACATAATAAATTCTTGAAATTTATTCTTCTTAACATTTCAAAGGAGTATTTTCTATAATTAAAATATAAAATTTAAGTAAATATAAATTTATAAAATATAACCCTTTAAAAATAAAAAATTACAATACATTTTAAATACCTTCATTTATTTTATTTATTAAAATCAAAATCTGAAATTATAATGAATTTTGTAAAAGCAAAGTTTTTATTTATATTGATCAAAAAGGAAACAATAAGAAATTCAAGTAGCTGGCGCAAATTTCCGAAGTTTAAAAGTACTTTAGAGAATAAATATAGCACATTTAATTAATTAATAAAAAAATAAAGTAAGCTTTTCTTTCTTGAAAAATCACTGGTTCATTTGAATAAGCTTTAAACAAAACTAAAGTGAGTGTATACTAATTCAAAAACCACTGAAGATTACTGATTTTTTGTTATACTTCTTATATATTAGGCTTTTATTTTATTTTTCAATGAATATAAGTAAAACCTCATAAAGCATTTCAAAGAGATAAACAGATAATGGGACATACATTAAAAATTTACCACGTTCTATTATTCCTCATAAAATAATAAATCAAAATAAAATGCGATTTTTCAAATAAGGAATAGCTCTTATTATATTATAACTCCATTATAAATTTCTTAATATTTGTATTAACGAAAAAAATAGTTAGATCATAAAATAAATAAAATATATCTGTTACAATATGGAAAATCGTTTTCTTAATGTACTTCAGATGTAAATGCTTCAAAACAACTATTTTTGCTAAAATATCAGCAGACGGTTTAGATTATTCAAGAATCTTCTACCATGTTAATCTTTATGTAACAAACACTTTTAGTATCAATCTAGAAGTTAAATTTACACAAGACGCGAATACAGAAAAGTAATATTTTAAAACTTATACACGTGTTGTTTCATTCTTTCAATCATTCACTACGTTTAACAGAAGTTTATCAAGCAGAATATTTAGTTTTAAAGTTACTGCATGTTCTGCTTTACATCCCTTTTACATAAAAAGAAGAAAAAAACATTCCAACAGAATCAAATGAATTTGAGTTACTCATTACACCACGGCCAGAATGTTTAACTCCATAAATGTATTTCTATTTGTGTTATCCTGAATTTTTTTCAGTCTGAAACTTTCCACCTGGTATGTTTCACATTATTTAATCTGCTCTGCGGTAAGGGTCTTATGTAAATTAACTCGTTTGCTTACTTCTCAACCAAGTATTAACTGAGTCTTTCTTGTTTGCATTTAACGTCTAGTTCTGTACAACAAGGAGAGAATACTTTGAATAAAACTATAATTTTTCTTTTTGGAATGTTTTGGCGAGTGTGCAACTTTTAGAAACAACTTGATTTTATACTAAAGTGTATATCTTAAATTTTCTTTTGGAAGTTTAACATTTATGTTCCGTTTATGTTCCGAATGCAGTTAATAGTAAATAAAAATTGTGGATTTCATTGAAAAAGCACTTAAAAGATGATTTATGCGCCAAATAGTCTTATAATATTGTAAGACTCGCATTTATTTAAAAGGCATTGTTTATTCTCATTTCTTCATAAAATTATGTGTTTATACATGTAAGGATTTATTCCACAAACCAATATATTCCTACAAAATAGCAAATATTACAGTTTAAATATGTGCTGCATTATATAAATACTGTTTTATATAAATTATATAAATGCTTTACTTATATATATTTTCACTTGAAATAATAGCTTGCAAACACAATATATACAATTTCAGCAACATTAAATTTTTTTTTCTATTATAGATTACGTCGCGTGGTAATTCCATACATTTCTTATAATCAAGTGTACCCCATTAATACAATAATTGTATTTGTAAATTTTGATTAATTTTTTAAATCCGCACATAACATCATCACAAAGTCATCCAGTCAATGACATGCTGTGAATATTGAGAATACTTTTCTTTTACATCTTACACCTTCTGACACTTATTCTGAACTATTTCGCCATTTTATAAACTCAACATTGTATACAAACAACCAGTTATATAAGCATGTATTATAATTTAGTATAATTTTCTTTAACGAAAGAATGACGAGTTGCCTTTTATATATTTAAGATGTGCATTTAAGAACTTAAGCAAAAGGTAAATGAATTGCATATTTACAATCTTTTTTTTATAATTTTCAATTCTTTGAATCCTTTTGTAAGTATATTCCTCATAAATTATTTGGATATACTATTTCATATATTCAATTTGATAACTTGTGATATTCATTTAATCTTAAATTTCAGTTAATGTTTTCTTTTGCTTTTGATAATTTCATACTAGCCCAGTATATTTCTCAAACCGTGGGGCGCGCACCCCTAGGGAGGCGCAAGTATATTGGAAAGTCGAAAACAAAAAATTACTTTAAAAAAATTATCAATTTACTGAAAGTAAACAAATAAAACACATTTTAACATAATAAAAATAAAATATACATTTACACTGATATAATACACTTATAAATACATCACTGCACAATATATTTTACAATTAATTGAACAGTACTATGTTAAGAACAAGTTTAATAATTATTAGTGACTGCATAGGCTTGTGTGTGTGTGTGTGTGTGTGTCATATATGAAATTAAAAACAAAAATTAACACTTACCTTGATAATTTGTACGGTTCTTTTAATCCCTTAAATGCCTATTAAAAATTACGTGATTCGCTTCCCAATGCTACCGTTTAACACGCAGGGGAATGTATATGGCGTATCGAGGGGGGGATAGAAAAGGAATAAATAAGCAAATCCTCTGATAGTAGGTAATTCCTTCCAAACACTGTCAAGGTCATTTTATTGCTTTCCAAAGCCTTCGGAATAATTTTATGGACAGTAGTGGACAGAAAAGATCATACTTCGGAAAAACGTATATATACGTCTGGGGCAATTAACACGTTGGCTGAGCGAGAAGTTTATATACGCCAGTGGCACTTAAGAGGTTAAAGTTGTATTGAAACTTTGGCGTCAAAGTATAGTATTATTGAATTCAATACACTGTTATTGTACGGGGGGGGGCGAGGAAAATTATGATCACTCAGTCACATCACGATCCATAGCACAGCACATTGAGTCTGTAACGGATCATTCAGTGTCTGCGCGTACCATTCACGCCATTTACAGCAGAGTGGTCTCTCCGCAAGACGTCCATTGCTTGGTCTACCCTTGACGCAAAACCACAGACGTCTCTGCCGCCAATGGGGCGATGAAAGAAGGATATGGGAGGCAGAATGGAATGCAGTTGTCTTTACTGACGAGCCACGTATCTGTCTGCAACACCACGATGGTCGGATCCAAATCTGGAGACAATGTGGAGAGAGGATGCTGATCAGCTGCGTTATGCACTGCCACACTGGTCCTGCACCGGTTATTTTGGTATGGGGCGGTATTGGATATCGCTCTCGCCCACACACACTCCTCTAGTACGCATTGCCAGTACTTTAAACAGCCAGAGCTACATTTCCGAGGTGTTGGAGCCAGTTGTCCTTCCTTACCTTCAGGGCTTGGCCACAGCCATATTTCAACACGATAATGAGCGACCACAAGTGGCACGCATTGTCCAAAGGTTCTTCGTCAATCACCAGATTGAATTGCTTCCCTGGCTGGCTCACTCTCCGGATCTTTCGCCGATAGAAAATATATGGTCGATGGTTGCTCAACGATTGACCCAGATTACACCCCCAGCTGCCACACCAGATCAACTTTGGCAACGTGTGGAAGCTGCTTGGTCTGCTGTACCCCAAGAAAAGAAAAATTTTTGTAAAATACACATAAATGAAGTTCCCATTTCTTTTAATTTTTATTCTAAATATTTTTTATTCGAGTTTCATTATTAGTGAACTTCAAGTAAACAATATAAACTATGCAATTTACTGCAGTTGTCATTTTTAATAAATTTGTGTGTATATTTTTGTAAAAGATAGACCGAATCAATCGAAAAAAAAAACTTGGGAAAAACACAGCATTAAGTGTATTCCAAAGATTGTGAAGTGGAAATTAAGTTTGTTTTATTTAGAGAGTGTGAAATATTTAACGAGATACAAAAGAATAGTAAAAAATATTTTTAAACTGAAAATGTGTGGGGTAATGATATTTAATA
>BMAV01016187.1:140448-155200 GCA_019973955.1 Trichonephila inaurata madagascariensis | reverse complement strand
TGCGCAGTTTGTAATTAAAATACGAACATAACCACTCAAGGTAATTAGAAATAAAAGACAGATATGAATTTCTCCAAACTTTTCCATAAGAATCAGAGACATGGAAGTAATTTCGGATCATGCTTGATTGAAACTAAGAAACTGTATGTAAATAAAATAATTTTTACCAAACAGATTCTGATTTTTCGCTCAAAATCTCTGATATAATCCATAGAAATGAAAAGACTTGATTTCGAGTGTTGTTCATGTGTCCTTAATGATCCTTTTTTGCACAAATATATGTTATTGTTTCTTAAGAACCCTTAATTTCTTTGCTACTTAATATTCTTGGTACGAATTTTTCGATTCAAAAAATATATAATGTTAATTACTTATATTTACTAATTTATACAAAACAGACTCCCAGTATTCTCATTTGCACACTAATGAATAATTAAATTAAGGGAATTTTAATTTCCCAAATAAATAACTTATTTTCTAAATTATATGAGGTTTGAATAAAACAAAAAGTATGGGTATTATAGAGCAACTAATATTTTTCTCTTACGTTTAATAAAATAAATACACATGTAATGTTAAAAAATAACAAAAAATACTAATAATATATGAAATTAAATGATACTGCCCTATATTTCACTCGTAGTCGAAAGAAAAATATGTAATATTTGTATTACAGCTTAAGCAAATATAAATGGGATTTGAACTAGTTATGTAAAGCATTGGATTCCCTAACTTTTACAACACGCGTCACACAAAATTTTGCTGTTTTCCATGGCAACTATACAGTTGAACCTCTTTTTGCTTGGTAGATAGGGACCGCACAAATAAAATATTCAGAACTTCCATAAATTCTTACATACAACAAACTAATTCGAGGAAATAGTACAGAATTTTTTTTTATGCAGTGGATAAGGATCGCATAAAAAAAGTCGCATTCATAAAATACGCCAATTATTTACAAAATTTATGTATGAGTACTTCCATAACAAAATAAATAATTAAATATTACGCATGGAAGCATTTTAAAAACATATAGTTTTTCATGGTATACACGGATAAGTTTTCAAAATGCACATACATAACTCATTGCTACTCATCGTAATCTAAAGCCCTGTGATGAATAAGTTCAAAATCGCTTTCGTCACACATAAGGTATAATTTCAATTGATTTATGTTTTGGCAACATAAAGTAAGAGATAAGATTTTGTGACGAAGGTCGGGTGGTCACAGTTCCTTGTAAATGTCACGATAACCAGATATACATGATTGAAGCCCTTTTTAGAATTTTATACTCCTTTCTTAATTGGTATCTATTTTAAGAAAATGCTTTGCCAATTTTTCTTGGAAAGCTGGTTCCCCCTGCATGTTTTTATTTGCTCTCCAAAAATACGGTTCTTCTTGTACGTTTTCACAATCTATCAAATTATTTATAATGTGACTGCCATTGAAAGTTTCGTCTTCAATCAAGCGCGGGCTGCTGGAGCGTTGGGGGAAAGCAACTGAATGCGCATTGTCGGGAGACTGTTTATAACAACTGAACAGAGCGTCTTGAAGTGTATACATTTCAGTGGCGTAACGTACCAAGGCCTGACTAGAGCTAAATGCGTATTTACCAAATTTATAAGATATTAATGGCGAAACCCGACTCTCAGGGGGGAGGGGTCTTAACATTCAACATTACGTCCCTGGTAAATAGATGGAAAACATGACAGTGGCACCAAAGCCATTGAAATTCATACACCGCATAAAAAAAAAAGATCACACAAAAATAAAATCGCATAAAAAAAGACCGCACAAAAATCCACTAAACAGTTATTTTCTACAATAACATAAATCATGCACCGGAAAGAAAAAAATATTTTAGTGGAACTGTTAAATAATTTTGATTGATACTAGAGAGAGAGAAAAGTTATCAATCACAAAAACAGCTAAAATATTCAGGGACAACAAGTTAGAAAGCCAATATGACATGCGTGTATGAGAAAGACCTTGTTGATTCTTACGCAATTATTTAAATCATAGAAGCTGAATGCAACTACTCTCATTTCTTGCTCTATTATGATTTCCGAACGATATTTGGTATTTATTACAGTTCTTTTGAACTTAAAGTTAAATATTCAGTTTTGATTGAAATCCTTAACTCCAATAAATCTGAACAAACCATTTTTTTTAAGGCGGTAGTTTCAAAAGAGGAATTAAATTATCTGTGTCTTGAGAAGTAAAACCTGAGTGAAAGCTTGAGTACTAAGGAATGTTGGATTCACATAAACTTATGGACATTAAATCTAAAATGTATTTTATGAATCAATCAGAGAGCTTTAAGAAATGTTCCGTGAAAAAAGATGGCGGTGCCTGTGGAACAACGACTTACAGCTGTATATTGGTGCAATGCCAAAACAGCATCTTGATCACCACCGTCATTCAGTTTTCTTGTTTCTACAACTGCTGCTTTTTCCTAAACTTTTAATTCTTTTCTACTAGTTTCAAGATCTGTATATTATTACCCTGTAGAGCAAATTCAAGTTATTTAGTTTGTTAAATATGCCAATTAAATATGTTAGTCTCAGCTAAAGGTAGAGCTGGGCACAATACAGTAGAACGTCGTTTATTCGAACGTTTATTATCCGGAGAGTCAAATATCGGAACCAGTTTTTTCAGAGACCTTGCAGCGAACAAACGAAAGTGTACAATGGTACAGCGAAAAATAAGTAATTATTTTCCAAACTAAAAGTAAAATTACGACATTATGCTCCTATTTTGCGTTATCTTCAAGCACGTTTCCCGCATGTGATGATTTTCAATATTCGTATAGTGCCCGGTTTCATATACTGCATGGATCGCATTCGGTTTTCGGTTATCCGAACAATCGCGTATCCGAACGGCGTCCGGTCCCAATTGATTCAGATAAACGACGTCCTACTATACTTGGCGGTTTCATGACCTTCCTCTTTCTAAAAGGAAATTTTTTATGTCATTCAAATACAATGGACAGGGTGCTGCTTCCACGTGAAAACCATCATGAACTACAATAGGCATAGAAGATCCACCTTTGCCTTAATGTCCTCGTAGTAGTATAGCTTATTAAAAAAATCTCGTTTTCCGAGTTCAAGTTTCAGTATAGTTTACTACGCCTATGACCACTCTTATTCCAGATTCAGCTAAATATTAAATAACTTCAATGTATACGCTTGCTAGTGGTCCACATAGCATGCGGTCTTTGGGGGCAAATAAGTGTCTGCAGTCCTCCATGGTGACAGGAAAAGGATCGAGCATCATTACATATACATCAATGCCCAAGACTATACTTTTCTGCTTAAGTCTTGTCCCACATTTTGAACTAATCTTTGCCCTTCCGATGACGCTTTTACAGAATAGAAGATATTCAACAATAATATTTTTTTAGTTTTAAGATCATGCTTAATATATGTTTGCATTAGTAACCTCATCCAGAGTTCCATGTATTTTACAGCGGATTTCTCCCCTCTTAATGTAGATTACGCTCCTCTGCTTTGAGGTTTTCTGCATTTTCTCCAATCTCTAAAAAACACTTTGAAAGATTATAGTTGTGTTACTCGGATAGAGAGAGAGGACACTTTTTTAGTCAACATATGTCCTTGATTTTGTAAAGCTTGCTAATTAAAATTGATAATTATTTAACGACCAATTTTGGGTGACTGGTTGTAAGATACTGCTGTAACTTTCTTAAGAGCATATTTTCAAATGCAAGGATTTTTAAACAGAAAAAACTATAATCTTTCATCATTGTTCACTTCTATTGAAGTAAAACTAAAACTCTAAGTACATTTCCTTGTATTTATAATATTTCTGTTCATTCTTTTCCTCCGTCAGTTGGTGATGCTTTGTCAGATACTAGAAATATCGCTATTATTAATTCGCTTATTTAATAAAAATATTTTTATTTTGCGAAATATTAATTAGAACTCGTCCCTTTATCGTAATATTTCATTTAGATCATGACTTTTTTCCATATATGACCTTTGCATGTGTTTGATACTGAGAGTCGTGAACAAAAAAAGGAATGCAGACAGACATTAATACTAAAAAATAAAATATAACACTTTTGTGACAGGAAGTAACAAGTGAAGCAATGTAAATAAAAATACTAAAAACACAATTCAAATGGGAAAAAGAACTGAATATGATTCAGGAGAAAAATTTAAGGAACTATTATTTTGAGAAACAGGACAAGAATTGATGGAACGCATAATTTGCTTTATATACTCGATAGATTAACGAATAAATGTTTGAAAACTTTTCAGCCTGATTAGTGGATAGTTTTTAAATGTAGTAAAATACGAACACAAATATTGCTGGAAAATGACAGGATGGAGGACTGCACATTTAATACTCTATAAACAATTAACCAATTATTAAGTGTAACATGCTTAGGAGATAATTTATAGAATTTCTTTAACACTCTAAAAGGGTCAAGAAGCTGTCTAAATATGAAAACTTGTAGAGTTTACATTCCTGGTACATAATTTGGTATCGTATATGCTTTTTTCATACTCTAGAACTAAATCATTATAGAATTAATATCAATTACGCATTTTTTACAATATGTGGCTTTAATAACGAAAATTTAGTAAATGTTTTATTTTCAAGTAATAGTTACATTTATATGTATTTTTATTTGGACAAATATGCTTGATAAATTTGCAGATTTATATCATTATAAGTACATTCTTTACATTTATAAAATTAATTGTCGTGCAAGCGATTTTATGAGCTGCATGCATTATAAATAGGCATGTTTCAATTAGAATAAAAATTTAATCATATTTTTTTTATGACTGGGGCATTGCATAGAGTTTGGAATTATTTTTAATACACAGAATTTTCCAATTTTAATTTATAAAGCTAATTAAAGTACTTCCCTACATGAAACACTTCAATAAATACATTAGAATTTCTAATATAATCATTTTATCTTGATTTTATAAGAAAACACTTAAGTATTAAAATTTCCAAGTTCTTCATGAATGTAACAGAAAAGAAAAATGCCTCATAAATAATTTTCTCAATGATTACTTTTTGCTAAAATTACTTTCTATCTATTCAAAAGGTATGCCTTAATAATATAAAAATGAAATGAGTAAAAAAAAAAGTGCACTCTACAAATCTCAATAAAATGCTCTCGTTCGAAAATAAATGCCCTTTGGTAATTTTACTTTTAAATTAAAATTCTTTTTCACTTCTCCTTTATCCAACGAAAAAATACGCCTTTTTGTCATTTGTTTTCGAATTTTCTCTCAATCATGCTTATTCAGCTCAGATTATAATTATATTTTTATTGAAAGCAAATATATGTTTTTTAGAAACGTGCTGATTTTAATTGTGTGTGAGTTTCATTTCACAATTTATCATTTAATTAATCAAATTGAATTTTAAAACAATAAATATTTCTTTAATTTTGATTATACGGTGCTACACTTCTATTTTATAAAAACTCTTTAACTGTAGAAATATATATATATATTACTGGGATTTTATCGTAAGAAAAATCTTTAGAATTTTAAAGATACTTTATTTTAAAAATCAGTGTTCATTTTAGTTTTTTTTTTTTTTTGTTTAACTCTCAAATATCCTAATAATGGCTAAAAAATTACGCTCTTTTCTAAAATGATAAAAAGCATATTTGTTTT
Organism: Trichonephila inaurata madagascariensis; assembly: GCA_019973955.1. Classification (NCBI taxonomy): domain Eukaryota; kingdom Metazoa; phylum Arthropoda; class Arachnida; order Araneae; family Nephilidae; genus Trichonephila; species Trichonephila inaurata. Next base: position 149,534 of record BMAV01016187.1, on the reverse strand, counting down.
GACAGAAGCGTGAAATCTAAAAAGTAGAAACATCATCGTTAGCTATTAATGAACAACAAAATATTTAATAAATAATTTAATAAAAATATTTCAAACGTACATGATTCAAACAATTTGAAAATAATATTTTATTTTGAAAATTGAATATGATAAAAAAAAACTTTGGTGTGAAATGCTATTGAATCTACTAGAAGTTTATATTTTTCTATTCATGTTTAATTATCTGTTATTAAGGCTTCAATCGAGAACAAGAATCAAATGGACTGCACTTGATGAGGTTTTCTTATTAAAAGAAAAATGTTTAATCGAATAAATCTTTATAAATTCTCGATCTGACTCAAATATAGAGAACATTTCATAATATCTTGTGTTCAATGAAAGTATGACTCTTGGTCACCCCGTAGATGTTTTCAACCGCATTTTACTGAAGACGCACCGATGCAATTCGTCTACGTCAAATATAGAAAAGTCATCAAGGAAAGATACGTAAGCTAATTAAATTGCTTATATTTGTTCTTCTTCAAAACTATTTTAATGCTGATTAAATAAATGTTCCTACACGATATTAAACTGGTTGATTTGTGAACTTCTTACTCTGAATCACATAATAGAAGCCACACTATCAAGACAAAATACAATTAAAAACTAAAACTATAAATCCATACGTTTTTTTTAAATTTTCTGTAACATTCTACTTTTTGCCAATCACAACTGATATTTTGGTGTTAAAGGTATGAACACAATAGAGTATATTCCAAACACACTACATGGTTGTACGATATTCACAATTTTGAAATTTATATTTGTTATCTTACAACAATAGTTTGATAGGTAAAATGAAATCATCTTCTGGTGTAGAAAGTTAAAAAAAATGAGAAGGTGAATAACCCAAAACTGAAATTCTTGTAACCTTGACCTTAAAAGAGTTAAGTAATAATTTCATAGTTTGTGCAAAATAGTATGACTCATATTTAAGCCTTTCCACTTCAGCTTTTAACAGCGTGAATTCTTGAATCCAACTAATTGTATGACATGAAATTATTAACGCTTGAAATCTAAAACAAAATCTGTTATAAGCATTGAAATCTTTTAGAATAAATTTCTTCTATTTCAGATAATTGTTTTAATTCTTTTGTAGCTTTAAATCCTTAACACCTTAATCATTTCTTCAATAGGTACAGTTCCTCCTCAAACACCAATTAATCCTTCTGATAGACGCTTTTTCAAGCATCTTAGTATCATAGTTCCAGTTGTGTGTGCAGTAGTCATCGTCATAGTTGTAACAATTGTCATATGCGTTCTACATACAAGAAGAAATCCTCCGAATAGAGGACGAGGCCACTACGACCAAGGAGGTATGTGTTCAAAATTGTTTTCATCGTATAATCAAAATTTTATCTCAATTTTTTACCAACATGATACTTAATTTATGATCATACTTTTAGCAAAACTTTATACTGATGAATGTATAATACGTTTAAAAGACATTTATTTTGTGTTTTTAAATAAATACTACAAAAAATATGTATGTATAGATATTTATGACAATGTTGGTGAAATTTGCAAAGAGGATTTAAAGAGCCATAACTAATTAATTAACAAACAACTGTTTTATTATCTACTTTACTGATAGAATAGACAAACATTATCATAAATAATGTATATTACACACAATTAATTCAAATATATTTAAGTTTAAAATATAGTATCACACGTTTATACAAGTGATAGGTTTTGCGTGTGTGCACAATATTAACAAAAAATGTACGTCATCATCAGTGTAACTTCTTAAATGTTTTATTATAAATTTAATTATAAAACTTTTTAAAAAACACTATAAATTACATTTAAAAAAACCCATTTTATCTACATAAATCTTTATACGTGTGGCGGCTGGATATCTACATAAACTAGTACCAAACATCACGCGAAGACGATCGTTTTGGCGTTGTCGATAAAATACTTGCGTTCGGAACAGAAGGTATTTAAACGAATCCTCCTTCCTTCATATGTAAAGGGATATAAATAAATATTAGTATCTTGTATGAAAATATTGCATGTATTTACAAACAAAAAATTACATTTCAGTTAAGGTTCGCCATACAAAATCCCTTTTGCTTCATGCTACAAATAATATTTTTGTTCAATAAATTTCAGTGAAAGTAAAATGCTTAAAATTTTATTATCAATTAAATATTTTATAATTAAAATATTATATGTCAAAGAAATAAATTTATCTCAATTGAAGCAAAATGCTAATTCAAACTATCCTTTGTATATATGCTATAAAATTATCAGAGCTTTGTATATATGCTAATAAAATCAGAATTAAAATATTAAAATACAATTAATAGCATCTCTCATGGGGATATAATCATTTTGACAATCTTTGTTTCGTACCAAAATACTATATGATCATGATATAAAACCAGTATTAAATAAATCCGTTTTCGTTCATTAAATTCATTTTAAAGTACATAATTTTTCTGAAGAGGTATTTGCCCTCCTTTTTCTTTATTAGCACATAGAAATAAAAGGAATCAAAATAAGCAAACTTTTTGAAACTTAATAAATTTGATTTTTAAATGTATATATTTTTAAAATTTCTGATCATTTCATTTTAGTAAATAATTAAATATACTTTCTTTTAAGTTTTGTATTCCTATGGGAACTTGTTAAGTGGAATTAGTTCCGAAAAAATAACAAATTTCCCCTTTATAAATAATAATGAGTGTATTAATTATTTTTTAAAGAATATTTAAAACAAAATCATAAGAAAACATATAGCCAAAAGGGATTTACTAGTGAAAGAAGAAATTTATTAAGAAACTACAGAATCTCCCTCATTTCTAGAGCTATATATATACGACCCTGAGGCAAACCCTTAACTTGCTTATAACTAATTTTATGTTAAACAATAAGGAAGTTATTTTGAAGTACAAGTTTAACAAGAGTATTAAATTTTCCTAATTTTATTACGTCACTTAACTGAAAGTTTTCGAATATAAGCATAGAGACGATTATGATATATCATTAATATTTATGGAATTTAAAAGAGCTTCAAGACCAAAACTGTCTACAGAAAAAACTCTTTAACACGCTTTTATAAGCTTCACTGGTATGTAACGGAATCTTTGAACTCGAACTTTACCCCCTTTAAAAGGCAGATTAATTCAAAAATTTGCACACTTGTCAAGAACCGAGGACAATACAATAATGTGAGATTTGTGTCCAATTGTCCTGATTAGGAACATCAGGAGTCACGACTCCCCATTTTCAGTATTGGCAATTCCAGATCCTATTTACAGATTTGGCAACTAAAAGATTGTTACAACCCTAAAACGAAAAGGCCAATGGGTATTCCAGATTCTAAAAAGTGACGAATTTAAGATTAATTCCTTAATGAATAAATGATAGTTTAAAAAACTAGAACACACGACTTAATTGTAGATCGAACTAAAAAATGAAAAATAAATTATAGTAGTTTAAAACAACTAAATAACAAGCTTTTATAGTTAATCGAACAAAAAAGTAAAAAAAAAATTCTTAATATAAGAATAAAATGACTAACGAAAAAAGATAATGGCATTTTGGTAAAAGCGAGGGGGTGTTTTGCGTAACATTTTTACTCTGCATTTCGGTATAGAGCCAATAAGAAACTATAATAGTTGATATCGAGCACCCCACAATTTTACCACAATTACATTAATTTTTATGAATCACTTTATTATTATATTAAGCATAGCTTTTACTTCTTAGTTCGACTCACTATAAAAAAGCGTGTTCTTTAGTTATTTTAAGCTATAATTTATTTATTTCGTGACTTTAATAGTTTGTAAACTGGTTTGAATTGTAAGTTTTGGCTTAAAATTATAAATGCTATTCTAATGAATTCATTGTAATATATTGAAGATTTATCAATATATTCACAATTGCATTATTTATAACTATAAATAATGCAACTAAATTTAGCAGGATTTTTGTGAAGTTAAGGAGTTTAAAAATTCGATACTTACGTATTATACCGTCGATTAATTTTAACAAACGAAAAGATATCGCCATTTCAAAAAATGTCATAAAGAGCTGTCATTATTATTTCTACGTTCTAACGTGTGTGGGTACGTTTTCTATATTGGTTATATATCATGATATTTGATTTTATGAATCTGGTCTACGATATATTGTACGTAAGTACCAAAATTTCATGGGTGAGATTATTTTATATTTACATAAAGTTAATATACTATTTTCTTATATTTAACATTAAAATATGATTATTAGTTCTTGTGTTACTACATTTACACAACTGGAAATCATTATTACTTAAAATATGTTTGTCCAACATTTAAAATAAAGATGCTCACATATAAAATATTCATGTTCAAGACTTCGGGTAACGACAAGCGTAAATTACTGGTCTTTTGCAGCAAAGAATTTCGTGGGCCTCGATTTGACAACGTCAAATTAGAAACAACAACGATACACGTAAATTTCATAGAAATTTAGGAAATATTATGTTAGTATTAAAAGTTATTCACAAAAATCTTATTAGCAATTGATAGTTTTCTTTAATTATCCCTAAGATGCATTTAGTTTTGGAAACCCAATAAAAGAAACGATTAAAAAAACAATTATGAATAATCATAATGAATATCAACTGTATTACATTAACATTTAGTCATATTACCTTTAGCCGATATTCAAGTTTTACTTGCCTGGAAATTTTTTCTATATTTTGTTTGCCCTGTTTCTCATATTCTTTTATCTAGGGGTAGTGAAATCATGCATATAACATATTTCCTATTATGTGCCATTTAGTTATTAATATTTTTTAAACAATCTCTTGCTTTATGATTTTTAATAAATTTTCAGACGATTTAATCTTAATATTTCTCAGTTTCTCTAAAATTGATATATTTTTATTAATAAGGTGCTGAATCATGTATAAAAATAAAATTATTATCATTTGGGAATCATTTTTGAAGATGGAACATAAAGCGAGTTATAAATATTTCTAAATTCTAAGTATTAACTAAGTAGTGCACAGTCCTTCTAAGCATTGATCTTACCTCGTGGGTTGTTGTACTGTTTGAAAATGGACAACTGCCTTGAAACTGAGAACACACCTTGCTATAACTTTGATGGAAAGCTTTATCATTTCAACAATGCACAGAAGAGGAAATTTTACTTCAAGTTACCTCCAAAAAAAAGTTACTTTTGTCTGCTAAATTCCAAACGTTCGGACAAGTATTATAAAAGCATCTGAAGTTTAGCAATCAAAATTTTTGATAATGCTTCAAAAAGGAGACAAAAACAAATCCAAATGCACGTAATATTAATTAAGTTTATTTCACACTCCTCAACCGTCATATGGTACAGTTCTCGAGATTAAGCGAGAAATTTTTACTATATTTGCTTTTAAAAGTTTAGCTTTTTTATACAATGATACAACTAACCATTTTTCTTCTACAGATTGCCTTTGGACAGTTCTGTTCGAAATGGTAATTCCAGCACCTTGAAGCAATTGGTTTAATTTCATTATTTTTTTGTTTGTTTTCAAACCAAATATTTCTAATTATCCTGTTAGAATGAGTCACTAATATTCCTTTCCTGTCATAATTTCATTTTCGTTTTAGAGAAACGTCAAATTTTTATCCAGATTAGTCCTTATTTTGCTAACAATTAATTTGGAAAACTCTTAAAATATATTTGAGAAAAATCTGTCTTTAACAGAAGTATTTCTATCTAGGATTTTTTTTTTGTTTTGTTCTAGAAAAAGATCTGCAACTCGAACCATGACCGTAAAGCATCAAAATGACGATATTCTTCGAAAAATCAAGATTTCTCACACAAAAAGCTTTTATTGATTAATTCTTGAAGTGCACTCCTGAAATGTGCTTAGAATGTAAAGCCGATAGAATAGATAGATTGAGGTCCTGCGAAAAACTAATCTTTATAATTCAAAGTTTACCACTGAAATCGAAAACATTATTCTTTAAAGCAAATTCACATTCATTATTACGGCCGCGGTAGCCGAGTGGTATAGGTATCGGATCGCGGCTTGCCTTGTCACGAGTTCGAGCCCAGTACCACTAAAGACCCACCGTGTAGGGCAGCGATGCACGTTAAATCTGTCGAGAGCTGAAACGTCCTCCCGTTGGTGTGGTGTGGTAGTTAGTAGAGGGGGTGCCAGCTCAAGTGTCGTCCACGTCACTTGACCATGGTTCAAAATTACGTGGTCCGTCGCCAAAAGCCCTCGTGTAGCTGAACAGTGCGACGTTAAAATTCAATCAATCAATCAATCAACCGTCACCCAAAGCCCTCGTGTAGCTGAACAGTGCGACGTTATTAATCAATCAATCAACCAATCAATCAATCACATTCATTATTAAAATTATGAAAAGGAATTTACAAAATTACATTAAAAGTAAAGTGTCAAGATTTGTATCCAAATGTGCTTGCGTCATATGTGTACTTAAATATTATATATGTAATATCATTAAACGAAGTGAACAATATTTTTAGCATAAATATTTTTTATTCCTATTCTATTCTATTGAGGGATAATCTATTAACGTTACGTTGAGAAACACTAGAAAAGAGATGGCGACAAGCCTCGTAATTTTGAATCATGGTTAAATGAAGAGAACGACACACCTGAGCTCTAATTCCAATATCCTAATTTCCGTACCACAGCGCTTCTCAAACTGGGGGGCGCGTCCCCCTACGGAGGTGTAATAACCTTAAAAGGAGGGCGCGAGCATATCAAAAAGTTGAAAAAAAAAAGATTTAAAAGACTACAAATTTACTGAAAAGAAGCACACACACACACACACACAAAAAGAAACAAAACATTCTGATTTAACAAAAGTAAAATACACATTTGTTGCTGTTGTTTCTTATGCCACCTGATCTCGACTGCGTCAGATTCAGGCCCATGAAATTCATCATGACAAGGGGCTAGATGCACGCCTGTCATTGGCTGTAGTTTTGAGCACCATACAATTAGTACGTGGTAGCAGTAATTTGGTGGCAGTACGACTTAGCTCGGTTTCACCCCAATTTTGAAGGAGAACACCTTAGGGGAGGGTCAGAGACCTCTCACCTCTCTTCCCCTTCCACCAACATAACGAGAAGACTTGCGATTCGACGGCTATTTAGAGTACCCCCATGCCGTGACGGCCACTATACATTTACAAACATCCATGTCTTCTCCTGGATACGAACGCAGGCCATATGGCACAGTAGTCAGCTTCACTAACCACTAAAGCAGTAGGGCGACGAAATACACATTTACACTGTTGTAATACACTTAAATACATCAGTACTGCACAATGTATTTGATAATTAATTTATCAAAACTAAGTTAAGAACAATATTAATAATTACTAGCGACTCCCATGAGTTTGTCATATATAAAATTATATACAAAATATAATACTTATCTTGATAATTTGTGAACGGTTTATTATTAAAATCGTATTGTAAGCTTTAAGCGTCAAATTCTTTATTACTGAATTCAATACATTGCTATTGAATGGGAGGAGGGGCGCGATGAAAATTAGAACTGAAAATTGGGTATAAGTATTGAAAATTTGAGAAGCACTGCCGTACCACATTATCTTGAGAGAACATTTAGATCCTTAGATCAATTATATTGTAGGCAAACGTAAATTTGAGATTTAAATTGTTTGAATTATAGGATATTAAGTTCTATATATATATAGAGAGAGAGAGAAACTCATTTTAACTAACCCTGTGATATTCGTTATGTATAGAGAAAGATAAAATTTAAATTTCAATGAAAATTGATAGTTTTGCTCAAAAGAGATAGCTGCGTGTAATGAACATCGTGTTAATGTGTATATCCTTCATCAAGTTACTATCTAGTATCAAATGACAGATGTGATGGATGCTTACCTAAATTACATCCTATTAAACTCTCTCTAGAGCGATTAGATTTTAGAATCGTCCGAGGTGTCTATTCATTAAGCTGCAAACATGCTGATGATCTAGCTAGACATTGATTATAAGTAAGATCTAGCTAAAGAAAAGAAATACACAATTCACAAGTAAAAGTGTAAACCAAAGATAGCTTTAAAATAATTACAACACAAGGGGCAATTGAGTATATTCAACATCCTTCCGTGTAGTACAGACTCCACGGATAACAATCAAAGATATCCGGATGTTAAATTAAATGCATCTCGTATTATAATTCTAATTTCTAGGATAGTGGTGGACAGTAAGGTTATTATCTTTTGTTGACTTGAATTACTCCGCTCAAGTCTTTGATGGGCAAAAGGAAATAAATTCAAAGAACTCATCGCTGAAACAATTATGTTCTGGTCCTTACATTTCTAGTTAGAACAAAATCGGCACCACTTCAAATACCTTTGTCGGTGTGAAAGAATAAGAAATAATCACCCCCAAAAGGTGTTACGAACTCAGATACCAATACTTGATTCGCCTATTAATGGCTTTTGTGGTCACTTTTGTCCCGAATAAGCATCAAGTAGTGGATAAACCAAAACATACCATTATAACCGTTCTTATGACCTTTTTGTATTGCAGCATTTTTCACTAGGAAAAGTACAGATGTTTTATAGTGTATTTTAATGTGATTTAGCATAATGCACACACATAATAATAATAAAATAGTCTGTAATTACTCTAAAAAGGACGTATTTCTTTACAGAGTTAATTTCTGACTCTCTGGTGAACATTTCTCCAATCAAAATGCATTATTATATGAAAATTACGGGAAAAGTTTTGTTTGGTACTCATAAGATGTTATTTGCTTACGCTCATTGTTTCGTATCACAATGTGATATGGTCGTTCTATGGCGACCATATATTTGATTGTCAGCGTGAATTAGAGGTGTGGGATTCTCAAAATGAATCGACATTTTAAAATTCTTAATATGACTTTATTAAGAATATAACTTAAATTTCTAATAAATTAGAAGTGAGAATAAACCAAACACACAGCTGTAGTTAAACCTGATCGCGTAACTTGTATCACTTATCTAAATAATTATATTATCCGCTTACTTTCAATTCTGATAATATTACAAGTCCTAATA
>BMAV01016187.1:128953-140048 GCA_019973955.1 Trichonephila inaurata madagascariensis | reverse complement strand
TATATTATTTTTGTATTGTATGTATATTTTTGTATATGTATATATACTGTGGGGCGCGCCAGACTAGGAAGGGAATGATAACCCCCTAAGTGGGCGTTTCGAGCATATCGTAAATTATTTGAAAACAAAACATTATTTTTAAAATAAAATATTAATTTACTGAAAGGAAAAAAAATAAACTGCATTCTGACATAAGATGTAAATTACATATTTACACTATGTAATACACTTATAAATGTTTCTGTACTGCACAATGAATTTGATAATTAATTCAACTAAACTAAGTTGATAAGTTTAATAATCTCCAGTGACTCCATGGGCTTGTCATATACAATATAATATAGAAAGTTGATAATTTGTATGATTTATAATTAAAGTCGTATTATAGCTTTAGCCTCAATGTATATTTTAGTTGAATTCAATGCATTGTTATTGTATGGATGGGGGGATGAAATATACTGTTGAAAATTGGGTAGCAAATATTGAAAGTTTGAGAAGTACTGATGTATATGTTTTATATAAATATAGAGAGGAATATATTCAAAATTCATAAATTGTGGATGTATGTATCAGTATGTGTATAAGTAAGAGTACATTTTTTTGAAGAACTTCTGCTATTAATATTAAATCGATCTTTTGATACTAAATTTTAAGATTATTTTTAGAGGAAAATATTTTAATTATTAGCGTATCTATTATGATCATTTAATTTCAAATATTTCCCTGTATAATCTTTATTTTACTAAATTCATTTGATTTTGAAGAAGTATAGAATCATTGTTATAAATGCAGAAATTGGATATTCATTCAACTCTTCGTGGCATAAATTAATGAAAGCATTCTTATGATTATGAACTTTAAAACACACAGACAAAACGTAGAATTACATACTCTCTACTCTAATATATAAACGGTGTAGTAATAATCTTGCATGATTTAAAAAGAACAAAACAAATGTAATGCATATAATTATGTTTTCTGAAATAATTATTTTTTCCCAAAAAACTTATTGTTTTAACGTAGCAAATTTTAAATATAAACCATTTTCATTCACAGTCCATAGCCAGCTTTTATTTGTGCAATAAAAAAGCATAATTTTAACAAAACTTTCAACAAATTGATCAACATAAATTAATTTTCTTAACTTACGACAAATTAAATTTTAAATTTGTGATTCAAAAGTATGTAAATTTCATGTTCACAAATATTAAGCGTTTGTTTGTATAATATATTACCAAATTTTTTCTCATAATCTTTTTTTTTTTAGATATCAGCATCAGTAGTATTATTAGATAAGCCTTTAATTTTAATGTATTAAGTTTATTTTTTATTGCTAAAATCTCAACCAAAATTTTCATTTTCTATTTTGCGTGTTATGACGTATGCTTAGCATATACTAATAACTTACGAAATTTTCCGATGAAAAATATTTTATTTTGTTATCTTAAAATCGTAAATATAGTTCTTATACTATAGTATCGCTTCAAAATATATAAAATATTTAAATAACCTTATTTATTTACAAATTCAGAAAAATCATTATATGTGAGGATTTCATTTGGCGTCTTTAAACTGGATTCGTCATTAAAATTGCAATATTAATATACAACTTCCGATCAGTTGCATTATCATCTAACAATAATCGAATAATATTTTATATTTCTGATATGTCGTTATTTTAACAATTATTATCCTCACTAAAAATAGCTTAGTATTAATAAATAAAAAAACAATACTAACCAACAAAGTAATAAACAATACTAACCAAGAATGTGACCAATAAATCTTTGGTTGGAAATTTATCTAAAAAAACCTTTTCTTAAGATAAGAAGTCTCATATTCCTGACATAAACATTTTATCAGAATACATGCTTTAGATATTCTTTGAAAAAAATAAATTACAGTTTGTGTATATATATGTATCGGCTTATAATAAATATAAATAACTTTACCCTTTATGGTACATATAACGCTGATATAAATAATTTATTTCTTATATATAAAACGCATACAAATACCATCTGTTCACATAAATTTGAGTTTATTCGTCTTTTGCTTTAATCATTTTACCACAGAATTGTGCCAAGTATAATTTCGAGCTTGGACGTGGCATGAATACTGGCTTAAATGACATGTTTATGCATTTGCCTGGTAATGAATATGTCCATCCAACATAGAACTGGTTCCAGTTCACTCTCATGAGGAGAATTTTGCCTCCTATTTGGCATATTCAGTTAATATGTTAATTTTGTCACATGCGGGACGTTTGTTAAGTATAATGTTTCATCCGAGAATTACACATAGAAATTTCAAATAATATATAGAACTTGAGCACACTTGCATCATACGCATTAGTCATGAGCGTTCGTATTTGTTTTAATATCATGGAAAGGATTTTATAATCCATGTCAATAAACAGGCATTTATATAAGTTAAACGCAATTACAGGAAAATTTTGAGCGTAAGTATAATCTTATTTCAATAAAAAAAAAGGGAAGCAAATGAATCATTTTGATGAAAGCTCTTATTGCGCATATTATGAAGAATAATTTACAAAATTATGAATCATAGTTTTCAATTTAAAATAACTATGCAAGATTTCAAGAATTTAATGATATTCAAACTTTTTTTAAGAAGACACCAAGTAATGTATTCATAAATATGTTTTTTACGAGGGATATAGTATATGGGATACAAAATATCAAGTTCAGTAAAAAATTAATTAGATTTAAAAAATTGTAGATGGAAATTTGTCATTAATAATATAAAGCTTATCGAACTTGGACTATTTTTCCGTTATATACTGCAATATTCGTGTAATAAAGACTTAGTATGTTTCAAAGACTCATCATTTCTTTAATATAAGCTTATTCTTGCAAATCAATTTTTTTGCATTAAAAATACTTCTTATGTGATTTAGGTTTTGTTTTATAGCCCCACTATAGTTTTAATTCAATGTCTTAATTGTATCATATGATATATATTAAACACGATAAATTATTTATTTTAATATTAATTAATTTAAGATTTTCACAGCTAAAATATTATATGAAATATTTCTTTTTACGTAAAGGTATGTAATACATTTATCTTCTCTCTGTTAAAAATTCGATTAAAAGACCTATGATAAGATTTTTTTAAAAATTTTATGAGTAAGCGTGATTAAAAATTTCCCAAAATTACTGTTTTCAACCTCAAGAAGTATTACTTATAATTTTATTTTCTGAAAAATGTTGTAACCGTTTCTCTAAGAATTTCGTGTATAATATACTAGTTGGTATCATTAGGGAATATTAAGGCTTGTCAGGCTTTAACCTTCAATAGCGAATTTATGAATAACTTTCATTGTTTGACAATTTGCTTTTTAGCGAAAAACTTATTTCGAAATGGAAATTTAATGCCGAAAAAGTTTTGAATGCATAGAATTTTGAGAAAAACTTCTAAAAAGACAGTCTAGGTTTAATCGGGACAGGAGGATAGGTTTGGCTCAAGTCCCAGGAAAAAAATTGCAGAACTTTTATGAGAAACGAGAGAGAGAGAGAGATTTAATTCGTTGAGAATGGAGATGTCCAAAAAGGACGTAGTAGAAATCCAAGCATGGAGCATTGTCAAACAGCAGTTGAAAGTTAAAAAAAATAAATATTAAGAAGAAATTTTCAATAAAATTAGAATCATTTTCAATAAAATTAGAATCGTCTTCAATAAAATTAGAATCATTTCCAATAAAATTAGAATCATTTTCAATAAAATTAAAATCGTTTTTTCAATAAAATTAGAATCATTTTCAATAAAATTAGAATCATTTTCAATAAAATTAGAATCATTTTCAATACAATTAGAATCATTTTTAATAAAATTATTATCGTTAAGGATTTTTTGGGGTCTATCAAAATTTAAGTCAAAGGTATATATTTCAGTGCCCGAATGAATATTGACAATAATCATTTTTTTAAAGAAATCAATAGTCTGATAAACTAATAGTGGTTGTTTCATTCACTGATCTGAGGTTTTTGTTCTTCTTAAACAAGCGAGCATTTAAAATTTGCTTTAAAATAACATCTTGCGACACTTCTAATAAATTAATCTCAGCCTTTGATGCATGCCGTCAAATTTAAGTGACATTTGTCAGAAATGGTATGAGGATCAGGAAAAGATAAGAAATATTTTCTTTACCTAATGTACATTTTTTTTGAAAACAAGTTTTATGAACTATGTGTGAATCGTTTGAATTTACTTGTAACACGTAGAATTCGGTGCTTTAAAGTGAGGATTTATCACATTTTACAGGAAGATACATGGTGTATTTCTGTATGATATAAATCCCTACAAAGTAACCGCCTTATTCATTGTTAGCTGGTTCGGCAGTAAAAAGAAGAAAACCGGGATTCCACCTAAGCTTATTTGTACATCGAAAATTCATGACGTGCAAAGGGGCCCAGGCAATTTCTATTCAGAACTAGCTCTCGACTGTGTTTCTTTTGTTACGTGCGACACAAGAGGACTCTTATGAAAGGGCCTAAGCATCGGTTCAGATTAGAAAATTTTGACAGTGCTCGAATCTGGGTTCGACAGTAAGCGATTTTACGTATGCTTACAAACATTTTTATGATTAAATATAATTCAGCTCTTACGATGAATAAAATTTAGAAAATGTCATTGATTAAGAGGTCTTAGGGGTGTTAAATTTCTCTTGAGGTCTGAAAATATAAACAATTTTCAAACAGGTATAATTGTTTTAAATTTAAATTAAATAACTCGAATCTCTTACACATTATGTATAAAGTAATGGGGCTTCAGAAAAGTATAAAATGTTTAAAATATATTTATAATTTAAAAAATTATAAGCATATGAAAATAAGAAAATTTTCTATAAATAATTTTTATTAAGTTTTAAGTCGCGCATGCTATTTTCTAAAATAGTATCTTTAATTACTAGCTATAAGTTGATTTATAAAATCAAAAGTATTCTTATGACATTGTAGCTACTTTTACATAAATAAAATAATGACTTACATATTTTAAAAAGAAAGAAAATACATTTTTAAAAAATATTAGAAAAATTGCAATATTTTACAAATATTTTGAAATATAAAAGATAAATAATACCAAAATTAGGTAGGGTTTAAAGAGTATGATGTATTTTATAATTCTACACACACACACACACACACACAAAGTTTTATACATCTGAGCTAATATTTTAGAAAATAGCATGCGCAACGCAAAAAATAGTTAATATTTATTATAGAATTTTCATATACTTATGATTTTAAAAATTATTATTATATTTTAAACATTTTATACTTTTCTGAAGCCCATTCTTTTATAAGTAATGTGTAAAATATTCGAATAATTTAATTTAAATTTAAAAGAATTATACCTGTTTGAAAATTGTTTATATTTTCAGACCTCTAGAGAAATTTAACACCCCTGAGACCTCTTAATAAATTAGCTTATTTGGAAAAATTGGAATCTAGAAGAGAGGAGAAAGTAAGAAGAAACAGTATATTTATAGTATGGTACCGATAGTTAAAAAAATAAAGAAATTTATCGAGTTTTCAGTATCTGTTTTAACCAAGATTCAAAGAGTAATTGAAACTTTTTTGAGTGAACGAAAATATTAGTGTATTGAAGTTTTAAATCAGTGGTTTTCGTTTTTCCTTAACCGCTGCTTCTTAACTCTGGGTTACATAGGCCGTTCAAATTATCAGTAAATATAGCCGTAAAAAAATGTAGGAAATCTTATTTTTAAATACACTAAAATCTTCTCGTATTTATGCTTCTTCAATTCCTCTACTATTAGCTCACTCTCTCTCTATATATTCATATATTTATTTATCTTGTTCGCATTTTCAATCGTTAATAAAAAAATTTCTATTCATCCAATCAAGTTCAAATAAATTTTTCTAATTTTGTACTGGATTACACTTCATGTTAATAGTTTTTCTAATATTAATTAATTAATTTAATTAAATTAAATTAATTACTTTTTGAAGCCAGCTTAAATTCATCTCTATTGTTAGAAAAATGTAACTGTTAAAACAAAGACAAAAGTTGGCGTCGAAAACCTGTTTTTCAGCCAAATTAGCCAAACTGAGTTTGCATTGTTACAATAATGAAGACAAATCATGCTCTTTTTTCAATTCCTACTATTAGTTCACTCTCTCCCCCTATGCATATATTTATTGATATATATATGTAATTCAAATTTGCAACCGTTAATAAAATACTTTCTATTAATCCATTCAAAGTAGAAATTGACTTTTTTTTAAATATTTTTTTTAAGATATAAGATGTGTGTTTAATCTCCTTCTAATGTCCAGTTTCAAAATTTTTAAAAAATATCTCTCTGAAAAATTTTAAAAAAACCTCATCATTGCCTCTAAAATTCACACACACACAAAAGATGTTTTACGCGGATTTTTTACAGAACGTACACTCTCCAACTGCCTTCCTTATACACGCTTCATCCATGAGTTTCTGTGTATAACTTAATATTTGATTATGGGAAAACATTTAACGTACTAGTATAAACTTAGACATTTCTAAATGTTACATTACTGAAGTATTCATTTTTCTATGATAAGTTTTCTCCTCTCTCTCTCTGTTATAAAACTCTATTTATAGTTATAAAACAGCATGATATTCCGTTGAGCTGATTTGTTATTAATCAAACTTTCTTCAATAACTTGTAACTTTAATTAATTCCCAGAATCAAGTGTACAGGCAAACAGTTACTAGAATTAAAGTTTTCAGCTAACTTGATTTGTGTATTTCTTTGTAAATACTGACGTAATTAACTGTTTTATTTTGAAGGATAGTAAGTTTCCTGTTTATATTCTATTAGATTGGTGCAATTTCTTTAATATTATAATGGAAATTTGTCTGAAAAAATAAGCAAAATTTACTATCTAAAATATAATTTATTGGTAGTCCAGATCAATACAGGAAATACATTTGTTTATTAGCATAGTATTTTTGTTACCATACTCAAATTAGTTCGCAATTCTAGTTGTTCATAAGTTGCTGAATCTCTATGGAGATGTTTCGCAGTTTGTTTTTTTCCAAAAGTAGCTTTTCAGTAAAAACATTTTTATGCTGAACGAAAGTCAAATCCATTCTTCGAATGCTGCCATTACGTCATTTTATGCACTGGGAATATAAGTATTTTTTTGAAAATTACTGGAATAAACTGGTCGCTGAGCTGATTAAAAGTTAATTATTGTTTGGAGTTACGGGAATAACTGATAATTCTTTTACACTCTATAACGAAAAAAACGACGCACCAAGAACGAGTTGTCGGATAGAGACAAAAATTGGTGGGTCGAAAGATTATGTATAGAATAGAAAATGATTAAAATGTTAGAAAAATTGAATGATTTATTTCAAAGTTACATAGTTACAAAATGACGCTTTCGATAAGGTGTTGACCCAACTCTAGTCCGGATGCAAGCTGCCACTCTATGCCATACGTGACATAGAGTGATAAAGCAGCCTGATGGTCTCTTACAGTATTTCTTGCCAAATTTGCTCCAATTCTCGGGCCAGGTCATCAGCATTCCCTAGTAGATACAATCGCCTTCCCATCTCATATCCCCGATAGGCTCGATTGGAGAGAAATCTGGCGATCTGTCTGTTCAAGGAAGTGCTTGACAAGCTGTAAAAGAGTGCATAGCAACAGGTGCCGTATGTGACTTGGCATTATCTTGCTGAAAAATAAGGCCAGGGTACTGCAAAAGGAATGGTAGCAAAATAGTTCTCAGAATGTCATCGACATACTGCGAAGTTGCCTCTAATGACGACCAAAGAAGTCCGGATGTCAAAAGAAGAGGCACCCCAGACCATAACTTATGGTTGAGGGCCTGTGTGACGTACGATAGTGAAAGCAGGATCGGCATGCTGCCCTGCGCGTCTCCAGACACGTCTTCGATGATCACCAGGACACAGTTGGAAGCGGGATTCTTCACTAAACACTATACGTCCCCAGTTAACATGATTTCAGCTTTATTGAGCCAAGAACCGTAGTAATCTGGCTCAACGGTGTGCATATGTGAGCGGCAGTTGGCCCAGCTGTCGGTAAGAGCGTAAATTTCGCTCTATCAGCCATCTGTGAATGGTCATGGTGGGCACGCGTGTGGGGGTCAAACGTCTGATGGTTGATAACGATGAATTAGGCGTTGTGACAGCTGATTTGACAATCAACCTGTCATCCCTATCTGCTGTGACCCTAGGTCGACCGCTACCATCTCGACGCTGAAATCTGCCATTGTCCACCCATTCTTGTCAGCATCATCTAATGGCCGCATCACTTCGACCCATATAACGAGCGATTCTCCGATTTGCCTAGCCTGCCTTTTTCAATCCATTGATACGACCTCTTTCAAGCTCTGACAATTGCTCGTAATGAGCTCGAATCCTCCGGCGAGTCATTTTTCAGTCGTTGAAAGGTATCCTACATCGCAATGCATTGGGCACCAAATTTTAATCATTTGCATGTTGGGTATAAATGTCTTTGCATACGAAATTTCATAATAATCGGGCAACTCCTTCTTGGTGCGTCATTTTTTTTGTTATAGAGTGTAGTTAACTAGTGATTAAAATTACTGATTTAAAAGAAATTATAGATTAATTCTCAATATGGAGTATAATCTGTTTTTAACTGCATTCGCACTCTAAAAAGACAATAAAATATTATTTACTCCTTCTGCTTTTAAATGAGTTCTTAAAAAAAATGAAAATACATAGTTTCTAGAGTATTTTTTTTAAAAAAGAAAATGTCAAACTATAAATGTAATTTGCTTGCTTAATTTTTTTAAAATAAATCCTGAAATTTAAGTTTAGAAATCAATTGAAAATATATTAGGGACTAAGTTCTATGTTACCTTATTCTATAATAAATGTAAGTAAAATATTCTGAATACAAAAATAATACAAAAATCTACATTTCACAACTTCAATTGAAATTTCAATTTCTTTTTAAAACCTCTGGAGACATTTGCTTACATTTTCCATCTCAGTGTTTCGTATTTGAATTCATGTACAACTTTTATTTTTTATATCAGATAAAAATCAACAGACATACTGATCATATTTTTCATTTCTTCTTGAAGTGTTGGGAACAGGAATGCATCTTCAAGTAAATGCTGGAACTTATTTTATGATATGCAATTGAAAGAGTTTCACGTTTCTATTAGAGACCAATTTTGTAGCAATGAATCTTTATATATGTATTCCTTTTGCAATCGAATTTTTAAAAAAAATATGTTTAAAAAAACTCTGCAAAAGTATTTTTATGAATATAATGGAAATTGGAAAAAAAATTTTGCATGGAGAATATTTGGATTTATTTAAATTTAAGGAATAAATTGAAAGAAGGAACTGCACAAATCTTATTGGAATCAAATGCGTTGATTTGATGAAAAATCTAAATATAGTTTCTTTTTTTGATTTAGTTTTTTGTTGTTTAAAATTAAAATTGATTCATATAATTGTATAATGATCATAAAATAAATTAGATAATTGGCATAAATATTTAGATGGGTGGTATAATTTTTACTATATAGCTTTTTTTAATATAATACGCATTCCAATGCAATGAATTTGTATTTCATTCGTATATTCTGCATCACTAGCATGTTTAAGCATATTTCATTTTCATTTCCATTTTTTTACAAAGTTGAAAAATGCATAACACATTACTTAGTAATAGGTTGTCACACAAATGTCCTTCAATTAATGCCTCTTGGTATACTGTATTACGTTGTTTGATATGATAAAATCGCCTTTGAAAAAGACACTTGATGCATGTAAATAAGTTTTGCCTATATAACAGAAGTAAAGAATGAATGCGAAGGAGAGAGAAATATTGGAGAAGTGGCACGAAAATCAGTAAATGTTAGCAAACCTATTGCAGTTTTGAAGTTATTTAAGGTATAAGAGTGAGATTGGCTCAGTAGTAAGTCACAAGCAAACCCATTTATAATATAAGTGATACGCATTCAAGTTTAGGTGAGAAGAGACACCAGTTATAATATAAGCAACATAACAAATTTTGTTAGGAATCAATTAGGAAGAAGGCTTAATACGTAAAATTAGAATTTATATTTAATTCGTGACGAATGAAATGTATGTGAAAACTGCCAACAAATCAACTGTTAATTCCAATCCCTCAATGTCGCAGTCCTCTTTCATCACAACTTATAACATTAAAGATTTCCACTTTGCAACATTTCCCTCTCAAATTTTCACTTGTTAATAATTGAAATTTTATACATTGCAGCATATTTTTAAGAACTAACTGCAGAGATATGAATCTGAGATAAGAAAAAGAATTTGGGATCCATAAAATCAGAAAAATAGGCATGGAGGTATCATTTTTAACGTGAAATCATAATGTTTGACAAACATATTAAGAAACTTAATATGTTAATTAATAAATCAGAAATTAGAAACTTAATAAATCAGAACTATACTTTCGTCGAATAAAACTGACAAATTCAGACAGATGATAGTAGGAAGCATAGAGACGACAAATTAACACAGAACATGGGGGCATAAACCACGTTCAGTCGTTGAAAATCGTGATAACATTAACTATCGGAAAGACGATGAGCCAGACGAGGGGAAAGGTTAAGCAAATGCTGGGGTTTGGAGACCGTGTGGTAGTGTTGAAGAAACCTGCACACATGCAAATTTCTCACTTCACTCGGAGTTGCTGCATGAAGTACAAGCCACTGGGCACCAGAACGTATTGTTCACGCACGATGGTGCTCCAGCACTCTTTTCGATTAGTCGGCTCCTGTGGCTTAGAAGTAGCATAACCGCTTCGCAAGTCCAAAGTTCCGGGTTCAACCCCGGCTGGAGTCGGCAGACTTTCTGGATACGAAAATCGTAGGCACACATGCCATATGATTATATGGCATTTCAAATATACCCTGAGTATCAATTTGGTTCTAGTACTCTAGGCAAAATTAATCACAATATTCAGCATCAGATTGATTGATTGATTGAATATTAACGTCGCACTGTTCATCTATACGAGGACTTTTGGCGACGGACCAAGTAATTTTGAACCATATTCAAGTGACGTGGACGA
>BMAV01016187.1:76375-112493 GCA_019973955.1 Trichonephila inaurata madagascariensis | reverse complement strand
TATTTATCCTCATGTTGCTGCCCGCGCGAAATAGGTGACATATGTATTCGGCCCAGCAGAAAAAAAGGTTGAGTACCCCTGATCTGGTGCATAAGATCTTTTTTTAGTTGATGTGCATTTTCTATTTTAGTAGAGATTGGAATTACTACCCTGAGCATAATAGTTTAATAAAAATATCAAGTTATTTAATAATACTACATTATTACAAGGCATTTTTAATCATTTAAATAAACTATTTTCAAACTTAATTTAAATTATACTAAAAAAACGCATTGTAGTAATTTTTCAATTCCTACACTATTAGCTCGCACTGTCTATATATTTATTTATTTATATATTTGTATATTTATTTATTTATCTCGGTGGAGATTTCAATCGTTAATAAAATACATTTTAAAGCGCTGAATTGAGCTGAAATTTTATATACAGGATCATTTTGGATGACAATACAATAATTTAATTATAATTAATAAAAATTAATTGATTAAAACTAATTATTTAAAAAATTACAAATACAGTCACGTTGGCGACTTAACGACCATTTTGGCTACTGGTGTCAAAACTTGAAAAGTTTTTTTTCTCACGTGTTAAAGCATTCAGTTGGACTGAAATTAAAAGGACAATACGATACTTTAATGATAATTAAAAAAATTAATTACCACTTAATTTTATGATTCTGTCCTATGTATATACATATTTATATTAATTGTAACTATTAAATAAAAAAATAGCTAAAATGAAATTTTTCTTTGTTGATTTAAATTGGAATTGACTTTTTTTTTTTTTTTTTTTAATATTATTTAGAATTTAAACTATATTTGGAGCTAATGACCCAAACGATTTACCTAGAAACAAAACATTGCATTAAATTTCCGTGAAAAATCCAGGAAAGTTGATTCGCCAACGCAAGATTTTATTTAATTGGTTAATTGTAATTCATCTCAATCCTACAGACAACTTGTGTTTCTTTAGTCGCGGTTTCGGATAAATAACTTCCGAGTTTGTAAACATATTTAATATTCGTAAACGGATCTAAAATCTACATGAAATTGCAAACAAAATGATACAAAAAACATTTGCTTTATTTAATTATTAGTTGAAAAAATATAAGAAAAACAAAGAAAATTCTTCATTTTTGTTAGTAACGCAGTATTTTTCAATAGTATAATAGGTATGTTTAAGCACAGAACTTGAGATATGGCAAAATATCTTTGAAATTATTCAATTCCTACTGTCAGCTCACAATCTCTATATATTTATTTATTTATATATTTATTTATTTATCTTGGTGGAATTTTTAATCGTTAATATACATTTTAAAGCGCTCAATTAAACTGAAATTTTATGAACATGATTATTTTGGATGATAATACAGTAATTTAATTATAATTAATAAAAATTAATTGATTAAATCTAATTATTCAAAGAATTACCAATACAACCACCTTGGCATCATTTTTGGCGACTTAGCGAACATTTTGGGAACTTATGTCAAAACTTGAAAAGATTTTTTTTTTCCTCACGTGTCTATGTTATACATATTTCTGTACAAAAATTAGTTTATTCTCGTGCCTTTTACCAACGCCATCGACTGTATTTAGTTTGGCGAAGTAGTACATGAACTACTCAACAAGATAAAATGTAAAATAATGTTCTTAATTGCTGTTCTGTGAAAAAATGTTTAGATTGGAATAAAATGATGGCTTATTGTTTCTTGGTGCCGTAAATTAATTTAAAAGTAACCTTTAAATACGTAAAAAGAATATTCGTGGAACGTTCAGCTGCTTTTTAATCGAAGTTTTAATTTAGTTTATTCAATTCCTTCTATTAGCTCTCAATCTCTATATATTTATTTTTTTATATATTTATTTATTTATTCATCTTGGTGGAATTTCCAATCATTAATAAAATACATTTTAAAGCGCTCAATTGAACTGAAATTTTATATACGGGATTATTTTGAATGATAATACAATAATATAATAATTATTAATAAAAATTAATTGATTAAAACTAATTATTTAAAGAATTACAAATACTCACAACCACGTTGGCATCATTTTTGGCGACTTAGCGACCCTTTTGGCGACTTGTGTCCAAACTTGAAAAGGTTTTTTCTTACGTTTCAAAGCATTCAGTTGAACTGAAATTTTTATACACGATTGTTTTGGATGACAATACGATACTTTAATGATAATTAATAAAAATTAATTACCACTTAGTGTTGTGATTCTGTCCTATGTATATACATATTTATATTAATTGTAACTATTTAATAAACAGTAGCTAAAATAAAAATTTTCTTTGTTGATCTAAGTAGGAAATTGACTTAAATTTTTTTTATATTACTACTTGTTTTTTCTATTAAACAGCTAAATCTGAGGATGCACATTTAGATTTAATATTCAGTTTGGTTAAAAATTATCTTTTGAAATAAATTAAAAATATATCTACATTTAGAATGCCTAGTTTTTCAAAATAATTACTATTTCAAAATTCTAAAAAGAATTAAAATTTTAGTTTCAAAGTTTTAGAAACGTCAAATATTTCCCTCCAGTTGAACAAACTAAGTAAAAATATAGCTTAAACTACTAAAAAAGCACATGATTGAAATCTTATTAGTATTTCTTTAAAAAGTTCTAAGTATCGTTTTGTAAAATTTAATAATTTTAATTCTTCGTTTTTGGAAAAATGTTATTCAACTAAATAAATACTGCAATAAAAAATTTTTAAAAAATTGATCTGTTATTATTTTAATTAAATCTGAAAAAATGGAACGATTATGTTAAAAAAATTTCGACTCTTTGAGTTAAGCATTTTAATTTTATTTTCGATACACAAATTTTTCTATATTATATTTACTATGACTTACAAACATTGTTAAATTCAATTAAATACTTTTGAATAAACGGAAAACATATTTCAAAATTATGATGTAAAAAAAAATTCTTATGCGAATTTAGCATCTATTTTAATTGTATTCCTGTATTAATTTCGACTTATATTAAATATTATTATTTTTTAAAATAAGTGGTGCTTTTAAGAGAGCACTTGTTGAAAATCTAAAATGCATTCACCTATTTTTTAATTGTATCCTGATTATAAAAACTCTGGCAAAAATATTATTTTCTTTCGGGCTTTCAAATTTAAATTGTATTCAAACATTAAATTCGTTTTTTAATATTTAAAATTAAATTTTATGCCATAAATGAAATTTAAGTTTTTAAACTTTAGAGAATCTGTATGAAAAGTGTATTCCTGGAACTGAGGCTGATCTCGCTTCCGGTCAACTATCAAATTGTATTCCGATTGAAACGTAACGGTCAGTTGATTTATCGTGAAAAGTGTTTGTGGAAAGACTGCTTCCACTCATAAATTGTTAGAGAAGTCAACATTTGACCTTAAGTCGATCAAGAAGTGTGAGAAACCGATACAATTATCAGACTCCAAGAATTTCCAGGTTTTTCGGAAATATACACCTTTCGTCCAATTAAAATAAATACTCATATAATAAAAGACTCGTTGAATTAGTTTTTAACTATTGTTACGAATTTTGTGTAAATAGTGTAAATAATTTGTATTTGAGTGTTTAATGCATTTATATTACTCTATGCGTTATGTTTATTGCATGTTAAAATTGTACCATTCACAAGCAATGCCGCCCCTTACGTTATAATGGCGATTCAATGAGAACTTGGCGAAATCTTGGCGGTAGAACCAAGTTGGCATCACTTTTGGCGACCAAATTGGCGGCCATTTTGGCGTCACTGGCGACCATGTTGGCGAGTTCGGAACCTTCTGGAATCTTCTAGAAAGTAGTGGATCTCTCCACTAATGTCACGAGCGGCTATATTTCTGGAAGTTTCTGTCGCGCCTATAAATAAGATGCTCGCCGGGATGGCGATGAGTCTGGATTAAACCAGCGAGTAGTGAGGATTGTTTTGACAAGTGATTAGCTCGGCTGTGCTTGTGAATAATCTTTACTTACGTGTATTTTTAAACAGTGGTTATATTGTGTTTGATTGCTGTTGAAGGTGTGAAGACCTTCGGAGATTTACTCTGTGAATATTGCTGCTGAATCCTGTATTTAAAAGATTGGATTTTATTAATAAATTCACATCGCTCTTGAAGAACTGTTTATTTTCTTCGTGATTGTTCTGCATAAAATCCACGGACCCTCGGATCTACGTAACAATTTTATCAGACAAAGCTATAATACGTTCCCGCTTCTGTTCGTTATTACAAAAAGGCCATCAGCACAACTGATGATTTGAAAATATATGAACACACACTTTATTCAAAGGGTTTATGTAAGAGGATACTAGTTTTTTGTTGATAGTGTCGAACAGCAACATAGTTATACGAATCTCGCTAGTAAAGGATTTTCTGAAGTTTGCAACATAATATCGAATATTTGTTAAAGCTGTTGAATAATTCAGGTTCCATATCTTGAAAGAGATGTTGATATATAGCGATCTTAGGATTGTTGTAATTACAGAGAGACATATTGATAAGGTCCTTGCAAATTTTGTACATATTATTATAGTAAAATGCACTGGGGATAACAACATTTCCGAAATAGTTGAAAATAATAATACAGACACTGATCTGTTATTTAGGATTTAATAAAAAGTTAGACAGTTTAAAATTGTCAACATATATTTTCATATTTTTTAATTCTTAAGTTTCACAAACAACCAGTTATATCCCGTAGCTTTATAATATTTGGTTATAGTACTACCATAGGTTACTGAATCTGGTATGAGCTTTTAATCGATTAATCATGACATCATTTGATGAGTTGAAGCAAATAATTGTAAATAAAAGAACAGCGTAGAATTAAAATCGTAAAGGAATTAAAACTTTTTTTTCTGTATACGGTTTTGAGAGATTGTGTAGAAGTATTAATTTCAGCAAATATTTATTATATTATAAGCTTGTTGAACTCATATACGATAATAATCAGTTAAATGATGTTTTGATCACCATGCTGACCTCTACTTGTCTAGCCTCTGATTATATTTTTATTTATTTATTTTTAATAGATCCTTATAATAATGTGGATCTCAATTTCAATTTTCTATACCATTACAAAAATTATTCGATTATCTTATTTTGATAAAATAGTTTATCTAAATTAAATTAAAATATATTGAATCTGAACCATGATAAACCAATATACCCTATTAACTCTTTAACTATATATATGTAATTAAAAAAACCGACATTAACTCAAAAACTGTTGAATTTTTTTATTTAGATTTAGAGGAGTGGTGATTGCAAAAACTTAGAAATATTAATTATAAAATATAATATATAATTATGGTATGTGTGCATGTGTTAATGCGTATAATAAGAGCATTCGTATGTATTTTGTTATCGTTTCAATAATGCAATTACGAAACAACTCAAATTAGAAAAAGCACTAATCAGAATTCCTAGCAATTTTGAGCCTCGCTCAAGTGACGAAGACGAAACTTGAGCTGGTGACCTCCTCTTATAATGACCACACAACACCAACAAAAGGACATTGAACTTTGAAAGGTTTAACGTGCATCAGCCTCCTTTACACGGTGGCGTTTTTATTTAAACAAGGTTTCTGGGAGTTCTGAGAGTGAGTGAATATTAACGTCACATTATTCAGCTACTCGAGAGCTTTTGGTGACAGGCTTTATAACTGGATCCCTGATCAGGTGACGAGGATGATTCCCGAGGTGAAACCCCCTCTCCTAACTTCCACCCCACATTTCTCCTCGACATATTTAACGTGCATCGGCGTGCATGGTGGGTTTTAATGGTAATAGGCTTGAATTCATAACATACCAGCCATTGACCTCTAGGCTACCGTGGCCCCGAGTTTTTGCTAAAGGGAGAAGACTAGTTAACGTTATGTCATGATGATCAACTAGAAGTCCATTATTGCCAATGAATGTACAGTTTTATATTAAGGTATCCAACTACGTTCGGAACCGTGATTTTGCAAAAGCGTATAAATGAATAATATTTTTGATATTTAGTGTCCCTTGTGTGGATTAGAAAATGTATATAAAATTGTTTTAGGAATAGTATTACAATAAAAATTATTTAAGTACAATATTTTGACAAAAAATGAACATAGAATGTCCAATTTTCAAAATATTCACATTTTGTGAAAAATGCTTCTATTATAATAATATTTTGCCTGTATATAGCTCAGACCTCTGTACAGAGGCTCAACTAGAATTTTTGAAATATATAACTTAGAAGTGGGTTTATCCATGTTTTACGACAACAGAGGGGAGAAATTTTAAGAAAAAAACGCCGATAATTATTTCAATGGGTTGTAACTCTGAAAATAATGTGAATTTTTCAGAAATCATAGTTGAGCCTCTGTACAGTGGTCTGAGCTATCTATTTACAGGCAAAATTTTATAATAGAAGCATTTTTCACAAAAGGAGAACACTTTGAAAAAAGGTTATTCTAAGTTAATTTTTGCCGAAATATTGCATTTAAAGTTTTTTTTTGTCAAAATGTCCTTAAAACAATTTTGTACATGTATTCTAATCTCAGTGACACTAAATATCATGACAATTATCCATTTATACGCTTTTTTAAAATCATGGTTCCGAACGTAGTCGGATACCTTAATATGTAGTCCTAAATATGAAAATGTCTATTAGAAAAAGATGTACCCTGAATATAATCTGATAAATAGTTGCCAATTGCATCAGTATAAAATAAATAGTATTTAGTCATATTTATAAAAATAAATAATTTATGATTTTAAATTTATGTAAATAAAATTAGGTTACAGATATCTCGAAGCATAAGTTTGAAATAGCTCTAATTTAGCGCATATTTTTACATTTTATTCTCAAGAAGATGAAGAAAACTGCTGAAAACAATATCAGAAGCTGACTTCAGCAGGAGACTATTCGACATAATCTTAGTGTTGACAGTACGGATATAATTGATGGTCGTTCCACCAACAATTATTCATATCAACCGAATATAAGTGGTTGTTCTTTTTCCTCCGGGATCTAGAAACGGCGATTTATCACTTACAACCGATTTCAGAAATAACTTCCGGAAATCTTTTCTACCATGAAACATTTTGCGATGAGCCGAAATCAATTAAGCATTTATAATTAATAGTCGTTTTATTTCTTGGTAAGTCATTCCATTGTTCGGGATGGAAATCAAGTCATTTTGAGAAACCTTTCGAATATTTATAAAAAATTAAGTAAGATTTTCTCGGTTGGATGGGTATGAAGACTTAAGTTACTACGCCTTTTGTGCATCGATTTAACAAAGTGATATATACATATATTGCTCTTATTTCTTTTTGAAGCATCTATCCAAATGAATCCAAGCAGAACTAATAATACAGATTGTTTTTCAGATATCTGTAGCAGTAATTCTAATGCCTCTTAAATTTAGTGAGTCTTGCAATTGCTGCGTAAAAATAGATAAAGCAATTTCTAATGTTTTTGTAAATAATCCAAATTGAAGCGTTTAATTCAGGAAGTATATAATACTAATTATCAACGAAATAAAAAGTTGTATGCATCCGAAACTATTTGCCTTAAAATATTTTTATCAAATCGCATAACACTATGGTAACTTAAATTTGTTCAGCTTTACTACGGAAATATATAATTTTCAGCAATCACTTCAATAAGTATAATTTGTTTAACATTTTCTAAAAATAAAAGGAAACTGATATTTTTACTTTTAATTTTTCATTCTGTCGCAAAACTTTTGTGTGTCTAAAATTGATTTTTGTTAAAGTTTTATTGAAAATACACATTTTACTGAAAAATATTATTCAATTCATAAGCTGTAATAATACACCATAAAAGTACGTATTATTATGTTTTAAATATTATTATGCATTAGTTTCTAAATTAGTTTTCAGCATAGAAATTGAATATACATTATACTACATATAAAACGATGCAACAGAAGGAGTTATGCAAAAAAAGAAGGAGTATGAAGCAAGGTATGCACATATGAAAGAACACTCAATTATTTTTATTTTGTCAATCGTATATAACTGGTTGCCTGAAGCTCCAGCGTATTTGCAATTTAGCATTCGGATGGTAGATAAAATAGACAGCATTCATTTGCTATGACTTAACTTTCATGCAAATTTGATTCCGTCAACCCACGGGGAATATACCAAAATCTGGCAGAAGAATTTGTTAAAAGTTTGAAGACCATTTGAGAAAACATGCGTTTAAATAAAAGAAAACAACGAGATCAAATAACAAGATCTCTCAATATTTGCATCTAAATGATGCTATCTTTAGATAATCATAAAAGAAGTAGAACCTAGAACTTGCACATAGTGTCAAAAAGTGACCAATATTGACGACAAAACATTAAGGCCAGGCTAATAGTCTGAACATCGTTGGCAAAGCGTGAGGCATCTTTATTTATAATCCAAGATGTTGTAACCAAGACAATTATCGTCCAAAGGTGACTTAGTAAACCAACGCTCATGTCGTAGAGGCTAATAAAACAACTGCTCCTTGGAATTGCACACACTTCCAGTCATGCTTTCTAAGGTGCTGACATGTTTAATTTGGAATCGCTTTGACTGGTGTAGAAGAGATTTTAGCGATGGAACCACTAAGAATCGAGACCCTATGAACAAAGAAGATATGCGAAAGAAGTGTCTTCCACACTGGCTAACAGCTAGAAGTTATACGCGAGGAGTCATTTTGTTTGAAAGCAGAACTCCTTTGGTTGTTATCCATGTTGTTCTTATAATACAATGGTACATCGAGCGGGTTCTACACCCCGTAGTGTTGTCTTTCGATCACGGACTCCCGGAGAAAACATCAACGGAATAATGCCAATCTACACATGATACAATTTTCTATTGTTTATCCTCATGCTCCTTCAGTTTTCTTGGTCGGAGTGATAGCCAGATATCTCCCTTGTAAAACATGTTTGGGCTCTGATGAGCAAGAATCTCCACCTTTCCATAGATCTTACCTATATAATTTTTTGGAATGGGTAGGCCAAACAAATCACGCAGAACATATGCTGATTTTACGAATCAATGCTTAGCCAGTTATCAGCTTATATAGGGGCCAAAGATGGGTTAATGCATTTTTTATTCTTTTTGGCTCTTGTAGCTATGTACTTAAAATAAAACACTGAATCCCTAAGGCATTGTGACTGTTTTATTTTCAACACATATACATTATATTTACCATTTTTCGTTCCATTAGAATAATTTTTTGGTGCTTCGCTTTTTATGTTATAGAGTACTTACATATACAATAGTGTTCAAAAAGTAAGTATAACTACTCCCCAAAAAATCAACATATTATAAATGAGACATGAATTTAATATCACATAGTTACAATGCCTGGACCTATCTAAGAAATGTAATGAAGGGAAAAAATGAATGAGACGCATACAGTATGGAACAAAGTAGAAAAACGTTTTATTGACAGAAAAGCGTGGATAATCTTGTAAAACACAACGTGAACAACAAAACAAGAGGGAGGACAAACTCCTTATAAATGCACATGTTGCAATGTATATGCAGCCATCGGAGTTGAGGGAGGTTACACCCCTTAGAAAAGGGTATGACCTCCCTGAACTCCAATGGCTGCATAAACCGTCTTTTCATACTCAAAACCGATTATCCTACAATATTTGAGTTGGATTTTTATTTAGTTTATCGCAAACGGGGGGGGGGGGTATTTTTCAACAATTTTA
Organism: Trichonephila inaurata madagascariensis; assembly: GCA_019973955.1. Lineage (NCBI taxonomy): Eukaryota > Metazoa > Arthropoda > Arachnida > Araneae > Nephilidae > Trichonephila > Trichonephila inaurata. The sequence goes on along the minus strand of BMAV01016187.1, from coordinate 102,775 downwards.
CGGCTACATGCTGGAAAATAGCCTTTATTGCACACTAGTGTATATATGTATACTAGTGTATGTATACTAGTGTATATATGTAAGAAAGTATGTACATTTTTAAAGTAGATTTCTTGAAGTCAGAGAAAGTGAAAATGAATTTTATGATAAAAAGTTAATGATTATGAGCCTACATAATAGTATTTAATATAAGTTAAATTATATATTTTAAGGCCAAGCATTAAATTTATTTTTTTCATGATATAACAATTCATAAAATTTCAGAGAAGCAATATAGTTGTACACTGTGTTTCCTATTAATTTATATTCCTGTTTACGTATGTCTCTTCTTAACTATAAAAATAACAAATTTTAAAGAAAAATACATAATGTCGATTAAATCAAAGGTAAAAAAAAATTGTTATTCTGTTTCCTATTAATAAATAAGCTACTTCTACAAATAGGAAGTTGTTTTAATGTATTTTAATGGAAAAATTTCTGGGAGCACAAGCAATGGTTTTATTTAACGATTATATTTCAAATTTAAATTAGAATTTGCAGATGTGTATAAAAATATATTTGTACAAGTATATGAAAAACTTAAATCAAAAATATTTTCAAATGTTCTGTAAGGAAACAACATTGCATTCATTCATTTGAGTTCCGAATAACAGAAGTTTCTTGTAAAATATCTAAATTTAGCTTGTTTAATATAGTTTAATATATTTTTACAAATAAACTGAGGTGGAATAAATTGCTATCCATGTTTAATACATAAGATTCCGGGCACCATTTGATTCAATATATGAGAGACAAATAATTTTTGAAACTCTTTAGAAAGCATTTTTTTTTTGTTTTGTTTAAAATAGCATAAAAATAAATTAATGAAATGATACAGTCGTAGAATTTAAGTACATATCCAAATAACATTTGTATTTTTGTTTTATTCCAACAGTGTTTTACTTATATTAAAGTAGTCTATGTGTATCTTTTTATAAATGAAATTTGTATTAGTAGTAAGTTTGCCTTAAAATTTATATAATGCAAGGTATTATTAAATTAACAAGACCTATGATATTATACATTTATAAGCAGTGTATTTATAAGCAGTAAGTTAAATAAAAAGTGCAGTCAAAATTATATTCGACATTTTTTAGTTTTTCGATATTGAAAGAAAAACAAACAATTCAATGATCAAAAGAACGTGTAGTTTATTTATGGTCGGCAGAGCAGAAATTTTCTAAGTTTAAAAATGTCAAAACTATTCCCAAAACAAAAAATACAAAATATAAATAAGAACTTTGAAAGCTTGCAGTTTTATTTTTTCTCGCTAAATTATCTTAAATACAAATTGTGAAAATACTTGAGAAAGAACAGTAAAGTAAGTAAACTAAATTAAGTACAACTGCTCATGATGGTTAAAACAATGAAAATTGAATTTGTTGATTCGTTGGAAAGATTTTTAATTTGTTTGGTAAAAGATACCTATTATTATCAAGTTACTCACAAAACTAAACTTTTTTGTATGTTTACGTAAGTAAGTTATATACATTTCAATACCTTAAAGTTACATTAATAATATAAATTTTATTTATTATTCTTTTTTAGTCTATGTACTTAAAACCTCAGCAGATATAACCATTTGTAAGTTATTTTTCCTCTATTGAATATAAAAATTCTATACAGACATTGAGTACTTATGGATATAACTTCACTAAATATAGAATCATAAAAATAATTTTATTTCTAAAAATTTATATTGCTAAACAAAGTGTTTTTAGAAGCTTGACACGACCCCGGAATTACTGGAATACCAATAACTTACAATAATTTTTGTTCCGTATATAATAAGGAATCTTTTTCTTATTTCATATCAATTAGAATTAAAAATGGGTTATGCTCTTATTTAATTTCAGTTATTCATATATATATATATATAATCTTCTGTAAATGGTAATTGGTAAACCTTATATGGAAAAGGATAAGGGTCAGTATTGTTCTCTTTTTCTACTTAGGATAGATGGTTTAATTAAACAAAAAATCCTGATAAATGCTGTCTTGTTGAGTAGTGTTCTACAGACGGGATATGAGATTGAAGTTCATAGTACTACTTACAAATTAAGATTTTAGTATTTTACAGAAAAAAGTACAAGTGGCGATTAGTTTCAATGTTGATTTTTAAATAGCTTTTGTATGAAAAATAATTTTGTCAGAAATCGCAAAATATGTTGATTATAATTTCTTCTTATTTACTACATTTTGGTAGAATGGAAAATAAATATTTTATTCCTCGCTAAGAAACTTAAAAATATGAACTATGATTTAAAATCCAAGTCTTCTCGATAACCATAACAATTTGATTTTTTTATTTCATGGTAGACTAGAAAATAGGAAATTTAGTGAACTTATTAATAGAAATTCATCACAATATTTTGAGAGACCATATTCCAGTTATCAACTATTTAAGGGGGGACTTATAGGTTCCACTTCACCTCTTTACACAAGTTAAATAAATAATTTTATTGCATAACTTAATCATTTAGAGTGAATATTAATCATTTATAATAGAAGTGACTGAATTTTTATAAGCAATATATATATATCCGAAATAAACTTTTTTTTATATATTCTTTCATTTTATTTTTATATATTCTTCGTGTTTTGGAGCACTATGAATATCTACTCTTTCAAACATAAAGATTTGTGATTCAATGTATTTTGTAAAATAAACTTTTATATTACCCGAAAAACAATATTAACAGGTTTTTATGTTTCTGTATCCTATATACGTTGAAGTGTAAATTATAACAAAATACATGAAAACTCTCATTCATGAATAATATTTATCATATAATTATCTTCGTGAGTATAATAACTAATTACACTTTCATTATTACATAGTTATCAATATAAATATCAATCATTGAACTATACAAATTGTTATACTATGTCTCAAATATATAACGATATTGTGTTCATGCATATTTCTGTAGCTGTATAGTATCTATATTAAACAATATTTATCGTTTTATTATTATCTTTTTTCAGATGGTCAATCCCGCGTCTCCCACAAAGGCGACACCCTGAACATGAGCGTCCTGGGGAAGAAAGGCCATGGCGAGACGGCTTATGAAGTGCCCAAGGATTCCTTGTACTTCCCATCGCCCTACGCCACGACACGTGTGCCAGGGTACGTGATTGAAGAAGGCAGCGAATGTGACAGCCTCAGGTCGAGTACCCGAACTCCTAGCGATCCTCAGGGAAGTCATACGTACGATGTACCGTTTCCAGTTAGAAGGGTTAGTGCATGCCTCGCAATGATGTCTCAAAAAGAACTCACCACGCGCGAAAAGGGTTAATCAAATAAAAAGCCCAACCTCGCTTTGGATAGGTTGTCTATACTTTTTTATGACAGAATGAAACGTTGCTGAAATATTTGAAACATAAGAAACTATCCTCAAATCAGTATAGACTGAGGAAGTTGTTGCATGCATGCCTGCCTATATGGGGTTTAAAAATTAAGGGAAGTCTTTTAAAGTATCCGACTACGTTCGAAACAGTGCTTTTAAAAAAGGGCATTAATGGATAATTTTCATGATATTTAGTGTCACTTACATTAGAATACATGTATAAAATTGTTTTAAGGTATCCAAATACGTTCGGAACCGTGATTTTACAAAAGCATATAAATGGATAATATTTATGATATTTAATGTATCTTAGATTAGAAAATGTATATAAAATTGTTTTAAGAATATTATTGCAATAAAAAATTATTTAAGTACAATATTTTGACAAAAAATCAACATAGAATGAGCAATTTTCAAAATATTCTCCTTTTGTGAAAAATGCTTCTATTATAATAATATTTTGCCTGCATATAGCTCAGACCTCTCTACAGAGGCTAAACTAGAATTTTTGAAATATATAACTTAGCAGTGGGTTTATCCATATTGTACGACAACAGAGGGGAGCAATTTAAAAAAAAAGGCCGATAATTATTTCATTTGGTGGTAACTCGAAAATAATGTGAATTTTTCAAAAATCCTAGTTCAGACTCTCTGGAGAAGTCTTTTCTTTATATAAACGCGCGCGCGCGAAATATTACTACTTTAGAAGCATTTTTATAATAGAAGATCATTTTGAAAAAATATTATTCTAAGTTAATTTTTTGACAAAATATTGTATTTAATTATTTTTTTTGTCAAAATATCCTTAAAACAATTTTATACATGTATTCTAATCTAATTGACACAAAATATCATGAAAATTATCCATTTATACGCTTTTTTAAAATCATGGTTCCGAACGTAGTCGGATACCTTAAGGACATTTTGACAAAAAAAATTATTTTAAAAAAATATTTTAGCAAAAAATTAACTTAGAATAATCTTTTTAAAAAAAAAAAAAATGTTCTACTTTTATAAAAAATGCTTCTAAAATAATATTTCGCTCGCTGATATAAAGTAAAGACTCCTCAAGAGAGTCTGAACTAGGATATTTGAAAAATTCACGTTATTTTCAGAGTTACCACCAATTGAAATAACTATCAGCGTTTTTTTCTTAAAATTGTTCCCCTATGTTGTCATAAAACATGGATAAATCCACTTCTAAGATATATTTCAAAAATTCTAGTTGAGCCTCTGTAGAGAGGTCTGAACTATAGACAGGCAAAACATTATTATAATAGAAGCATTTTTCACAAAAGGAGAATATTTTGAAAATGGGTCATTTTATGTTCCTTTTTTGTCAAAATATTGTAGTTAAATAATTTTCTATTGTAATACTATTCTTAAAACAATTTTATATACATTTTCTAATCTAAATGACACTAAATATCATAAATATTATCCATTTATACGCTTTTACAAAATCACGGTTACGGACGTAGTCTTATAACTTAACATTACTTTTTCACCCGAAAGACAAGGAAGTAAAAATAGTGGGTTCTTAATTATTCCCTGCAGAGTTTCAAAGCTCAACAGTAAAAAGGCTTAGAATAATAGAACAAAAATAAAAAGGAACGTTTGAGAAAGAATACAGAAATGAATCAAGTTTTATTTACATACTTTATAGGTGTTCTATGGGTGAAAATTAATTACATAGCGTACATCAATGGGATAGTCCAGTTCCTGCCACATTCTTCTCAACATGGTACTACCAACGTTGTTGACTATCGTCAGCCCATGCTACCTTTTGGTGTGATCCGTAAATTTGTCTTTAATCCTTAACCTGTTGACCTAAGTTTTCGTCCCCCTTTGCCACGTGATACAGCAGCACTGCATGAAAAGAATCCTGAGTTTTCAGTAGCGTTGATAGTACCATGTGAGTAGAGTGTGACAGGAACCGGACTATAGCATTGTCGTATACCGCGTAACCAAATTTTCACACATAGAACACTTGTTAAGTATGATAAAAGAAGGCTGCGGTAGCCCAGTGGTCAAGGAATCGGATCATGGCAGGCATGTCATGAGTTCGAGCCCAGTACCACCAAAGACCCGCCGTGTAGGGCAGCGATGCACGTTAAATCTGTCGAGAGCTCAAACGTCCTCCCATTGGTGTGGTCGTTAGGAGAGGGGTGTGACAGCTCAGTTGTCGACCTCGTCAGTTGACCATGGCTCAAAATTAAAAGGTCCGTTGCCCAAAGCCCGCGTATAGCTGAACAGTGCGACGTTAATATTCATTCACTCATAAATATGAAAATAAACCTTGAATTGTTCCTGTATTCTTTAAAAGGCCCTTTTTTGTTCTGTTCGTCTTTGTTTTCTTACTATAGTGCTTCGAAACCTCGAAGAATGTTATAAATAACCCTCTATATATTAATATTGAAAAATAGAAAATGGGGTCTATGAAACCTAATGTTTTTTAACGCGATTTATTGTTCTTTGAACCAAATTATCACTATGCTAAGATATGCTGCCACCGATGCATTAGCAAAATATACTATTAATTTGTTTAGCCTTATTCTGTAAAAAAAAAGCTACTTTATTTTCTGTATGTTATTTTCTGACTTCAGACCGAATGCTTATTAAATAAAATTCGAAGTAATTAAGCCTTACCTATTTATAACAATGATCAATGGAGCAAGCGATTAGGGCGAGCATTGCATGCCTATCTCTAGATTTGTCTGGGATCTAAATTTGTTTTACATACAAATGAGTTGACGTTCTAATACTTTCATCACTCTTAAGAGTCTGTATAAATTAAATATTAGTTTTTATTTTTTGACTGTTTTAGTTTTAAACTTTCTGTCAAAACACAAGGAAATAATTAAATTACATTATAATTCGAGTGCTAATTACGTTCTTAAAGTATACTTACATGCAACATTTTATAATAATATACTTAAATAAGTAATTAAGTAACTAAAATTAATTTACTTACGTTGTTTAGGCAATTATGTAAGCATATAATTTATTACTACATCTGTTAGAGCAAGTTAACCTGAAATTAGGAACATAAGGTGTTGATAATAGTTCCAAGTTTTCTATAATATTCATAGATGGGATAAACACTGTATTCTATTCCCATTGCCATTTAAAAATATAACTGAATTTTCAAGAATAATTTAGCGCAGTATGTCCTACACATCCAGAAAAAAAATCATAGTTTTTTTTTCCGTATTTAGTTACTTTAAATTTATTTTAAGCACTGTGATCCTATTAATTGCTTTTGAGAAAAATAAATGATCTAGTTGCTAAATATATATTTTCAAGAAAAATACTAGATGTGCTTATAAAAGTATTATTTATTTCAAAGTATAAATTTTCAGTAAAGCTGCTTTAAAGTAATTCTCCCATTCTAGCACGACTTTTTATTTTCACAGTATGAATTTCTTATACTTGATTCGAAATAAAGATAAAATAAGCCCATTATTTATGTTAGCTTAGGAAATTAAATTAATCTATTGTAAGCTAATAAATTTTACAAATTAATTTCCAAAATTATTGCTTGAGAAGAATATTAATTGAACTGTTAATTTTTCAAAACACTGGTATGCTCTTTTAAAATTTTTGAAAATGTTGTTTTGATAATATATATAGAACATTTATAGAAAATGAAAAAAATAACAACAATAATTTCCTTATAACTTTCATCTATATTTAATTAAACATTATGAATGTCTTCTATAACATAAAAACTTTCGCACTAAAGACAGTTACAGGAGTCGGACGAAGATCTTTAGTAGTAATGTACATAAATTGAGAAAATAAAGCCCTAACAATATCTTACAGATTGAATGTTTTATTCAAAAGATACAGATCCAAATAAAACCAAATCCCAAAATATATTGATCCAATTCTGATACTGATACAAACTGCCCTCCTGCAGGGCACCACTTGAAAAATGGTAAATATATTCATGCGAAATCGTTTGACATACATGTTTCAAACGGAAGTTCAGATCGGCTGCTGTTTGTTCATTAAAGCCCAAACGTGCACTATGGGGGAGATATCTCCAGTGGCTTTGGTCGCTTTGGCAAGTTTGTATGTTTGAGAAAAACAAGTGGTAAAAAGATCTGCTACGTGCAAATCCTGATGAAATGTAATCCTAGCTATCCATGAAAGCAAGCGCAATACTGCAGAGTGTAGAATCTCTTTTACTTACCTCTGTGTGGTAAGGGTATCACTGAAATACATTTTAAATGAAATATCACACCATATTATAACTTCTGACTGTCAACTGTGTGGTGGAAGACACTCAGGCCAGTATGCCACCACTGTTCCGGTTTTCCTTACATACATGTTTGCTGATAATTGGGCTTCAGTTCAAAGTGGAATTCTTAGCTGGAAACAGTGTGACCACGTTAGCCTAGTGAACAAGGTAACGGACTTTTGGCCGGGATGCCATGAGTTCGAGTCAAGTACCGCTGAAGACCAGCCGTGTAGGGGAAAGATGCACGTTAAGTCTATCGAGAGCTCAAACTTCCTCCCGTGGGTGAGGTGTGGTATTTAGGAGAGAGGTGGCAGCCCAGGTGTCCTCGTAACTTGACCATGGTTTAAAATGACGAGGTCCGTCTCTAAAAGCCCTCGAGTAGCTGAACAGTGCGACGTTAATATTCCCTAGCCCTCACTCACTCGCTGAAAACAGTTCTACTCCAATCCGGGAGATTCCAAATCAAATGCACCCTACACTGCTGTAAATATACCTGGTGATATGCATATGGTGCAATGACCTTTATAATTTCAATCTTTGTTCGTTTATTCCCGAATTGTGAGAATGTCCCGGTTAAACGCCAAAACACTCATAAGGTCTCATCCGGGTCTGCAAGTGCCGACTGGAAATCACTCTAAACCCTTGATTTATGTCATAGTTCGCGTGTTCCCACTAACTTCTTCGTGCTCTGTACATTCAAAACTAACCATTCCTATCTACATAGTCAAATAGTCAAGTGTGACTCTGATCTAAATGTCGAGTTGTCCTGTGATTAGAGCAAGCCCCATACTGTTGGAAAATTCGTCTGTAAAGCATTGATACAGTCCGCGTGCATTAACGGAGCTACGTTTGTACGGAAGTTACGTAGAGAGAATACCTGTTTTATGCATCATTTGGATGCTCCGTTGTAATGCGCTGGAGCTACAGCGTTGGCCATAGGCCATCAAAAGTTAATCATTTTCATATTCTATCGTAAGGTATATTCATGAGTAATTTCATTCCATTGTGGGATATCTCATTATTAGTGCAGAGATTGTTATCTTACAGAGTGCTTTAGTATCTACAAAATTACATTGTTTGGTAAAAATTATAATTTAAAGTTTAATGTAAGCCTATGTAAAAGATAATGTAAGCCTCTTTTTTTTGTAGCGCTTCTTTCCCCATGAAAGGAAAATGCCTACCAAAGTGTATAGGTCTAATAGTTAAAATAAGTGAATATTTTTCTATAATGTCACGTAACTTCTCCCTCCCCCCAGTTGGGAGTCTGATTTTACAAAACCCGTCATTAGTAAATCTGCTCGATGACATCTATTCTATAACATCCATTATTTACCTTTTCACACAATTCCCCCCTTTAGGTTTTCTACTTTTTGCAAAAATTCTTTTGTTGTGGATATCTACACTCTGGAAAGAAATTGCCTACCAACTTTCAAGTCTGTACATCTAATATTTCGAAAAAAGGAATATTTATCTTTTACGCCCCTTAAACCTCTGCAATGCCCCTTGGGAGTCGATTTTCCCGAAATTCATTTTGCAGTAGATATCTACTTCTTGAAAGGAATTTTCCTGCCAAAGTTCAAGTCTGTAGATCTAATAACTCAAGATATATTGTGACGAGTGTGTGAGTGAGTCGCTATTCAACTTTATACATATATAGATAACGCCCCTTAAGCTAACATAATGCTCATTGGGGGTCAATTTTCAAAAAATCATTTTGTAGAAAATGTCAATTTCATGAAAGTAATCAGCCTACCAATTATCAAGTATATATGTCTAATAGTTTAAAAAAAAACGGAATTAATTATCTATAACACACCTTAAGGTATCCGACTACGTTTGGAACCGTGATTTTGCAAAAGCGTATAAATGGAAAATATTTATGATATTTAGTGTCACTTAGATTAGAAAATGCATATAAAATTGTTTTAATAATAGTATTACAGTAAAACATTATTTAAGTACAATATTTTAACAAAAAATTAACAGAGTGACCCATTTTCAAAATAGTCTCCTTTTGTGAAAAATGCTTCTATTATATAATAATATTTTGACTGTATATAGCTCAGACCTCTCTACAGAGGCTCAAATAGAATTTTTGAAATATATCTTAGAAGTGGGTTTATATCCATATTTTACGACAACAAAGGGGAGCAGTTTTAAGAAAAAAAAACGCTGATAATTATTTCAATTGGTGGTAACTCTGAAAATAATGTGAACTTTTCAAAAATCCTAGTTCAGACTCTCTGGAGAAGTCTGTTCTTTATATAAGCATGAAATATTATTATTTTAGAAGCATTTTTTATAAAAGGAGAACATTTTTAAAAAAAAATTATTCTAAGTTAATTTTTTGCCAAAATATTGTATTTAAATATTTTTTTTGTCACAATGCCCTTAAAACAATTTTATACATGTATTCTAATCCAAGTGACACCAAATATCATGAACATTGTCCATTTATGTGCTTTTTTAAAATCACTGTTCCGAACGTAGTCGGATACCTTAAGCCCCGCAACCCCTCCCCACCCTTTATTTTCGATTTTTGTAAAACGCATTTTGTTGAAAATCTTAACTTAATGAAAGGAATCCGCCCACCAAGTTTCAAGTCTTTAAGTCTAATAGTTTAAGAACGGAAATATAATTATCTTTAAAACCCCTTAAGCCCCCCACAACGCCCCTTGGGGGCCAATTTTCACAAAACCCATTTGGTGGAATATCTTTACTTCATGAAAGGAGTTTGCCTACCAAATTTCAAGTTTGTATGTCTAATATTTCGAAAAAAAGGAATATTTATCTATTACGCCCCTTAAACCCCTGCAACGCCCGTTGGGGGGGGGGGGTCAAATTTCGTAAAACCGTTTTTAGTGGATCTCTACTCCATTGAAAGAAAGTGTCTATCAAATTTCAAATCTGTAGGTTTAATAGGTCCTGATTTATCGTGCTGAATAAATGAGTGAGTGATTCGTTTTCCTCCTTTATATATAGATTCATATAAAAAAAACATTTTTTATGCTCTTTTTTTTAATCTAGAATGTTAAAAGATTATTTTAATATTAGAAATACAAAAAGTATTCTGTTATATAAATATCCAGCGCTCAAAAACAATTAACAAAATGTAGCAAAAAGCACTTTCGTCACGGAATTTAGCAAAATTAAAGTGAAGCATATGTAAATATTAGTATTTGAAAATTTGTTATTATATATATATGACAAGTCCCAGGCCTGCTGGTAAAATGAGGAAGGCATCATCTCTCTAATAACTTCTTTATTTCTCTTCAATCACATAAAATCCAACATGGCGACCTTTTGGCAGCAACTGAGTAGAACATTAACAATACTTCCAACAAGAGTCACCAGCTAAGCCTTTTAGGGTATGCGTTCTTCTTCGTCAGCGCTCTCTCCACCTTTAAATAGGCTTATTTACCCACAAATCCTTTCGCGATGGTAAAGAGTTCGCTCTATTTTTATTTATTACTTACTTAATTTTGAAGCTAAACTTTTCAAAACTGACATATATATATATATATATAGTATACATATAAAACAATATTTCTATAAAATATTCGAAAGCAGACTTAGATTTTATGTTTATAGAAAAAAAAAGTATGAGAATGAAAGAGAGAAATAAATCCGCAAATGGCATTTGGAATCCAGAATTTTAAAATGTGACAATAATTAAGGAATTGCTTAAACGATTATATAATATATAACTGTTATATTGCTTAACAATAAAAATAACTAATGTGTTACGAAGAAAACAACGTTTACGTATTATCAAATCTAAGGAAACTAAAAATATTATATTTGTATTACCTTGGAAAAAAGTATTTAACGAGATAATATATATATTTTTTTAACATTTGATTTCATGAATATTTTAAAATGCAAAAAGCGCTTAATTTAAAGTACTCAAAGAAACAGAATGTATAATTCGTTTTAAATATGTATCACAACATTAGTTTGTAAGATTATTCATACTACATAAAAGGGTATAAAGAAATTATAAACGCAAGAGATAATGTTGTAGACCTAGTCAAGTTTATATAATATGTAGAAACGAATGGATTTTAGTAGATATCCACTTAATTCATTTTTTAAGTATGTTTTCAAAATATTTAACAAATAAGTTCTTTGAAATTAAATAACTTTTTTTATCAAAATTTAAGTATGAAGATAAGTTTATTCTATTCTGACTTTCTTATTGTAATAAATAGCAGTTGCTCATTTCGTGATGCAACGTAGTATAGTTTATATTTTTTGAATAAATTTAGGACTATATATATATATATATAAATATATAATGCTGGTTGCATTGAACACGAAAATAATATTTTATATTATAGAGAAAATATCTTCATTGGCTACATTGTTTTTATTAGTCGTTTGCGGGGTTTTCTTTGCATGCTGACAAAAATATTTAATTCTTACTTTTTTAACATTTACAGCTTTCTACAATTTCTTATGATCAAATGTTATATTATTTGTGCCAAGAATACAGTTCTTTTAAGCATATTAATCCTTCTTTTATAACTTTATTTTCTTTTATGATTAAGGTTAAAATTTGAATATTTTTATTGCATTCATAAATAAAGTATTAAATGCAAAAAATGGTTGCATAGTTAGGAACATTTAGATAAAACAACACACATTAAGCCTATTTATTATACAACTTAGAATAAAAATTGGTCTAAGACATTGTTGTTGAATTTCTACAAGTAAAATATGTTTAAAATAAATACAAGTCTAAAGAAATTTTTCGAATGCAACTAACAATAAAAATATATCAAACTAACAATAAAAATATATAGTATAAAATCGTGTCTCATACGATAGTTTAAATTTTGTATATATAATACACACAAAAATTTGGTACTTAATAATATATATTTTACCAATTTCGTCAAATCAAAAGAAGTCACCAAACGCCGTGATACGCAACCAATAATGAAAACTCTTTCCATGCATGTTCAAATACATTAATAACAACGATGACAGCGTTTGGTGACATTTTTTTAAATTGGCTATGTCTTTAAGGTATCCGACTACGTTCGGAACCGTGATTTTAAAAAAGCTCATAAATGGATAATTGTCATGATATTTAGTGTCACTTAGATTAGAATACGTGTATAAAATTGTTCTAAGGACATTTTGACAAAAAAAATTATTAAAATGCAATATTCTGGCAAAAAATTAACTTAGAATAATCTTTTTTCCAAATGTTCTTTATTTTGTGAAAAATTCTTCTATTATAATAATATTTTGCCTGTATATAGCTCAGACCTCTCTACAGAGGCTCAACTAGAATTTTTGAAAAATTCACATTTTCAGAGTTACCACGAATTTAAATAATTATTGGCGTTTTTTCCTTAAAATTGCTCCCCTCTGTTGTCGTAAAGTATGGATAAGCCCGTTTCTAAGTTATATATTTCAAAAATTCTAGTTGAGCCTCTGTACAGAGGTCGGAGCTATATACAGGCAAAATATTATTATAATAGAAGCATTTTTCACGAAAGGAGAGCATTTGGAAAAAAGATTATTCTAAGTTAATTTTTTGCCGAAATATTGTACTTACATAATTTTTTATTCTAATACTATTCTTAAAACAATTTTATATACGTTTTCCAATCTAAGTGACACTAAATATCATGAAAATTATCCATTTATGCGCTTTTTTAAAATCACGGTTCCGAACGTAGTCGGATACCTTAAGTTAGGCGGAAATGGCTGACGATATAATACATAAGTACCCGATTCTTATCCATAATTAATATTTTAATCCAAGAAATAGGCCTGAGGAAGCTATTGCTAAATTAATTATTTTATTCCAACGACTTAAACAAATGAAATTCTTTAACAGTCCTTAACAAGAAAATACTCTTGACTAAAATTGTTTGGAGAAATTATAGAATCTTTTTTCTACAGGTACGTTTTTTTTTTAATTTTATTTAAAGTTCGTTATTTTATGCTATACCAATAGCACCATTTACGATTATTTTGTATCACAAAATAAATAATTGTCCTGCCTTTTTTTTATTATTTCAGCCGGACTATGAGGAACAGTATTCGCAAATCAAGCGGGTACCACTGTCAACCTTGCAAACCTCCAACGTCTATCAAGCCCCTCGTAAGTGCGTACAAAATATATCTTATCTATTTTCTAACTGTTTTTAAAAAAGTTTTCTAAGCTCCAGAGTTTTTGCTTCAACTGTTTCAATTCATTTACTAGTTTTTTAGCTGCATCAAATGAACCTATTCAGCGCTGAGTGGTATTAAATGACACGCCTGTTTTTATCCTAAGGAAAACCTTCTTTTCTAGAAAAGTTTTCCAAGAAAATTTTAGTTAGATTCAATTTTCGGACCCTTTTTCCTCTCTTGTTTCCTTATTCTTTTTTCAAATAAGGCAGTCTATTCTGTCGAAGAATTTGAAAGGAAAGTTTTGAAAAGGATTATTTTTAGTAGACCGACTGTAGGAATTTTCTTCACAAGGGTATTAGAGAATGTTAGATGTTTGCACTTTTTTTCAACAAAAGACTGCAATCAAGATTCTTCTTGGGTTTCGCAATTATATCAATAGACTGTATGTTGTTAAGAAATACTATGGCTAACAAACATTTATTTCAGTTAAGTTTTTAAAAGATGTTTATAATTGAATTCTCTTACATGATAGCTCGTTAAAATATTTGATTTAATTGTATAACTGTTATTGAAGAATTTTTTTTAAATATTTGAGTTCACATTGAATAACCAGAAAAGAATATGAATAGCATTTATTTTCTTTTATAAAATTGAAAATAAAATTTGATAAATATAACACTATATTCACAAAATGTTTTTTGCTGAAATCTACTAATTTCTGTAGCTTTACATGAAGCTACTAATATGTGTAGCGTTTGACGTTCAGATCCTGAATTAAGCAGTAACTTAAATCATTCCCTTTAATTTTTGTATTAAATTACACAAATTCTCCTATTGTTTAACTTAAAAATTATCAGAATTTCTTGTTCACGATTTGTTTAAGGTATCCGACTACGTTAGGAACCGTGATTTTAAAAAGGCGCATAAATATATAATTTTCATGATATTTAGCGTCACTTAGATTAGAATATATGTGTAAAATTGTTTTAAGGACACATTTCGACAAAACAAATTATTTAAATACAATATTTCAGCAAAATATTAACTTAGAATAACCTTTTTTTTAAAAACTGTTCTTATTTTCTGAAAAATTCTTCTATTATAATAATATTTTTCCTATATATAGTTCAGACATCTGTACATAGGCTCAACTATTATTTTTGAAAAATTCACATTATTTTCAGAGTTACATCCATTTGAAATAATTACCGGCGTTTTTTTCTTAAAATTTCTCTCCTGTGTTGTCGTAAAACATGGATAAACCCACTTCTAAGTTATATATTTCAAAAATTCTGGTTGAGGCTCTGTACAGAGATCTGAGCTGAATACAGACAAAATAGTATTATAATAGAAGCATTTTTCACAAAAGGAGAACATTTTGAAAATGGGTCATTCTATGTTCATTTTTTGTCAAAATATTGTACTTCAATAATTTTTTATTGTAATAATATTCTTAAAACAATTTTATATACATTTTCTAATCTAAGTAACACTAAATATCATAAATATTATCCATTTATACGCTTTTGCAAAATCACGGTTCCGAACGTAGTCAGATACCTTAAAGAAATGGACATCTTTGACACAAATGAATATACAGTCGGACCTCTATATAACGAAGTCGCTAAATCCCGAAAAATTGTTCGTTATATGGAAAATTCGGTATATAGAGGTGCATTTTTCAATTTTCTTTATAAATCACATAAAACAATTTTTAAATTCATAAACACTATTTATTTTAAAAAAAGTAATTATTCACATCTGTTTGTAACTTAATATATATTTATTTTATATATCTTACCTATAAAAAAGAAAGAAAAATGCAAGAAAAGTTTCTTGATGCCTTTATCCACTTACTGAAGAATTAATTTTTTTTTCCTTTGATGCTCAAGCATTTACGTTTTGACACTTTCGAGCTACAAGAAAAAAAGTTACCAGTACGACTGATTAAAACTACAAATGAACGGAGACTAGTTCAAGGACACGAGACTTCACTGAGAGTGAAAGGGGATATGAAAGATGTTTCCGGTGAACTAGACAATCGGGGTTAAATGTTGCCCTTCTTGGATGAAATGCTCAGAATTCTATTGATCTCGGTGAGTTAGGCATCAAATAAGACCAGTTGAATATTTATGAGCACCATAAAATGTGCTAAATGAGAGAATAACTCGAAATGTCCAGAAATACTTTAAAAACAGTAGGAAAAAAATTGAATCACAAGTGAAAAAGTTCGTTATATAGGAAATGAACTTCGCTATTGGGAGGTTATTTTACGAAGAAAATCGTGAAACGTTCTTGGTTCCAGGAAAAATTCGCTATATAGAGTTTCGCTATATGGAGGTTCGACTGTATATATATATTTTTTATAATATAAAACAAAATCAGGTCGTGTATTTTTTAACACATAATTTTTTAATTACAAGAAGAGTTAAAATCAGCTTTCAGTAATTTCGAATTTCTTAGGAATTTTATAATATATTTTGATGATAAATTCTTTTTATATATATATAGAACCTTATCTTTCATCAGATATAATTTTAAAAAAAAATATTTTGTTAAAATTTTAAATACATTTATTGAGGTATATTTTGATAAAATTTTAAAAGTTTAAATTAATTAGAACTTACTTTCGTGGAATTTCAATTACATAACTATTTATTAGAAAATTTGTTATACTTTATGAAAGATTTTGCTAAATCTACTACGACTGTTGAAACACATGCGAGATTTTCATGTTAATAATTTAATAATTTTTAATTACAAGATTGTTCAAAATATGTGCATTCAGCTAATTTTAACCCTCTTAAAATTCCATATCCTACAGACAACCCCATATATCTTTAGTAATTTGAAAACTGCCAACTTAACCATTAACAAGAGTGTTATTAAAGTTTATATTGAAGCTTAGAATCTCAAGAATAAACGGATATGCAAGATGCAATTAGCAAAATATTTCTCTTCTCTTTAATATAAGTAAGATGAAGTTTAATAGCCTGCTAATATAATTATATGCTGTAGAGGTTATGCCTAAACTCGAGGGGTAACTGAGCGAAATTTATATTATTTTCTATTAAAAAGCTTATACCTAAGTGTTACAAAGCGCAACAAATATTTTAAGCTCAAATATGGCTCCTCAAAAACTGTATTTGTAACAATTTAATCAAGGAATATCGCGATCTGGTAATTTAAATTGTGGTCTGGATTAAGGTATTATTTTATTTCAATTGTGTCCTACATTTTTGTTTTATCAGTTACAAATAAAAGGCGATAAGTAGTTTTCCTGAAAATAATTAAGCATTTGTTAAAATATCTTTGTAGAAAATAGTTTATCTGCTAAAGTGTATTGAATAGATGCACTGACAGAAAATAAATTCCTAACACCAAGAAAAAGTTGAACCAGATAAAAGATATTAAGGAAGTAAAAAATCATGCACATATGGAAAATGACATTTATTCAAACTTACGCTTAGGCCAGTGCTTCTCATACTTTCAATATTTGCGACCCAATATTCAATCATAATTTTCATCGCCCCCCCATAGAATAACAATCTATTGCATTCTATAGTACTATACTTTGACGTTTAAGCTACAATACGGCTTTAATCTATTAAGCGCCATCAACGTATATAAACGTCTGGCTCAGCCAAAGCGTGAATTGCTCCGGACGTATATATACGTCTTTTCGAAGTACGATTTTTTTCTGTGCACTGCTATCAATAAAATTATTCCGTAGACTTTGTAATACAATAAAAGGACGTTGACAGTGTTTGCGATGGATTTACTATCTCAGAAAATTTGCTTATTTATTCCTTTTCTCTCCCCCCCCTCACCCCCAATGTATCACATGTACGCACCTACGTGAAAAACGAAGGCATTTGGGAGCGAATCACGTAACTTTCAATCGGAAGGGATTAATTATAAACCGTACAAATAATAAAGGCATGTATTAACTTTCATTTATAATTTTACATATAACAATCCCACGGGGTCTAAGGTAATCATTAAACTTGTTCTTAACTTAGTATTGTTGAATTAATTATAAAATACTTTGTGTAGTACTGATACATTTATAAATGTTTTATACCAGTGTAAATGTTTATTTTATTTTTTATTATGTAAAAATATATTTTGTTTGTTTATTTGTGCAGTAAATTAATTAATTTTTTAAGCTAACCTTTTGATTTCAACTTTTCAATATGATCGCGCCCCCCTAGGGGGATGCACCCCATAGTTTGAGAAACGCCGACTTAGGTGAATTAGAGTGACGCGTTAGTTGACCCGCTATAATCACACACACAAATATATCTTTCTTTAAATAGGCAATGCGACCATCGTAAGCGCTACTTATCTTCCGTATTGGTCGTTGTGAGCTGAATTTGAATCGAGAACGTTTTTAAGGAGATGATGAAAACAATCAGAGTTAACTGAGTTTAAACGAAGCTAGGTAATTGGGCTTCGAGAAGGTGGATTTCCTCTTCGAGATATTGTAGAAGAGCTTGGGAATGATATATCCATTGTGTATGATTGCAGATAAAAGTAGTCATGGGAAAATACTTTCACCAGTAAAATGTATGGTTGTGGCTCATTGTATTGTATGTACAGCAGAAATTTGAGCTTTTATTGGCAGTAGAAACAGCCAGTAAACTGCAATAAATCGATTACTAGTGGTAAAGCTTCGATCTAGACGTTCTGTAGCATTTATACCATTATTTCCAAATCAGTATTTTTCAATACTTAAAATTAGAGATCTTTGGTGGGTGGGGTCACCTATGACAGCGAATGCACTCTTATGGAAGTTTCCATGCATCTTGAATGGAAGTTTGAATGATATGATGATGATGAAATGGACTGTTCTGCATTTGTAATCACCATTCCAGGGCATTTTGCAACATGATAACACTCATCACCATGTCGCTGCTGTCATGTATCACGTTCTATAAAGTGTCTATATACTGCTTCGGCCTGCTAGATCATCGTATATTTCACCAATTAAACAACCATGTGGCTTTATTGAACAACAAATCCAGCATCATCTACAATCATTGCTGATTTGACTGACCAAGTGCAACAGGATTAGAATCGTATACCGCAAAATGATATACGATACTTGTACGAAACAACGCCTGTATGTTTGCATTATTAGATGTGAAAATCGTATTGACTACAGCGGTTATTAATGTATCATTATTTAACATTTTAAATTCTTTTTCTCACATATCTTTACCAATGGTCAATATACAAGTCTTCTAGTATCATTTGACCAATGGTCTTGAAACTTAATTCAAATTATAATGCTACCTAGAGAAATTATTTGCTTAAATTTTATTCATGGAAACTAATATCTTCTAGGTGTTGGGATTTCATTTTACGCCAGATTAGATTAAACAATTTTTAATAAATTTTTGCTTTATTTAATTCATCTAATGTTAAAGTTCATTTTATTCCCAATAAATCCACTAATGAGCTTCAGAAATGAAGTTTTATCTTATAATGAGTGTAAGATTATATACCTTAGTAAAAATATAAATCGAAATTGAAATTTTAATCGTTATAAGAAATTAACTGAAGTAAATAACTAAATTAGAATTATACTCTTAGAAACTTTTTTTTTAATTTTATCCACCAGAAAAATCCTCCGTAGTATTGATTATAATAAATGTTTTATTTTTATCAACTGCTTGAATTTTAAAAACATTCAAACAATTATCAAGTTATTAAATAGTGACTTCAATGCACAATGTTCAGAATTAATATATATGTAAGCATGGTTTTTTCTATTTGTGTATTTCAGAGTATTGTGACAACGAGAAACTTGTGTCTAGATGGATAGGTCGTCCAGCATCCGAGCCCTGCACATTCCAGCTTTCCCAGGATTCTCGTGGCAGGCGGATACAGGAGGAGAGCCATTGGTACCCTTCTAGGTACCGAACGAGTTCCTCCTCCTACCCTCAAGAACAGAGGTAAGTGTAGTACGCCTTCCTAATTTCCCTAGTTGTAATAATTATAGTAATAATAATCATGGTCATGTTAAAACTTCTTGAGGACCTGGGCCTCTGTTCAAAAGTAGGACCTGGGCCTCTGTTCAAAAGTAGGACCTGAGCTCCTACGCAAATGTAGGCCTCACCTATGACTAGGGATTGCAATATCAGTATACCGGAATACCGAATACTGGTATACCTGAAAACCAAATATCGGTATACCTGGATACCGAATATCGGTATACCTGGACACCGAATATCTGTATACCTGGATACCGAATATCGGTATACCTGTATACCGAATATCTGTATACCTGGATACCGAATATCGGTATACCTGGATACCGAATATCGGTATACCTGGATACCGAATATCGGTATTTTGAGCCATTTGTACAATTTTAAAACAACGGTATTCATAAGTTTAAATACCGGTTTTTCGGTATTTACTAGAAATTTTTTTAAATGTTTCCACTATACGTTCATGGATCGCCAAAATAGCAAAATAGTATACGTCTTTGTTTTTATGTAATATTTTTAATTATTGAACCAAGATTAAAATATATTATAAATTAAATAATTTTACATCCATTTCAGAAGGTAAAGATATTAAACGTCGACATTCCGCTCATTCTGTTGTTCTTATTTTTATTTTTCCTAACTGGTTTTTTACCATTCTCAAGCAACTCATTAAATCCATCACCTGATTTTTTTGCTAGATATACAGTATAAAAGACTACTAATCTGAACTTAAAAATATAAACATAAATTATTTCTCTTATAAATAGAACTAAATTCTACTACTCCTAACAAAGTTCTCGTTGAAAGAGGAATAACATATCCAAGCTCATCTGCCTTCTTTCATCCGTCTACATATTTTACTACAATGTCTCAATAACGGGGGAAATTAATTAGATTGTGAATAGAAAGTTGTATCGTATTATCAAGAGAAGTTATAAAATATGTGAATCATCCAAGGCCAAAACTATCCTATTACAGCTCAGAGCGATAATGCACTCTCGCAGGTTTCGTAATCTGATACACGTATCTAAGAAGCCAAGGTTGTATTTGAGAAGAAAGTGTTTAATATTTCTATATTTTTTTTAATTGGTGAGTTTGTTATTCACATTTCATTTGTATATGGCACTTTAGGTAATTTTTGCACAAAATAACGTTCCGGGCTTAATGACAGTACAATTGATGCATTATATTTTTTTAAGATCGCATTTCAAAAATTTGTAATAGTACCACAGATTGAATAGTGACAGTACACTTTTTTGTGATTTAAATAAATAAGATGCTCCTTTACTTTTTTGTGATTCTTTATATATTGTTATAATTTATAAGTTACAAATTATTTTGTGTGATATCCACGTTCTCTAAAAAACTGGTAAGTAAAACAAAGAAATACCCAATGTTTTCTTTCTTTTCTAAAATTTCTACTACCGGTTTTAAAATCGCTATCCCAGTATTAAGTTCTAAGAAATACCGAATATCGGTATTGAACTTTTGGCTCGATATTGCAATCCCTGCCCATGACCCTTAAAAGTAGACAGTACATAGCATACGTTGCCAAATACTCGTACAAACAATAACCCGAAACAAATAAATGCGCATGACTTATAATCGTACGAACCGGCTCCACCTATTGATGCCTTTTGACTGAATGAGTAATTATAGTGTAAGGTGGTATAGAACAACAGTCATCATGTGTAGACAGTTGAAATGCGTCGAAAATTACCAATTTTTCGGAGAATACAACCTGGAATAATACTTGACCATTGAAATTATTCCAGTTAAGATTTGATAATAGTAAGTTGAGAACGAGACGAGATCCCAATTGCGGCCAAAGGCCTGGGCCATGGCCCAATGCTTTAAGATGAACCTAATATAATAATTATGATATACTCAAAAATGATAGATACACGCTTCACATAATCGTTAGTAAAGTATATGCATCAGATTAGTTAAATTTCAAAATGTGTCAGACATATCAATGACTTTTAATATCGGTCATTAATTACCATGAAATGAAAACGTGGAAAACAGTGAAATATTCTGTCTTTATTTGGAAAATAAATAAATAGTCATAAGATGAGTTGCCGATGCAAGATTGTACGAAATTTGTAAAAATGATTTTTTTTTTATTTAAGCATTTGTAGCGGGACTAAAAAATAACATTTATTTCTATAATTTTAAAACTTATACAATTTTATTTTTCAGGTATTACAGGTACACATGTTTTAATAAAAAAAAACCTAAAAGAATGTTTCAAGAAAAGCTTTCTTACGATTATGAAAATATTTGTTTCCAGAAAATGAAGCAAATATCGCTTTTGAAATCATACAATACATATTTTGAAAAAAATTATGCTATGCTATGAAGTACATACTTTTAAAAAGTAAATTATGATGTACATACTTTTAAAAAGTAAATTATGAAGTACATATTTTTAAAAAATAAATTATGAAGTACATACTTTTAAAAAAGAAATTTTAGTCTCATATCTTTAATTCTCGTACATAAATTTTTGTGTAGGGTAGTTAAGTCATTTTTTCTCCTTCAGTAAGTTTTAAAAAAATTATTTGAACCACATGAAACTTGTAAAGACTGCTCTGTAAATGAAAGAAACATTTATATATATATATATATATACTAGCTGGTATACCCGTTGATCGCACGGGGAAATTGAAAAATTAAACAATACATATTGAAGGATAAAGAAGTTTTTAATGAGCTAATTTTACGTGAATTGCAAATTAAACAAACAAACAAAAAAGCTTTTTGCATATCTCAGTTGAACAAAAAAAAAAGCATAGTTGTTAAATTTTAAGTCTGTAGATCTAATAGCTGATAAAAGGGATTCTTTTATTATTTATTTATAACTCACCGTAACTCTCTTGTCAGTCAATTTTTGAAAACTCCTTCCTTAACTGATCTCTTCTCAGCAAAAGTAACACGTTACAAATTTTGTGCAATGAACGCTTAAAATAGTGTAAATAATTTATATCTGGAAGTGCAATACATTAATATTACTTTCTGTTGCATTTTTTTATGTTAAAATCTTGCCACCTCTTTAAATCTTTCGAAATCTAGTTTTATTATAAAATAAAAAAAAATCGTAATTATACTGATCAAAGGAATAAATCAAAAGCGAGCGCGCAATGAGGCATGGTGTAGATAAAACAAACAGGGTAAGTTTTGCTTCACACAAAAAAGATAGATATATGCTGTCGCGGGATTTTTTGCAGATTTTTTTTCCTACTTTCTTGACAATCATGATTATATTTTGAAAACTTCATACAATATTTTTAAAAACTATAGCCTATGTGTTATTCTGATGAATAAGCTTTATTATTGTTAAGTTTCATTAAAATCTATTCAGTTGTTTTTCCGTGAAAGAGTACCAAACATCCATACAAACTTTCACGTTTATAATATTTGTAAGGATATATATGTGTGTGTATGTGTGTGTGTGTGTGGTTGCTTCCTTTTTTTAAAAAAAAGTATTTAGAATTTATATAAAGAACCGATCAATATAATAAAAATTAGAAAAGGTACGATTATTTAGCATACAGACAGGAATTGTGTAAACCTAGCCTCCCCTCCTGAATAATATCGATTTTCGTTGATTTACTTTAGTAAGAATGATATATTACAGAAACCAACCCATGGCTTAAAGTACTTAATCATTTTGTTTCACTAAGGATAATCTTACGTGTTTTGACGTAATTGTAATCTGTTATGTAAATGATGTATTTTCAATAATAAGGCAAAGATGAATAATGAATGATAAAACATAGTATCCATTTGACTGTACAATAAAGCAATGTTTTACTTCTACAAGTTAAAAAAGATTCTTTTCAAACTTTCATTGAGAACTAATTATTTGAAAAGTTAATTCTATTCTTTAAAAGCTTCTGTAAAAAGCAATAATGTATATCCAAGCATTATAAATTGTTTCAGGGTATAGAGTTTTTTCTGAACAAGTTAGGATCTGCAGTATTTTTCTTTTCTTCTGAAAAAAAATATCTTATTAATTTCCAGTTTAATTTCTTACTGATACAAAAAAGCGGCTTTCATATATCCTTAATTTTCGTAAAGAAAATCCTGAATGAAAAATTAAATTAAATTTAATATTAATTAAAAAATATCACCTATTTTTAAATTCCGAAAGTATGTCAGAATAATGAAAACTGTGGATGTTTAAGAGAATTTATGGATAATATTCCATAATTTAACAAATGCTTGTCAGAAGACGCTAATAAATTGCACTTTACTGTTCTAAAAGAAATTATTTTTAATGTTTAAAAGCGTTTTTTTTAAGTGCATAGTAGTACATGTAATTCGTTGATTTCCTACGTGCTAAAAATGCAGCTTCTTAAATCCCCCCAAAATATTTATTATAGTTTTTATTTCTTTTTTTTTACTCTACATTTCTTATTATTAAAATAAGCTGGCTGGTTGCGTGGTTAGTATGTCGCTGGCTTGTACGACTAAGGTTGCGGGTTCAATGCCAGCCCAAATCGGTGAATTTTCATGATGCAGAAAATCGAGAGTGGCCGTGACGCATGATTATGTGGCATGTAAAAGATCCCTTGAGTACCTGTTTGGATTGGGTTCTCCCGGCAAAACTAAAATCCTAAGAACAATTTCACGTCTGCAAAGCTGAGGTGTATCCCTCTGGGGAGGAAACAGGGTGGTAAAATTACCTGCGGCGATATGGTGTCGCACTAAAAAGAGTTACCAGCTCCCAGGAAACGTACTAGGTCTGCATTGGTAAAACACCAATGCGCAGCCCCATTAGAAATAAAAAAAAATAATTCAAATAATACGTAAGAACTGTTCATAAATTGCTTATAAAAACTACTGCAAAATTTCAATTTTATTATCTTATTTTCTAAGCATAGATTGAATAGAGAAATTTGTTGTTGTTTTCGTTTAACATTTCAAAGTTAAGAAGTATTATATCTAGCTTCGAACTTTTTTTTTCTGTGTACATAATAATTGAAATTTATTTTCTATTTTAAAAAAGTACATTTTCCAATATTTTCTTTTAAAAAAAGTCTGAAATTAAAGTTACATGATTAAAAATGAGATGTCGCAAGAAAAACCAAAATTTGCTATCAATTCTATAAAATTAATGGAGTGTCTAATCGTATTTGTTTACTCAAATTGCTGGTACATCAAAAATTCCACATACCCCCTCACCACCACCACGAAATAAAAAAACTAAGTACAAACGACCTTTTTACTCCGAAACATAAAAAAGCATAATATGCGACAGGTTTGTATCTAAGGTTTATCTTGACATTATGTCATATTACGCGATCTCACTGAGAAGGCAAAACGGCTATTACCATCAGTAAAAACCATCCACTACAAGGCAATAAACAGAAAAATCCTTCCTTAGCAGAAGACAAAGAACCTTCATTTTTCCCGAGAGAAGACAATTCTTTGACACCCGGGCGACAGAATGTCTATTAGGGGTTTTGTTTATGTCGGGATTGGGATAGAGTGACAAAATGAGCAATTTCAGACGATCTGCTCTTAAAAGGAACAGCCGTTATACACAGCATATCACACGCCCCGTGAAAAAAGAAACCCTCTTCCACGAAATTGAGAAGGTTAGATGCACATTATTGCTGTTGCACTGAAGATTTTTTCCCCCTTTTATTCCTGAACCTGAGATTTCGAGACAGGATTTTTTTTATTGCTTCGGTTGTCAGACGAGAAGGAAGAAAAAATAAAAGAAAAAAAAGAGAGAGAGAGAGAGAATCACCTCGAAAGGAATTACGATCCACTAACCCGGATTGAGTATGTTTGCTACAAGCGAAATACACTGTGTGTTTTTTCACAGGATTTAATACCAATCATCTGCAGTATTTTTTTTAACTTTTATCAAGAGCTCCATTGATCAATTTAGGTCTTTTGTTGATGGATGAAATACAAGAAAGAGTTAAATAAACTCAAAGAATTCCCAGCGAAAACTTTATTAAAAATTACAAGAAATAATTCAATATTATATTTTCGATAGTTTTCGATAACTTTTTAATGGCTAGTTTCTAAGAGCTTTAAGAACACAGTGATATTTCATCAAAAGTTTTTAAAATTTTGTAAACATGATTTTTATGTATGCAATCTCTTTATTAAATAAATAATTATGTATATTTTTACGAAGTAAAATGATAGAGCTAAGAAATTCAAAATTACTTTCATGACTACATCTTGACTAAGAAATATGACAAACTAGCTTTAATTTTTTGTAATTTGATTCTAATTCAGTGACGAAATATATAACATGCATACTATTATGTAATATGCATAACATTTTGTGTAATATGCTAGTAAACCTTTTATTAAAATCCGTATTTACAAGTACAATGAATAATTCGTTTATTATTGAAAAAAATGTTCATTTCTTCTAGTCTAGATCTCAGACGAAAGTAAAATAAATTTATGCATTTAGTTATGTCATAATATTACTATCAGAATAAATCTATTTGAATTTCAGTAATTATTGAGGCATATATATATATATATATATATACTTTTATATCAATTATTTTATATATTAGCTATCCTAAGTCAGCAATGTGTTTATATTACTGCAGCATCCATTTTATAATTTTTAATCTCTTTTGCTCATATGTCT
>BMAV01016187.1:55625-76241 GCA_019973955.1 Trichonephila inaurata madagascariensis | reverse complement strand
TATATATATATATATATATATACTAGCGGTCCCGACAGACGTTGTCCTGTACACAGGTCTTAAGTCCAAAAGTTACAAACTTTTTTCAATAAGTTGTAACAATCTGGACCGTTTTAATAAAATTTTTTATAAAGGAAGTTATTACAATGCCTGACATCATCACATACACAGTTACCACAATTCGACCTATAGATTGCGTGTGAGGAAGTGTTTACTATGAACTAAGTTGAATATAGAAACTATTCTGAATAGAAACTTAAACTTGTTTTGAATAAAGGGTAAAAAAATAAAACTCGAGCTATTTTCATAACATGCATATTTTTTTAATGCACAAAAAATAAATTTATCGTAATGCCATTGAATGTACAATGCTTTTGGTTAATCCTTCAGGGATATAAAGAAACAAATGCGGTGGTTTGCCAAACCTCGGACATGCAACATATAATTGACCGTGCGAAAAGCAAGGGTTTTCTAAATCTAAGCAATAAATTGTCATTGTTTGACCTTATGACTTATTAATAGTCATATCAAATGCCAAGCGAATTGAAAAATGAAAACATTTAAATCAGTATGTGTGTCTTAAAAAATAATTGGGATCTGTGGTAGAAGTACAGCTTCACCTTGAAGTTTGCCGCTCAAAATAGTGGCCTCAAGAATATTGTCCATGATTTTTTTATGAAGCTCGTGTGCCCTTACACAATTTTGGCACATTTTTTACTAAGTGCGATATCGGTTCGAAATGTGAATCTAAATCATTCTCGAATACACTTGAACCCACTCAAAAATGTCATCCAAATCGGTTCTGCCGTTTAGGAGTTCATTCACATACACTCGCACAAAAGAATTATATATATAAAGATATATACCGTATCGTGTGTGGCGAAATGAATAATCTTTCCGATTCTGTAATTATTTTTTATCTTATTTTGATAGAAAAGTTAAATTGCAATTTTAAAAACGGCGAAAATACCTAAAAATTCTCCCCGCCCCGGTTTTGTGGCCGTGCATTAGGTGAATAAACAACACACAGGGGTAAAATAATTATGCGTTTTAAGGTTTTTAATTAATATCTTTTTAACTAATTGCGATATTGGACCGAATTGTGAATCTAAACAATTCTAGTATCCACTTGAACCCACATAAAAAATGTCATCAAAATCGGTAAAGTCGTTTGGAAGGAGTTCAGTCACATACACACGCACTGAAAAATAATATATATAAAAAGATTATTTGAAAAGATATAATTAAAAATGCTAAAAAGCATGATTCGTCTGCATTTTTTAACAATGAAGACCCGGTTTTTCCAGTTTGGCTGAAAATCGATTATCGACGCCAACTTACGTCATTTTTATAACAATAACGCTGCTACAACAATTCAGGTGAATATTGAGTTGAATGTTTTTAATGTTTTAATGAATATCTTTTTAACTAATTGCGATATCGGACCGAATTGTGAATCTAAACCATTCTCAAATCCACTTGAATGCACACAAAAAATTTCACCAAAATCGGTCCAGCCGTTTTGGAGGAGTACAGTCACATACCCACGCGCAGAAGAATTATATATATAAAGATATAAATATATTGATATAACTGCCACGCTAAATTTTGTTCTTTTATGTTCATTTTCCATTAAATAGGCAGAAAAGTATAATACATTTAAACTGAAACTATATTTAATTTTTTCATCATATCATCTATTTCGCTGAATAAAAATTATATCGCTTAGTAAACATATGTTCTATAAAATTATAGTTTCGAAGTTCTCGAATTTTATTCTACATGTAATAAATCCAAAATTGTTTTTAAAATCAACGCCTGACTTAACATTTCTTTGGTCTACCCAATTTCTTGCAGCAGAGAATTTAGAGTGATTATAATTAAAAGCATAATTGTATTTACTAAATCATATATTTTTACAAAAACAACCACTGCCCCATTTATAAAGTAGATACTATAAATTAACAGCACACACGCTTGATAGTCTGCTTGGACCTTGATCCTAAGTTAAAACACTATGTGCAGATATTACCTGTTGTTTTGAATGTTCGGAAGACTCAGGTTCTGATCACAGGTTCTTTTCCTCTTCGTTTGCAAAGATTGCTGGCTCCCTTGAGTTTTAGATTCTCTTGGTTTTAATTTGCGTAATTTTTCCGTGTTTTTAACTCTTGATCGTGACACGTTTTAACCTAATTTTTTCAATTCCTACTATTAACTCACTATCTCTGTATATTTATTTATTTATTTATTTATCTTGGTGGAATTCTCAATAGTTAAATATATTTTAAAGCGCTCGTTTGAGCTGAAGTTAAATATACATGATTATTTTGGATGACAGCATAATAATTTAATCATAATTAATAAAAATTAATTGATTAAAACTAATTATTTAAAGAATTACAAATACAGCAGCGTTGGCGACTTGTGTCAAAACTTGAAAAGGTTTTTTTCTCACGTATTAAAGCATTCAGTTGAACTGAAATTTTATAGACACGATTGTTTTGTATGACAATACGATACTTTAATGATAATGAATAAAAATTAATGACCACTTAATGTTGTGATTCTGTCATATTTATATACATATTTATATTAATTGTAACTATTTAATAAAAAGTAGCTAAAAAATAAAATTTTTCTTTGCTGATCTAAGTAGGAATTGACTTAAAAAAATTATATTACTTGTTAGTCTTCGTTTTAGTTTTATTTAACATTGATTTTTGTGGAGTGGTCTGATGTAAATGGGTAGAATCTCTATTTTGCCATATCAAACAACTTTATTTTGCTCTCTCACCATACCAAACAACTTAAAAATAACATAATTTGTTTTCAGTTTAACACTGAATATTTAACATTATTTTACCAAAAATTTGTGTCCATCTCTTTAAAGTCGAGACATAAGAAGCAAAAATTTAATTACAGCATATGAAATGAATAAACATCTTTTATTTCTTTCAAACGGGGCTGCGGATTGGGAATTACTTTTGCATGCCTATTAAATTCCTCGGGCAATTTTTAGTGTCGCGTCATATAGATGGATAACGATTGCCATATTGTAATTTTGGCGCCTATTTTCCTCTCCAAGAGAGAGGTATCTGAGCTCTGATGATGCAAAACCGTACAAGGAATTTAGATTTTCCAAAAACACCCAAGCCAAACAGGTACTCTAAGAATTATTAACATGACGCATAATCATATGGCATGGATGATGTCGATTTTTTTGCGTCATGAAGCTCCACCGACTTTAAGTTGGGATCGTACGTGTAAACTTTGGAGTACGAGACTGGCATGTAACCAATCACGCCACCTAGCCGTCAGATAAATAAACATAAATGCGTATAAATTGTGTTATACTATTCATATAAATCCACATAATACATAAAAACCTTGAAAAAATAATAATTTAGGTCATTGGAAAAAGACAAATATTGCTTTTTTTTTCGTGTTTTTTAATTAATTTAAGTATTGTAATTATCTTATTATATCCATATTCTGTGATGTTAATTGCGGAAAGGAACTGATTATCTACATAGTTTTTATTGAGGTTTTTTTAATCCATTTGTATTTATTTTAGACGAAAACTGGCAAAGCTTTATATTTATATTTTGACAATATATTGTCTTTAAATAACTAATAAATTGTCATTAGCATGTAGTCAGCACATCAATCACCTAATTTCAGTCAAGTGTATGTCATCAAATAGTCTTGTATAACCCGTAGTTTAACTTGTGGTGTATAACCAATATCCACATTGTCTTTTAAAGAAATAATAAATCAGTATGGATTCTACTTATCAATACATTTCTGTATTAACTTGTATTTTCTTATTGAAAGATTTTTTTTAAAAAATATGTTTTAATTAATATATTCAACATTCTCGATTATTAAAACTCTATTCATAGATTATCCATTTTAAATTACAAAATCATCTGTTCAATTAAAGTATGCATAGAAGTAAAATAGCAAAAATGAAGATACTCTTCACACATTTTGGAAGCTCAAATATTTTACCTATTTTTTATTAGTAAAGACTTGAAATTCTAATATATATTAAAAACCAACTCGAACCCACTGGGATTCGAACCCACTCGGTTACAAGCCGAGGGTCATAGTCACCATACTGTCTGGGCGACACCAAGGGTGTTAAATTCATTGTGACTAACTTAGGCCAAACAGACAAGGTTTAACTTTAGTTGGGCAGCAAAAAAATCAGTATTAATAGAAACGTAAATTTATTTCGTATGATATATTATAATAAACATAAATAAATGAACAAGAAAAATGTAATGTTCTCTCGCCCTGGCACTTGACATCTCTTCTCTGCCTTTATTTGTTCCTATTTTGGAAAAAATTTTGATATTTTATTATATATTATTGTGCGTCGATATACTGGCTGGGCCTCAAAAAATGTTCGTTGTGGCCGCGAATTGGACGCCCCTGGTAAGTTGTAAGGTGCAACAATTTATTGGCAGCTGCACAAAAACATCTTAATTTCCAATATTTTAAATAATTTATTTTTACTTCTCCATCCTGGAATCCATGCAGTAAAATCATGCATAAATGTTTCAATCGAAGCAATGTATTCCAATTTATGCCGCCCCCATTCACAGTAATTCCGTTAAGCTGTTCATATGCGTCATAATTTGAACCACAATCAAATGCCGACATCGACACTGAACAGTTATTCTAATCTCTAATCTCACAATCTACGCTAACGTGAAATGTTTAACTAGCACCAGAAACCAGCCGTCTGATACAACATATTCGGATTCAACATATCGCTGCTGAATGCACTGTTGACCAAATTTGTAACTTGCCACCAATCAGGTCCTTATAATTCTGTAAACTGAATAATAAAATCAATACAAAATATCGATTTCTGCAATGTCTTGCTAGAAGAATATTCCAAATTTGGGATTTTAATTAATTTGACTGATTTTTCACTCAATGACGTACTTTTTTCAGAAATTCCTCTTTTCATTCCTTAAGTATGTGTTTTCCTTTACGAAGTACTATATAAAAGATCCCTAAATGTATTTATTAGATGTTACGCATTTGCTTAATACCCTTATTTCAGTGTTTCTCAAACTTTCAATACTTGCGACCCAATTTTCAGTCATAATTTACTTCGCGCCTCCCTTCCCTTTCCAAACAATAGCAATGTATTGAATTCAATAATAATGTACTTGGATATGTAAATCTACAATACGAATTTAGTTACAAACCGTACAAATTATGAAGGTAAGTATTAAATATTTTATATAATTTTATACATGACAAGCCCCTGTTAATTGTTAAACTTGTTCTTCTCTTGGCTTTGTTAAATTAGTTATTAAATACAGTGTGCAGTACTTATGCATTTATAAACATATTATATCAGTGTAAATGCGTATTTTACTTTGTTTCCTTTCAGTGAATTAATAATATTTTTAAGTAATGTTTTATCTTCGACTTTTCGATATGCTCGCGCCCCCCTTGTTGTGTTATCGTACCCCCTAGGGAGGTGCGCCCCACAGTTTGAGAAACGCTGCCTTATTTTGTTCTGAAATCGTTAAATATCGAGTAGTGTTTAAAAATGTTATTTTCTTTCAAACATCTTGCTTTTTTACAGTTTTAATACCTCATAAATAGTAAGTACTATTTAAGAAGTTTAATATTTGCTAACTGATTATTCGCTTGTGTGGGATTGTCGATTATTATCCAATAGTAAGTAACGCAATAACGATGCTAAGAGCAGAACTAAAGCTGTAAACTGAATTCTATTTCTTTTACAAAGCATTCTGTCACGTCTTTCTCATTTTTTCTTCATACATTACTCGCAATTTAAATGTATTATTCTACTTTAAAATCCTGACGTAATGAAATTTGGAATTTTTAAGATTTAAGTTTCAGAATTCAACAATCACTTGACAGAGGCTCAGAAGTGCGAGATCTGTTACTTGAATCCTCATTTAGCTTCAAAACATCACTGATTTAAATCACAACATAAACTGAATTACTAATTTTTATTTCAGAATAGTTTTCCTTGAATTAATGCTGCACTTACATGGCATGACAGTGGCATGAAATGCAGGTTTCATAATTATAACCCATAGTCAAAATATAATATATGCGCAAGAAATGCTCTTTTTGAATTTATGATTAGTATTCTAGAAATATTTTGATGCCCCAGTTAGGTTTCATTAAAACTATTTCTTACATTTCTACATTCTATTTCTATAAGCCAATAAACTTAGAAACAACAATCACTTATCCTGATTCCTAAGATCAATCTAAGTCATATAAAATGGCAACTTTCAACAGTTTCAATTTTCCTAGAATACATATTAATATCCGTCAATCAAATACATTTCCTTTACATTTGGCTTACTTACATATATTTATAAAGGTTAATCTGTTTCCTAAAATACAACATAAGTTTATTAAATGGCAGTATAATTGGTAAATTAGCTTCTTAAAATAGATAAACAAGACATTTTAAGAACGATTTGGTTGTTAATTGTAATACGGATTTAGAACATTGACATTTGTGCATTATGATTTCTAATTATTTGAAAAAATTAAAAAGTTTCGATGTAGAAACCCCTTTACGAAATTTTACTTCTTCTAATAGATATTTTATATTTAAAAATTTAAAAAACGTGTGTTAAATATTGCTTTAATAAGATATTATATAAGTTTGATTTTTAAGTTGTTCATCTAAATACTAATTTTTATATTAGTAAAAGACCGGGATCAAATTTATTTCAAAATCAAAACTGCATGCAAATATTAAAAAAAAAACCATGTACATAAAAAAAATAATTTAGTACATAATTCATTTCTTAGATTTTATATATTAATAATTAAAATTGAAATACAAGTTAATTGAAACCTAACATATTTTAAAAGTCAGGTAGAAATTTTAGTCAAATTAGTTTAAAAAAGGAGCACACTTTTATTTTAAAATATGATCGATTATTTAAAATAAGAGGTAGGAATCTGTTAATAAAAATAATTTTTCATTAATAATAATTGTTTTAAAATTCTGCCTTTTCCTTTAGCTATATTAAATAAGTGCATTATAAAGCAACCATTTTTCTTGCGAAATAAATGATTAAATGGTAATTTCATGATTTATTAGTATCACATAATACAATACTTCATTGTTGTTGTTTTTTTTATTAGACGTTGCGCTCATTTTTTAAAAATTTTCTAAAGTAATGTAATTTATGTTTCCATACTAATAGTGTTAAAAGTGACAGTCATGTATTTAGTTATATCAACTAACAGTTCTTTTGATGGATTACTAGAATCATTCATTCAGGATAAAAATTTTAATTATTACTGCATTTTTGGCAGTCTTTCACAAAATAGTCCTTAAAATAATATATAATTTACATATTAACACTTCAAATTTTAACATTTTATATTGTTAATTTGATTAAACTTTAAATTCAATTGATATTGTATTATATAGAAATTAAATTCTTCATTTTCTTTTATATTTTTAAACATTTTAACGTTATTAGATTCGTTCAAAAGTTATAAGAATTATATTATATTACATGATTAGCAAACAGTTATTTGAATACATATAATTTGTAAAAATATTTAATGTTTAATTTGATTTACGTAAAAAGGATTTTCTTTATTGTGAGTAGTGTATTTTTTAATTGAGTTTTTCGTAAATGTTGAATTGCAACCGTTAAATCGGCATGAGAAAATATGTAACTTAATTAAAATTTTCAAATATATTGTTTAATACGTTACAAAATTTCGTGGGAAGTGTAAAATAAAAGAACAATTAATTCAGAAAGTAAAGTAGCATGCATGGGAACATAATTGATGGAGTGTAACTCAAATTGAATGTTTCATAAGAGTATGAAGGAATTCAAGCAACTTCAAGTCACTTACTGAAGAGTAAAACAGAGAAAGAAATCTCAAACTTTAAGCCATGTTCTCAATTAAAGATACTTTGGACATTCCCTACTTTAATTTTTAGTCCATTTAGCTTGATTATTTAAATTCCGTACAATCTGAAGTAAGGAACACACACACATTTATGGAATTTTTATTTATTCTTCTCTGTATTTTTGAAATTACGCATAATTTAAAAACAATACATTTGACTAAAAATTGTATTAAATATCAAATTTCATTCAATATTGGGTAAAACTTGTAACAATTATCAGCTTGGTCATAAATCAGTATAGCTCTATTGAGTGGCGTAATGTACATCCCATAAATCCCTGCACCACGGGGTTACCTTTGTAATGACTACTCGGTGACTCCACGCCGAGTTCGTTTGAGCTCGCTTGCTCCTCCACCGTGCTGTCTCTGACTCGAAACTTCTGGGTCCTAAGTCCACCTTCGTTATCGTTGATTCACGGATTCCCAGGTAATTCCAGGCTGAAGTTATTGTATCGCTAGTGAGAAGCCTCTCCGGATCTCTCAAGTAATGTTCTCGTAATCTACCTCGCTCCATTTGTAACATCCAAGTTTCCCATTGTCGCTCAACGCCCATCCCTTACTCTCTTGTATTTCGGACCCTCAGAGCACGTCGTCTTTCTCGGTGCATAGTGGGAGCTCTCCTCTCCAAACGCACTATCGTGTCAGATCCATGGGAAACCGAAAGGCCCATTCTACCGGCATCCTTTTTCCTTCCTCGGACTGTCCGTGGGAACAGGGGTGAGAATTTTTGACCACCCATTTACGAAACTTTTTTTTTTCAGCAATTAGGGAAACGGAACGGATCTTTCTCACGTTTGTCGCCTTACTTTCTCAGCAATTAGGGAAACGGAACGGATCTTTCTCACGTTTGTCGCCTTACTTTCTCAGCAATTAAAGAAAAGAGACCGGGTACATCACGCCTTATACTCTTGGGCACCCGAGCCCCGAATAATGCCAAGTACGGCTTGGGGCCCAAACTTGGTTTTGCTGAGAGTCGTTCGTTGCGCCACTGGCTCTATTGCAGCATTTCTCAAACTGTGGGGCGAGCCCCCCTAGGGGGTCATGATAACCCAACAAGGGGGCGCAAAAATATCGAAAAGTCGAAAATAAAACATTACTGGAAAATATTATTAGTTTACTGAAAGGAAACAAAACAAAATACATTCTGCATAATAAGAAATAAAATACGCATTTACATTGATATAATACTCTTATAAATGTATCAATACTGCACATTGTATTTGATAATTAATTTAACCACATTAAGTTAAGAACAAGTTTAACAATTGCCAGGGACCCCATGGTGTTGTCTTAAATAAAATTATATGAAAAAATGTAATACTTTATCTTGATAATTTTTACAGTTTATAATTAAATTTGTATTGAAGTTTTACGTCACAAAATACATTATAATTTAATTCAATACATTGTTATTGTTTAAAAGACGGGGGACGCGCGCAAAGAAAATTATGACTGAAAATTGGGTCGCAAATATTGACAGTTTGAGAAGCACTGCTGTATTGTAAATAAATCTGTTATTAATGCTTTATTTGGAACAGGTAATTCAATTTACGTATTTTAAAATCTCCTAGACAAGCTCCTGCTTTTATATAACCAGAAAAAAACGTATTTCATTCAGGAGAGAGTTTATATAGCTTGAATTAATGGCAATAAAAGTTTTGGAATAATCAAAAGTACTTTGTAATTCTTTTTGAAGATAAAATGGAAATTTTACTAACAATACTTAACACCATTAATGCTTTAAAATATTGAATTTCCATTAGTGCTGCTTTGGTTGCCGCTGTATCCTGTGGCCATTGTAGCCGAGTGGTCAAGGTATTGGATCAAGACTGGCCTCGTCACCAGATCGAGCCCAGTACCACTAAAGACCCGCCATGTAGGCGAGCAATGCACGTTAAATCTGTCGAGACCTCAAACGTCCTCCCGATGGTTTGGTGTGGTAGTTAGGAGAGGGGGATGCCAGCTCAGGTGTCGTCCATGTCACTTGACCATGGTTCAAAATTACGTGGTCCGTCACCAAAAGCCCTTGTGTTGCTGAACAGTGCGAAGTTAATATTCACTCACTCGCCGCTGTAGCCTTGTGGCTATTCTCCCAAACTCCTGGCTAACTTGTCGCAGATTTGAGTCCTAGTGCCACCGAAGTCCCGTCGTGTTGAGGAATCTCAGATGTTGTCCTCATATCTTGAGCGAGGCTCAAAATCACAAGGATGGTAGCCAATAGCTCTCGTAGTATAACTTCAATATAACTCCCACTCTCTTATTAGTCATCATGGGAAAAGTGACCACGGTTTTATAGTTCAAATAACAGCTTTTGAAGGACTTTTAATGCATTTAAAACAAAATAATACAAATGAACATTTAACCAGAAGTTATGTAGAGTTTTTGTGTGAAATACCTCAAAAGAGTATCAGAATGGCAATATGAAAAAATTATTTAAAACGGGTTATAGTAAAAAATTGATGCTCGATATTAATTACTTACAGCATATTAAATATATAATACTAAAAGAGCTTTTTTCAAATATTTTCTTAATTTAAAAAAAAAGCAAGAAAAATGTTTTCGCGATGTTATTTTACCAAAATTTTCTAGATTTTTGGATATTGAAATTTGAAGGTATATTTATATCAAAAAAATTAGTATAACTTGGCTGATGAGATAATCAATTGTAATCAAACGTTATTAAAAAAATAAAAATTGGTACTTAGAACCAGAGCCACACCGCTTGTAGTTTAATAATTCTCCTGTATAAGTAATACCCACAAAAATATTTATTCAAATAAAATGTACATAAAATTTAAAAAAAAAAAAAAATGGCTCATATAAATTTAGAATGGTTAATTTGCTCAAGTAAAAATGTATTACAAATCAACTATAATATATTTATACTGAATATATTGGAATATTTACCTGTAATGATAAGATAATTTAACAGCGGAAATACAATAAAATGTATTATTGGTATTTTAG
Source organism: Trichonephila inaurata madagascariensis (assembly GCA_019973955.1). NCBI lineage: Eukaryota > Metazoa > Arthropoda > Arachnida > Araneae > Nephilidae > Trichonephila > Trichonephila inaurata. The sequence continues at coordinate 65,321 of BMAV01016187.1, read as the reverse complement.
TTATCTAAGGAACAAAAAAAATGAGAATAAATTTTAAAAGGTAAAGGAAGAAAAATGATTCTGTTAATTTTGTACAGTGAAATTCATGATCTGTCAATTTTCTTTTGTTTAAAAGTTATTGGAAATATATTCCTCCACGTCAGAGAAATATAGCTTCATATATATTAGATAATTATCAAATTCCAAGTTTAGTTTCCAAATCACGTTCCGGTTAAATATTTAATGATGATAATATTTAATGATTAAATTATTCACCATAGATGCAGCTTCATATAACTTTAGTATATTGGTTTCAGAATTTACGTAATTATTAGTTTCACTTTTTACGTAATTATTAGTTTCACTATTTACGTAATTATCCATAGCTATACATAGAAATTTTTTATATTTTTATGAATGGAGTGTGTTTCTAGATTATATCAGTTAAATATATTCCATTGTTGAAAGAGTTTGACCTATCAAAACTTTCATCAAATAAACGATGACATCCGTTGATTTAGAAAGAATTGTTTGCTGACTAAAATATCTACAATCAAGATTTATATATATATATATATATATATATATATCTTTACTAATATTATAAACGCGAAAGTTTGTATAGATATATGTTTGTTACTCTTTCACGCAAAAACAATTGAATGGATCTTAATGAAACTTTGCAATAATATAGCTTATACATCAGAGTAACACATAGGCTATAATTTATAAAGATATTGTGTGAATTGTCCAAAATAAAACGATAATTGCCAAGTAAGTAGGAAAAAATTCTGCCATCTGCAAGCTATTGTGGCGTGCGCTGCAAAAACCGTTCGAGTTACATTTCAGCATAAATCTGTATTCTATGTGTGAAGCAAAACTTTCCTTTTTTGTTTTGTCTACGCCAGGTGACAGTGCGCGTTTGCTTCTAATTTATTGCTTTGTGATCAATGTAATCACTATTTTTTTTTTATTTCAGAATAAAACATTTATCACTTTTGGTATTTAAAGTAGATAAACTTTGTCTTTCATCATTGACTGAATAGCCAGGTATTGCATTTTTTAAGTATACAAATAATAACTACCTTACTGTATTTTTCGACAGTGTAAGAAAAGTACCTAAGAATTATGCCGCGAAATCGTAAGTCTAATATTTCCCAAAGCTCTAATAAGGCTCTTGAGCTATGAAAGTAGCTAGACTTAACAAAACGTTTCCACAAGCCGAGCTGAGAAGGCTTTAAAAGGCGGAGCGTGAGGCTGATTACAATTTTAACATAAAATAAATACAACAGAAAGTAATATTAACGTATTACACTTCTCTAGATATAAATTATTTACACTATTTTAAGCGTTCATTGTACAAAATTTCTAACAATGTGTTACTTTTGCTGAGCAGAGATCAGCTTAGGAAGATGTATTCAATGATCGACCCACAAGAGAGTTACGGGGTGTTATTAATTTTTTTTTAAATTATTTTTTATCAGTTATTAGACCTACAGACTTAAATTTTAACAAACATGTATCTTCTTGTTCATCTTGTTCAAATGAGATACGCATAAGGCGTTTTTGTGTGTGTGTGTGTATTTTGTTTTCTTTCTTTTTTTTTTTTTTGTTTAACTTGGAATTCAAGTAAAACTAGCTCATTAAAAATTTCTTTATCCTTCAATCTGTATTGTTTTTAATTTCTCAATTCACCCGCGCGAGGACGGGTATACTAGCTAGTACATATATAAACTCAAAATTCGTATTTAAGTACTGCTGCTACATTTCTACGCCTTAAGATTAGGTGGTGGGGCGGAGATCTTACTATTATCTCTCTTATACTTTACTTAAAAAAAAACATTTTTTATTTACCATATATGTATCCTTAAGAAACATTTTTAGATGAAGGAATTTAATAATACATAAAATAGGAATATTTTAAACTGTAGTAAGAACGTTTTGCAGTGCCAAAATTTGTATCTATATTTTTTCCTCTCTTTTACGTTTAATCCAATGTTTTGTTTGTTTTCAATTTGATCCATGTAGAATACTGAGAGTTTACTTCCTATTCTTCTACTAATATAACTTTATGAAACTAGATACAATACTGTTTAAAACAATTTTTTCACCTTTTATAACTATAATATTAAAAAAAAAACTGGGATTTTTTTTTTTTAATTTTTTTTTCTCTCTCTCTTTTTAATGGGATTTATAACTTTTCTAGGGCAATAACTATGATCACTGATTCAAAAAAAATTAAGAATTTGTTAAAGTGCAAAAAGGTACTTGAGTAATTATTAATTCAAGGTCCCTTACACGAAATTCTCTGGATATCTTTTCTTTTATTTAAACTTCAATTTTAGGGTTATAGATTGAGCCAAACAGTCATGATGGTGAACTCATGAGCGGCTATATTTCTCTTCAGCTGTTGGCTCAAGTCTTAGTGTCATTAAAGACTAACCACGTGAGTAAATTATTGATGGATGCTTGCTAAATGTATAGAGTTTGAAAATCCTCACGTTGTTAGTGTGGGAAAGTTTGTGGATTAAGGTGCCAGCTCAGTTAACCTCTTCCTTTTCTAACTGTAATTCGTAAAGGCCTCGCGTTGCTTCAAAGTGCGACGTTAGTAAGCAATTAGTCAATTCCGTATCGAATTTAACATAAAATACAAATGACGTCTTATAAAAATGGTGCATGGAATGGCACGCGATAGAAGTGAAACTTCTTTGGCGACGTTGGAACATTGATTATTTGCTCTAATATTCCAAACTGACCGTGTACATGTCTCAATCGCCTAATTTGCATGAAAGGTATTCGTGGCGAAATGAGTTTTTCTGATACCAAATCCAAAGTAGAAAGATGGGCAAAAATTTCTGAGTATACAAAACCATTACATTTGGCTAAATTTGGTATACTTTTACTATTTAAACTTTGTCACCAATTGAAGCATGATTTAATGTCTTCTAAATTACTTCCCAGTAAAATATTTTTGTGCTTAGCACAACAGGCGTTCTCAAATCATCTCTAAACCATAACCTATCATAAATTTAACGCCCGTGACCGAAAGGATTATCAACGAATCGCTTTTGAAAATCTTTGTCATTATTTTTATGGGATTCATAGTTTTTGTAATGTAAGATAGAATTTTTATTATTGATTTATACATGCATCAGTTCCAACATGAACTAGACTTGTTGAGGGCTCTGTAGTTAATGGCATAGGATGATTCACAAAGTCCGTATTAATCTGTGCTGTCCTTAGAAGAGTCTCAATAGCATTCTCCTATCCCTTAAACGTGGCATTAAGAGAGTATTTTGCAGTGTTTTTTTTTCCATGCTCGATATTCTCTTATGTACTCTGATGGAGATTTGGCAGTATGAATTGATGAATTTGCCCTATTTTTCTGGGGGGGGGGCCACTTTTTCGACTGGATTTGATGCTAGTTTTTCTTTTTTTTTTTCTGCTTTCACGAAACTCTTTTCCTCTTTGTGCATTTGATTTAGGCATTCTGACTAGAATTAATAATAATTAAACGCAAATGAAAATTTAAAAAAAAACAATTAGCCGCCGAACACATCAACATGTAGCCAACAATCTAAGGAAATATTTCAAAAAGGCACACGCTTTTGCTGCGAGAGCAATTTTGCCTACACCTTAATGCCCTCACTGCAACTCATCCAACCGTTGATAGATGTTCCCGGGTCTGGGGAAAAATGACCCCCAATCGGAAGGTGGTCAAGTTGAGCAATCGGAGAGGTGAGAAATCATCCAACTTTTTCAGGGATATGACGCAAGTCATGTAGTGTCCCCCCCTTTTCCTTCCACTCGGTATCCTGTCACCATGGTGACGACTCGGAAGGGGGGGAGGGGGGAGACTACTTCAGTTCGCTTTTTCATCCTAACGCAAAACTGGGAAAATTTCTCATTCACTCTTGCGTGCGAAGAAGTTTCACTTCAATACTGTGACTATGGCCAAGCGAAGCCTAGTGGTTAGATCATCAGGCTCCATACCAGAAGGCCTGGGTTCGATGCACGATTCCACGAAAATACCCTTCGAGTATACACGGAATACGTGCTCGTTAAATCAGTGGGTCCGAAAGTTCTGTGGCAGAAGTAACCACGGGTGCAAGGGTGTTGGAGTGTATTTCCCTCTCCTCTAACCTATGCTTAAATTGTGGAGGTGGGGATAGGGAGTGGCGCCATCTATCGTGTATAAGTCCAAGCTGTCTCAGGCTCTTGCAACTTTCCTTCCTTCTCTTCGGGATGGACACGACAACAATGATGAGGAATGATGACTTTTATTAATGTTTATATTAACAGGAGAGATTAAAATTGTTTAAAATAAATTGTTTTTTTTAGAACCTCTTTAGTGTGTGCAATGGTTCTCAAACACTTTAGCGCATGTCCTTTGCTGTAAATTTAGGACGTCTTTCTTGAGAGGATTTTTTTTTATTAACAGTAAACACACATAGAATTACATTTTAGGTATTGAAATTTATCTTTGAAGTGTCCTCTTATCTTCTAAAAATATCCGTGCACTCCTAGTAGTACGGGTATTGTCGCTGGAGAACCGTTGCAAAATATAATTCAGGACTGTATTTCTTTATACAAATTTGAAATAACTCTGTACCTTATTTTTATTTCTTAAAACTGTGTTAAACTTATGTAAATACTTGAAAATAAAAATTCCCGAACATGTAAAAGTTGTGATAAAAACAAAATAATTTAATAGCTCTTTTACCAATTTCAACCTATCAAATCTCTGATCAATAAATGATAATAAAAAGAAGAAGAAAAATTTATAGTTGCATTCTTCATATAACAGAATTTAAAAAAGGAATGCATCTCAAAATTTTTATTTAATTAAATATTTGCTTCATGCCATTGTATAATGTTTGGGAATGTAGCTTAAAATTCAGATTACATTAACTTAATTTCTCATAAACGTTTCATGAAATTCAAGAAAAAAAGCTCAGAAATACCAGTAGTTATTTAAATACCTATATAAATTAATTTATTTTTCCTTAACTAATTAATACTCATTACGCATTTTTTAAAGAAAAATGTAGATATATTTATAGAAGCCGTGTTTCATCTAAATAATCGCTTTAAAACATTTTAGAGAGGCACTAGATACAAACTATGCAATTTTAAAATTCGATGGATTGTAAGAAAGATACTGAACATTTTAATATTTTTATTCAACTGTACATTTAATTTAAACCTTTAACTAAACTTTTAATTAAAAATATTATATGCGTTGAAAAAATAGAATGATTGTTTTATATCGATATCATTGCAGAGCAAATCTGTTCAATAATTGAAATAACTACTTACGAAATCTCAGTCATTTATTTTTATTAAATTTCTAATAATAACTATTTTTCTTAGAATGTTTTAGTTGTTAATTTTCGTTTCTTTATAACATTTTGTTTAAGTTGATAAATTAACTTTGAACTTCATGATCAGAAAAATAAATATGGTTATATACCGTGAAATCTGGCTTATACGCGCACTTTTAACACCAAAAATGCTATCGAAATTTACGGGGTGTGTTTATACGCTGGATATAAAAATGATAACATTAAAAATAAAAACAAGAGATGAGTATGAAAAATAGATTTCTCCATACATCGAAATACTGTTTATTTAAAAGAAATGGCATACCTTATGAATCTAAAGAGTTATAGTTCTAGAAGACTGCTATTTTTTCAAAAGCCTGGGATAATATCTAGAATAAATGACTTCAAAACATAAGATAATTGCATAATTACATTTTAGGTTTCTTAGTAAAAAAGGAGGTGTGTTGTGTGTGCCGTAAATATACCTAAAAGTTCAAAAATTCAGCTTGAAAGTATAGGTGCGCGTTATACGCCGGATTTTGCGGTAAAAATTTATGCATTATCTTAATATTTGTTATGTAAGCAATATAATAGCAACATTTGGAATCAATTTCTTAAAAATATTTAGAATAATGTATATAAGCAATCCTTTATCATAAAAAAGTACCACAGAGCTTTCCAAGTACTAAACAAAAAAGTTTAAGGTATGCATAATCTGCATTTTCGTAATTGCGAGAACAGTGCGAGAATTGCGAACACACTGTGTGTGTGTGTACCGTTAAGCAAAACATTATCTTAAGATCGTCTTAAGAACGAAATTACACTGTATGAAGATAATAAGTTTGTTGTATCTACAGAAACGTACAAAAATAAAAATCGCTAAACAAGTCTCGTGTAATTTTATCTAAATTTCAATGAAAAATCCGTCTTTACATTATTTTATACTGTAGCTCTTTGAATAACTACTTTATATATTTGTACAGCGCAACGGATTTTTCAAGGTATTTGGCATAATATCCATGGTATTTCGTAATAGCTTATGCTATATTTATGACAATATTTAAAATCTGCAGTAATTTCTATGTTAAAATTTTCTGTGTATGGGCCTTTCAGTAGTTCTTTGAGCAAACTGGAAATACAATTAATTTAAAGAATAAATATCACTATTCATGTCTTAAAGTTTCAGTTATCATTTAGTTATTATTTTTCACAGCCATTTGTCAAAATAAACAATCCGAGTAGTGCGACAGTTTGTTAGTAATATTAAGTCATTCACACAATTTTTGTTTTTATATATAAAAGAAATATGGTGTGTGGTTATCATTTTAAGGATAAGAAAAATGATCATGATTTACAATAGACCAAAGTAAATCATTCTAAAAGCCTATTATTTTTTATTGAAACTATTTATAAATCCCCGTGCACCACAAAGTATCACATGAAACTTACAAATGTAAGTATAAGACACATATTAGAAAGGAAAGAAAAAAAAATTAAAAATGTAAGTATAAGACACATATTAGAAAGGAAAGAAAAAAAATTAAAAATGTAAGTATAAGACACATATTAGAAAGGAAAGAAAAAAATTAAAAATGTAAGTATAAGACACATATTAGAAAGGAAAGAAAAAAGAAATTAAAGTCCTGATGGATTACAAATATTTATAATAAATTAAACAAAATTTTTCAAACGCCCTTCCAGTGGAAATAAGTTGGAGGAAATTCGGAAGCCAATTTATATTACATCCTTTAAGAGCCAGTCTTAAAGGATATTTCTTTCCCAAACAACTTGGAACACAGAAGGAGCACATGTTCTACATTTTCCTCGCCACCAATATTACAATCGCAGGAAGATGACGTAACCAAATTAAATTTGTTCAAATAGCTTTTAAAGTTAACATGACCAATGCGAAATTAGGTTGCTTTGTAATTAGCCCGATTACAAAATTCCCTTATTGTAGGGCCTATTTAAAACAATGAAAAACGTCTCGCTCAGCCAAAGCATCAATTTTCTGGATGTACATATACATCTTTCCGAAGTACGATCTTTTCTGTGCACTGCTATCCATAAGATTATTCCTAAGGCTTTGGAATACAATAAAAGCACCTTGACAGTCTTTACAAAAAATGTATTTATTTTAATAAAAATTTATTTCAAGACTTTTTTATTCCTTTTCTCCGCCGCCCCCCCCCCCCCAAAACACATCAAAATAAGCACGTCTACGTATAAGACCGTAGCATTGGGGAGCGAAAGGCATAACTTTTAATCGGCAGAAAAGGAATTAATTATAAACCGTACAAAAAATCATCAAGATAAGTCGGATTCCATGGGGTCACTGGTAATTATCAAATTTGTTCTTAACTTAGTATTGTTAAATTAATAAAATACACATTGTACAGTACAGATACTTTTATAAGTGTATTATATCAGTGTAAATGTGTACTTTATATTTTATTATGTCAGAAAATATTTTATTTGCTTACTTTCAGTAAAAATTAATAATTTTTTGAATAATCTTTAGTTTTCAACTTTTCAATATGCTCGCGCCCCCCTCGTAGAGTTATCACGCCCCTTAAGGCTGGTGCGCCCCACAGTTTGAGAAACGCTGCTTTAAATTATTTAACTTGATTTTAATTTACAGCACACCGGGAAGTACGAAAAGGGCTCTTGCTGACGGACCTCGGAGTTTTGAACCACAGTCGAGTGATAGGATGACACCTGTGTGTGTGTTGAGCTCTAGGATCGCCCTTCTCCTAACTTCTATATCACTCCAACGAAAGGGTTTTTTTGATTTAATGGACATAAAATCTTTTACGCGGTGGGTCTTTGTCATAGTCTTCTACTTATGACTCGGCAACAATGACCATGAGCTCGAGGGCATGACCTCTCGGTTGTTTTGGTCGCATCTAACAAAATATAAATCAGTGCTTCTCAAACTTTCAATATGCGTGACCCACTATTTAATCATCATTTTCATCGCTCCCCCCTCCATACGATAGTAATGTATTGAATTCAATAATACTGTATTTTGACACTAAAGCTACTAAACTACTTTAACCTCCTATGTGCCACCGACGTATATAAACGTCTCACTCAGACAAAGTATTTATTTTCTGGACATATATGTACGTCTTCTAGAAGTACGATCTTTTCTGTGCAGTGATATCCGTAAAATTATTTCGAAGGCTTTGAAATGCAATAAAAGGATATTAACAGTGTTTGTGAAGAATTTACTTATTTCAGAGGATTTGCTTATTTATTCCTTTTCTCCTCCCCCTCCCCCTAAAAAAACCATCAAAATGCGCTCGTCTGCATGGAAAACGGTGTCATTGGGGAACGAATCCCGTAACTTTTAATCGGCAGTTAAGGAATTAATTATAAACCGTACAAAAAAAATTATCAAGATAAATGTGAATACACAAACCCATGGGGTCACTGATAATTATCAAATTTGTTCTTAACTTAGTATTGTTAAATTGATTATAAAATACATTGTACAGTACTGATATATTTATAAGCGTACTATATGAGTGTAAATATGTATTTTATATTTTATTATATAGAGTATTTTGTTTGCTTACTTTCAGCAAATTAATTTTTCAGATAAACTTTTGCCCCACAGTTTGAGAAGCGCTGTAATAAATAACAAAATATGTATGTTTTGGGGTATTTAACAAATTAAAAGTAAATATATTCCTTAGTCATTTTTTAAATTCAAGAATCAAAACATTTATTCAGAGGAATCGAAATGTGCATTAAAAATTAAATAAAAACATTAAAAACTTTTAATTTATTTTTACAATACTTAACCTCACTAATGACATTACATATTTTACCTCCACAAAACCTCATTAGGAAACCGGATGCAACATGCGTTAACTAGAACCACATGCATAAGCATTTTCATTTAACTAGTAGTTAAGCATCCGGTGTCTGCTAGGAAATGTTGGTACACAAAATTACTTGTAAGACTGTGTAACTCGTACGTGAAGGACGACGGCAGCAGCCTGTAAGCATTTCACGCTGGATATTTTATGCTCACATAATTAAAACCAACCATGCTTAGATTGCATCCTCTGATAAGGAACCGTAGATTTGGATGAAAGAGAAAGAAGCGGATTCATTTCACTACCAGCATTTCTGCATGGTTGCCCCCGTCAAGCGAAGTAATGAAACGCACGAACGGTTTGGGGCTCAAAGAGATCCTTTTAAACCCTTTGAGCTTAAACAAGGTACTAGGGTTTTTCGATCCATTGGATTGGAATCGATGCTGGTACAATATTTGTAGCATTTTGCTACAGATTATGAATCTTTTGTATAAATCATGATGAATGAAGCAACAGGACATATCGGGGAAATTAATCGCAAGGCATTTAATGAAATCTGCATTCCC
>BMAV01016187.1:20897-55229 GCA_019973955.1 Trichonephila inaurata madagascariensis | reverse complement strand
ACACAAAATGAATAGTACATTGAGATTTATAGCTCTCTTCTTTTAATTTCTTGTAAAAATCGCAATAAATCAAAGAATTAAAAAAAATGGAAGTGAGAAAATAATTAAAATCAGAAATTCCGGATGAATTTATTTCATATAAAAACCTGGTTTTTCCGAAGTAGTATATTGTAAATATTAAATGTTCGTTCCTTATTAAATTTCTATCTTTCATAATTTAATTAATTTTTTTTATTTTTTGAAAAGTTGGTTTTTCATTGATCGGTTGAAAATTGAGCTAAAAATTCCGAAATTTTAGTACTTTAAAACAAGGAATGAATTCTTAATGAATCACAATAGTTCACTTTCTCTATTATTACTCTACACTTGCTATATAAAAAAAAACTTTGCTTTTAAAATGAAATATTAGTTACATATTTGTTAATTATAAAATTATTAAATATTTCAACATCTTAATAATGCATCATATGATGAGTGTAATAATAATTTAGATATTCAAAACTTTAACTTAAGTATAATTATAACACAGATAAATGATTTTTAGTGAATTTTTGACTACGTCCTGTCGACTTTTTTTAGAAAGTATTTTCTCCTTTTATTGACTCTTTAGAGAGGAACTCACGCACATAATAAATATTTTATTCTTAAATTGTAATTTGGAATTCCTTATGATAAATAAATAAGAATATGTATATACACACACAAACGCGTACTGATATATATATATACAGGGTATCAGGAGGCTTAAAGCAATGCTTTTCAAACTTTCTATACTCGCGACGCAATTTTCAATCATAATTTTCATGGCACCCCTCCCCCTTACATACAATAATAATGTATTAAATTCAATAATAATGTACTTTGATGTAAATCTATGATATATATGACTTTAATTAAAAACCGTACAAATTATCAAGATAAGTATTAAATTTGTATATAATTTTATGACGTGCCCATAGAGTCACTGGTAATTATTAAACTTTTTCTTGACTTAGTACTCTTAAATTAATTATGAAATACATGGTGCAGTACTGATACTTTTATAAGTGTATTATATTAGTTAAAATGGGCATTTATTTTTTTGTTATGTCAGGTTCTTTTTTTTTTAAATAATGTTTGTTCTCAACTTTTTGATATACTCGCGCCCTCCTTGTAGGGTTATCACGCCCCTAAGGGCGCGCGCTCCACAGTTTGAGAAACGCAGATTAAAGTATACAACCATCCATGGATTGGAAAACTCTCCGAGACTTTTTGGGCTAGTCTAACCGACCGCACGTGCGCGCATTACTCGTTAATTGCAGACGATATATTTTTTCATTGATTTCATTAGTACAGATGTAGATGCCACAGTAAAAGGTGCAGTGCGTACTTTGGTTAGCGGGATTTAAATAGGTCACGCGTGTACAGCGACGTGTTCTAACAGAATGGAATGTCGATCCTCCGACATCAAAATCTATCCACCAATGGGAAAGAACTTTAAAGGAAAATGGAACTTTGGTATCTCAAACTGGCAAGTATTCTTAAGTTTTCGTGATTGAAAATACCTTTGATCGTGAGCGTGATTCATTTAGTAGGAGTCCTGATAAGTCTATTAGGCAAGCCAGTAACGACATTCCATTCTGTTCGAACACGTCGCTGCACAAGCGTGACTGATTAAAACTCCGTTAACCAAAGTACGCACTGCACCTTTTGTTGTGGTGTCCACAACTTTACTAATGAAATTAGTGTAACAAGTTCATTGCCGAAGATGCGAACACGAGCGGCCGATCGGACTAGACCCCAAATGTTTCGGAGGGGTTCCCAATAAACGGATGAACAGTTTATTACTTTCTGATGGGTAGTTCCATAATAATAAGCCATAACTTTTGGATACTTTAAGCTCGAACACCCAGGATATATGTATATATTTAATACAAAAATGCCATGCTCAAAATGCACTTTATTTTTTATGCATTGTTTGTGAAAAATATTAATATTCAAGCAAATATAATATTTATGACCTGTGCTACGCACAAAAAAATTGGGTACAATATTGTACTTTTTCTGTGCCCATAACATAATTTGTTGTTTGTAGCATTTATTTTCAAGCTACGTCGCGACTAATAACTGTAGTCTTAAATTCCTATTTGACAGAATGTTGTTATAATTTTCAAAAATGATTTATTTAATTTTTAGACAGCATTGCATCTTGTTTTACTCTTAAAACTGTTTAGTTTATTCTTCGTTAATTGAAAATGGTACTCTGAATGTTTGATGAAAAATAGTTTCTTTTATATCTCGAGTTGCTGTCACTTAATGTCGAAACTTAGGGATATTTATTGTTTTAAAAACTTTCCGAGTTTTCAATAAACAAAATAGTAATTTATGAATGTAGTAACACTTATGTTATCGTAGAAGGTATTATCATTAATATCCTGGGAATAGTTTATACAAGCACACAATTTTTCAAACATCATTTCATTATAAGCAAGCATATTTTGTTTGAGGCTCTTAAGAGTAAAATGTGACACAATATTGTCTTTCAGAAACTTCCAGATATTTTTAATAAAATGAGTTTTTGTTAGAAAATTTCTGATGGATATCGGGTGCAGTGCTTAGATTATTATGAGTTTCAACAATGTTTTTGTAATAACACATTTCTTTGAAAGAATCTTTTAGAATTGAAATTTTGAAAACCATTATTTCTTAGGTGTTTGAATTCCTAATTTCTTCTTTCAACTGTATAAATTAAACCTAATTAGAGCTTAATTTTCTCTTATATAGTGAAATAGAGTATTTTAAAGACAACATTGTCTGAAATATATTTATAACAGCCATTACCCCACCCCAACTATCGCTACACTGCTCATTTCGAGATGTTCTATGGATATATACTGTTTATAAATTATTGACATATAATTACCGGTGTTAAACTTTCGAACGTGATAAAAAAATATTCTGATAACGTTCACCTCTTGATTTAAATATTTTTAACAGAACTTTAATTTCTATAATTGAAGTATAATTACCTTTTACTCTCCCGTAACTCCCTGCCTAAAAGAGAATTTCCTCAAAACCCATTTTTAGTGGTTCTCTACTCAACAAAATATACATGCTTGTCAAATTTCAAGTCATCTAACTGTTTAAGAACTGAATTTTTTTATCAATAAAATCCGTAATATTCTTGAGAACTGATTTCCATAAGACCCGTTATTAGCGAATTTCAACTGAACAAAATAAACATGCTTACTAAATTTCATAACTGTTGGTCTACTAGTTGGAAAACGGGATTTTTTTTTATTTGTACGGCTCAGTAACTTCCCGTAATCCTCTCATAGGAGTCGATTTCCGTAAAATCCGTTTTTAGCGAATCTCTATTGAGAAAAAGACACATATATGTTAACTACGTTTCAAGTATGTGGATCTAATAGTTCTAAAAAAAGAAATATATTTTTATCTATAACATCCCTTCAACACTCGCATCGATTTTCGCAAAACCTTTTCCTCTCCTAAAGGAACATGCCAGCCAAATTTCAAGTCTGTAGGTCTAATACTTCTGAAACGTGATAAATGAGTGAATGATTCGCAAAACTCCTTTATATACTGCACATATAATCGACAGTTCCATTATTAGAATTATTTTATTACATATCAATTACTTCAATAGACCTAACAAAAATCTCGATTTATAGATAATATTCACCATTTGATGTACATATTTTTTTAAAAAATTTATACTGTGAATTAAGCTTTTGTTTATACTATAATGTGTATGCATACTGAATAATATATAACGGTAAGTAACTATGCTAAGATCTTCGTTAATTTATTAACGTTACGCGAAGAAACTATACTAGGTCTATTTCGATGGGCCTTTTCTAATTTCGGAATACATTCAGTTGACAAGCTCAACACGTAAGTTGGCTTGGTTGATTGATAGTTAATTACCATGCCCCTCTCAGAAGCAATATGAGGATTATTCTATCATAGCTCGTTATTTTGAACCACAGTCAAGCGATAAAGACGGCACTTGAACTGGCATCACTCTCTTGAAATTTGTATACCTCGGCACCGTAAGCACTTGGAGTACCAATAAATGTAACGTGCTTCAGTCCGCTACGGGACAAGTCCTTATTTGAATAAGGACTCGAACTTCTGGCATGATTGAACTATTTCTGGTACGGGGCTAGATGTGCAAACTCCATTTGGATACGCAGTCACATAGATGCTGTAATTTCTAAAACGAGTATATTCTTTTTTTTTTTTTCTATTTCATGAGACCTTTTCAATTACCTTCAATGTTTAAGATACTTTTTTAAAGTGTTCTGTAGGAGAAAAACCGTTAAAATAAAATGGACTGCAGGAAATTGTGTTTTAACCCTTTATCTACCGCATTATGATTTACTGCAGTTTTTTTTTCATGTAATATTTATTTTTTTGATCACTACATTGAAAATTAAGGGATATAAACAAGAGATACTCAACTTTGGGAAATTTAATCCCTTAGAACTAATTAATTAAAAATATTCAACTGTAAAATTAATTATATACATTATTCACTTAAAATAAATAATCAAATCGTTTTCTAAGGTCTTCATTAACGTACAAAAAAAAAGACACTTAAACTTGGACATTAACTATTTTTTCGGGACAAAAATGTTAATATTCGCAATCTGCTGAAAACGCCTTCAGCGGAGAACGTAATTTCTGGTATAGAACTATTCGCCCTACCTGCTAAAATACTCATCACAGAACTCGTGCTGCCATATATCTTGGAAGAGTAGATTTCAAAGAATATTCCTTCGAAGTATCGTCAGAATATTCGTAAAAATGGTTATTCTATGTAATTTTAAAGTGAGTGGTACTTATAAGTACCGCGTCGGTAGATAAAGGGTTAAGCCTAAAAGTTTCGGTTTCGAATTTCAGTCTAATGAAAGAAATTTGACTCAAAGTGAAATTAAACCGCAATTTAATACTGTCGAATATATTTCACAGATGAAGAATAATTCATGGACGCTAAAATTATTTTCTATTAATATAATGATTAACAAGTAATATAATTATTTCACAAATTAAGTATTTTTGCAAGAGAACGTGTCCGAAGCTTACGTATTTACTTTCTTAAAAAGATACACGAACTGTTGTCACAAGTCTTCATGTAAATAAAAGAGGTTCCCTGCAACAGCGCTGCCTCTTAAAATGATTTTACGATTCAACATACTTAATGTGATCTGTTTTAGTTTTCCTTTTAAATTTTTCCTCCAAGATTTCAATTAGTTATTTTTTTAAAGAAAATTTATTAAAAATTTGAATAAACGTCGATGCTTATAGTTTTAATTTCAAGCCTAATTATTGGTGGAACCAACCTAATTAGTGATGGAGAAAAACTAAAAAACAAAGTTCAGAGATATATTTTATGAAATGCTATAACCGGTGACAATTAAGTTTTTTTTTAATGTGAAAATATATTTTTATTTTTAAAGTGATTAAATGTTATATTTTTTTAAATATGGATTAATATTCAATTTATTTATTTCACCAATAATTCATATAAATAATACTAATATATTGTTAAAAGAAAATGTTATTTTTGCATGTGATGGCAAAAATTAGATCAAAAATAAAATTATTTTAAAATTTTAAATAGAAATTAAAAATTTATACACATAAAATTAAATTCATTCTCCTTAATTAAATTCATACATAGATAAGAAATAATTGAAGTGACATATTTTAATTAATAAAGGATAAATGTAAATTAGAAAATAAAATATATAATGCTGGCTCAAAAATAAAGATACGAAAACCGCATTTAAACTCAAGAAATTATCAGCAATTTAAGATTTAAAATTAAATACAATAAAATTATTATTTCTTACAAAATTAAAAATATTTTGCGTTTCGCTTAAGGGAAAGTATGTAAATATTTTGCGCAAAATTAAATAGCCTAATGAGAATTTTCTTATTGAAAATGGTGGAATTTAATAATTTATTTTGGCATATTTTTCTTTACTTAGAATCATTTGAAGTAGTTTTTGTTTTTAAGTTGCTAATGAAGTTCAATTTTCGAAACATTACGTTTTATTGTATTAATGTAGCAAATTAAATCCCTATACTAATTGCATAATTATATTTTTTCATGTATCATATTTTCTTTTACTTCTAGTTATTTAAATTTATAACTATATATCTCAGGTTTAGCTCTAAATATAAGTTAGTTCTTAAAAACTTTACTTACATTGTTTAAATCAAATCTGTAAAATGTGTATTATTTTTTTAAAAAAAAGTTTTAATTGTTCTGAATTTTTAGCAAAGATTTATACTTATAAAGTAAAAAATGAATATAAATATAAAAAAACACGAATTATTAACTGCTACATAAGAAGTTTACATCATTTGTCATACAAAGTAAGACGGCACTTCACACACTTAAGCACTTTTGATGTTCATATTAAAATTAATTTATTTGTTGTTGTTACTAATACCACCTGTTTGACGGAGTCAGATCGAGGCCCACAAAATTCATCGTGGCAAAAGGGCTAGATGTACACCTGCCGTCATCCGTTGCTTTGATCATCATACAGGTGACAGTACGATTTGGCTCGATTCCACCCCAATTTTGAGAACACCCTGGAGGTGGTCAGGGGCCTCCCATCTCTCTTTCTCTTCCAGCAACTTCACGAGAGGATTTGCGGTTCAACGGTTCTCTAGAGCAGTGCTCCACAACCTTTTTATCGCCGCGGGCCGGTCAACGTTTGTTAATTTTACCGTGGCCCGCTGAGGGGGAGGATGTCGATTGTTTATATTTTAGACTGTTTTGATTTAATAATTTTAATTTAATTGTATTTAATTGTGGACGTCTGAATAAAATATATCTACACCAAAAAAAGAATATAAAGTGATCTAACAATGAATATTTAGTGATTTTCATAAAAAGTAGCCCAAACCTAAGAAAAATATACCACATTAAGTAAAAGAGAAATAATTTAATGTTTCTGGTGTGGACTGGTAATATTTGATCCACGGACCGGGGGTTGTGGAACACTAGTCTAGAGCAGTGATCCGCAACCCCCGGTCCGTGGATCAAATGGTGCAGGGCCGCGTAAAGAACAATAAACTATTGCCATTTTATTTAAAGTGGTGCATTTCTCTCGGTTTTGCGCAACTTTCCACGGAAATCACTTAATATTCCACGTTAAATTAGTTTTATTCATTTTGGGTGTAACTATATTTTATTCTGAAGGCATATTTAAATGTAACTAAATTAAAATTTTTAAATCAAAATAATCTAAAATATAAACAGCCACCCTCAGCGGGCCGCGGTAAAATTATCAAATGTTGACCGGTCCGCAGCGATAAAAAGGTTGCGGTGCACTGGTTTAGAGTATCCCTATGCCGCAAAGGCACTATACATTTACAAACATCTATGCCTCCTGCGGGATTCAAACCCAGGCCTTGCTGCACAGTGGTCAGCGTCACTAATCACTATACCTGATGGGTGGCACATTAATATATTTCATTCAGTAAACTGATATGCTTTTCATTCAATCCTTATACCGAAAAAGACCGTACACCCTACGCCTATATATATATATATATAACACCTGCTTGTAAAATATGAGTTTGACATAACAACCACACCCTCAAGTTCTCTGACCGGCAGGTGTGTCCTCAACGTTTATATTGCAACTTAGCATATTATTACTACAGTCATTATAAATACTCTTTAATGCGTATCCTACTTTCCATAGAATAAGAATACCATTTTATATCATTTTATAAAAGAAATCATGATTTAAGTCTTTGTAAATTTGTCCTCTTAACTTCGAAGATAAAAATATTTTATTCTACGTGTACATTTTTTATTGTAGATTAAAAAAGGACGAATACTTTTTTTTTATTTAATTATTAAAATATTTACTAAGAAGTTTTACATGGAGTATTTAATACTAAGAAGTATTGTAGTAGAATATCATAATATATACGTGTATGTCACTGATTTCAATTACGCAATTTTTAAAGGTTCTTTTCACTCATGAATGGATATATTCAAGCAAAATATATCTGAAAATAATCAAAACTTGTTCATCCTTGAAAGGGGCTTCTTGTACTTAAACTCGAAACTCTTCGCTAATGAGTTGCTTGCTTCCGAAATGATGATTAAAAATCGCAGTTTATTTAAATCACCACAAACTTGCCGCTTTCAAGAAATCGATATTGGTTTGTAATTTCTGTAACGATCTACATGCATATTTTAATGAATCCTATATATAAAGGCACCACATAACTGCGTAAATGAATATGTTTGTATAAAAATGAATTAATGGATAGCATATATTGTTATTTGCCTTCGTTAAAAGATGTTTGATAAATCTCATCCATACATGGGAAATTCGGGGTTGGGTTTAATGAACTATCTCTTTAGTGTTAGTACATTTATTTATTAAGTTAGGTTACTCAAAGGCAACAAATATCATAACAAAGTTACGGACGAAGAACATAGACGGTTTTTCATGGCGACTACATTCTTTTCTCTCTTGATCCGTACTAAAGTTCAGTGGTCAATAGAGGGTGCTTCTACTTTTAGGATTAGTCAGTATGCAGTTATTCAAATAACAGCAGTTACATTCCTAAATAAAATTATATGCAGCACAACATTTAAAAAACCCTATCATTTTAAAGAACAAAGATTACTTTCAAAGAGCTTTGAAAATAGTTTTATGGTATTTTTTTTATAAAGAATAATGGAGTACATGCGTTGATCACAAATTTGTACAAAGTATTTATTCTTTGCTTGGAAGAACGGTGTCCTAATTTAATATGAGAGGAATTCGAAACTGAGCTCTTAATTATGAATAATTATTAAATGATAAAGACGAGAGAGATGCTGGAATTACACATTAATTATCCTAATTCCTGCAATAACCTTTAGGTTTAAAAATACACGTTAATATTAGACACAACATTATCCTTTTTAATTCATTAAGGTATCCAACTACGTTCGGAACTGTGATTTTGCAAAAGCGTGTAAATGGATAATATTTATGATATGTAGTGTCACTTAGATTAGAATACATGTATAAAATTGTTTTAAGGTCTCATTATGACAAAAAAAATTATCTAAATACAATATTTTGGCAAAAAATTAACTTAGAATAACCTTTTGTAAGAAATGCTTCTATTGTATTAATATTTTGCCTGCATTCAGCTCAGACCGTTCTACAGAGGCTCAACTAAAATGTTTGAAACGCATAACTTGGAAGTCGGTTTATCCATGTTTTACGAAAACAGAAGGGAGAAATTTTAAGAAAATACGCCGATAATTATTTCAAATGGTTGTAACTCTGAAAATAATTTGAATTTTTCAAAAATCATAGTTGAGTCTCTGTACAGAGGTCTGAGCTATATACAGGCAAAATATTAATACAATAGAAGCATTTTTTACAAAAAGAGAACATTTGGAAAAAAGGTTATTCTAAGTTAATTTTTTGCCAAAATATTGTTTTTAAATAATTTTTTTTGTCATAATGTCCTTAAAACAATTTTATACATGTATTCTAATCTAAGTGACACTAAATATCCTGAAAATTATACATTTATGCGCTTTTTTAAAATCATGGTTCCGAACGTAGTCGGATATCTTAAAATGTTTCATTGAAAAAGGTCTCAAGCCTATCACTCTACTCCTACATTATCTTGTGAATATGGTAGCCTAGCACCATGGTCACGAATTAATGCCCAGTATTGTTTAGTTCCGGTGACCTGAAAACCCACTAAGTAGAGGGGCTGATGTACGATAATGGCGGGTGTCTCAAAAGTCCCGCACATCCACATGGTAATCCTTGTTGCTCAAAAACCAAAAGGGTTGGTAGAGATTTCTGTTACTAGATGGCAACAGGGGTCCCTTCATAAGAAATTTTGAAAGTAGAGACATCCGTTTCAAGATACTTGTCAGTTGTAGTCAATTTAGTACAACGGGAGGTGCATGATTTTGAAAGAATAGCTATCGTGGTATTTTATTTCGCTACAATCTCATTGTCCTGTGATAAATGAATTTCATCAGAAATGTCCAGGTGAAGCAGCATCAAATGCATCAAAGGTAACACGTTAAGTGCAAAGTTTCAGGATCGGTTGCAAACATGCGACATAGCCATCCTATGATGACTATGTCGTTCCGGATCCGCGTAAGCTAGAGGTGTGGGATTATCAAAATGATGAGACATAATAGTTCTTAATACAACTTTTATTAAGAATAACTTATATTACTTAATTCTAATTGACAACTTTAATTAAAGTGAGAGTTAACACCCAATTAAACCTAGTATTCAAGTCAGATCACGCAACTAGAACATTTATCTTAATTATCATAAATAAACCGATTCTTCTAACTACCTATACCAAATATTACCTTTTGCAGATCTCCTTCCTTCACCTATTGAGAGAATTCTATAATGTAATTGACTAAGCGAGGTTTCCAACTTCGCTATAACGAACTTCTATTTCTTCCAAAGCTATCGGACAGCTAACTCTTGATCTGAAAGATTCCACACTAAGCTATCTCTAAACTTGCCGCGCTATCCCTTATCATCAAAGCTTCTATCCTTTTAAAGTATATCTCATTTACATGTTACATTAGTTTATCTTCTTGGTATTGGGTTGGAAAGGTTTTGCCATTAATCGTGGCCGTCAAAGAACATAGGAGTTATGTTAGCAGAAGGACGCGAGAGACGTCACAAACAGGAAGCGATCTGTTAGAGCGTCCATAATGAAAAATAAAAGGGCAGATGTGGAGACCGCTTCACAAAGAAGTTCAATGAAAAGACCGTCCGTCTACATAAACATCATTACGGAATTCATATCTTTGCTAAACAGTGAGGAACGGTATCTTGGTTGCAGCAAGATGGCACAACGTGTCACACATCACGGGATAGTATGGAAGTTTTAACTGAATTTTTCGATGATTGTGTCATTTCTAAAGGACTTTGGCCGCCACGCTCACCGAACTTATTAATTCCGAATTTTTCCTTTGGGGACATCTGAAAAATGTCACCTTAAGGAATAATCCCCATACCCTTGATGAACTTAAGTGTAACATCCTTCTTGCAATATCGGACATTATAAATCTCACAATCTTCGTAAAGTGTCAATTAATCTGGTAAAAAGTGTTCGAATGTGTGTCCAGGAAAACGGACATCAAATTTTGAACATTTGCTGTTATTTTAAAAAATCTGACACATGAGAATTAAGATAATCGTTCAATCTTCGTTTGTCAATTATTCTGTTTGTTAACATAATTCATCTGTCTTTAAAACTGAACCACAAATGTTGATGTGCGTGACTTTTGAAATACCCGGTACTATAGTAACTTGAAGTCATTACGTTGACATGAAGTAGAAGTTGAGAGAGTGAGGAGCCAGCTAGGTGTCTTCCTCGTTATTTGACTGGTGTTCAAAATTAAGAGGTCCGTCACTAATAGGCCTCTTTTTGCTTTAGAGAGCGACTTGAAGAAATTACACTCGTCCACATTCCCTTCCATGAATGTCAAGTGATTTTTTTGGTTTTTGAATCTGAACGTTGTTATGGACATTTGCTTTATTTTGGGAACTTTCGCATGAGTTTTTAGAAGCGCAATAGAATATATATAATTTTTATCTAAATAATGATAAAGCTAGTGAACCGTATTTATAATAACAAAGTAAACAAATTATTTAATTTTAAATTTACTTACTTCTGTACTTTAAGATACCTTTATTCTGTTTAATCATTAATATTAGTGTTACTTTTTCTTTTACGGAATAAAATACTGTCTGGTTAAATTAAGTGGGTTGGTATTTTATGAGATTCCATAAATTCACGGAACAATTTATTAATATTACTAATTCTTGGTAAAATATAAAGCAGAAATTCCTCAAAACTGTTATTTGCCATAATTATTAATTTTCTGGATATCACACAATGGTTATATATTCTGAGAAATTATTAATGAGATATTCCTGGAAAAATGATCTCCTGGTAAACTCATTTTCTCATTCACAATTTAACCGGTAATTTTTAAAAAAAATGTAATAATTATATGAAGACTTAAACATATATCGAAGCCTTTCTCTCGCATACCTTTAAAAAATCAAATTTTGAGGATGATGGATAATACGAATTACCATATAAGTCATCATATAAAAATTTATTTAATGGAAGTACGAGCATATATTTATTTTTCTTTTACAAATTAAATAAATTTTAAGTAAATCTATGAAGTGAAATTTGAATACCTACCTTTAAACTTTTACTAATTACTAATTAAACGTTGGCAAATTGTAGAAATCAGAAATTTCATATAAGTTGTGTACCTAATTTGAAGTATTTAATGGAATCATTCATTGTTTTTTAAAAAAATGTGTGTGTGTGTGGTTAGTTAAATTAATAAATTCTTACATGGAACTTCCCATTTTTAGTGTTCAATTTTTCCTATTAAACTGATTAAATAGCATTAATTGAACACTCTATTAATGAAAAAATGTGGTGAAACTCATGTTATATTTAAAAAAAAAAAATTTGAAAATATCTAAGTCTAAGTAACGCTCACACACACACATCAAATCTTATTATGCAGTTTTCTAACAATATACTTAAATGTATATACCAGTAATTTAAAATATCAACGCTTATTATTTAAACTATATATAAAAATATTTTTTAGCTAATAAATGTAAGAGCAATATACCACAATTTTTTACAGAGATATTCTTAAGTTTTGATTGATGAATAAATAATATAATTAGAACTTGTATCGAAGAGAAAAAGAGAGAGAGACATTTAAAAAGTAAATAAAATAAGACGTGTTGAAATATTTGATTTCTCAGATTCCATGAAGTACTCGCCTGATTAATTTTGAGAATGTTCCCCAAAAATGATAATATCAGAAAAGTTTCTGTTATTGCTTTAAATTAATATTTTTTTATTAACTAGATAAGTATTGATTTTTCTTAAAGCATTAATCGAAAATTGTAATTTGAAGGAAGATCTTATCCCTGGAGGCAGGGGGGAGAGGTAAAAAGCTTTATGCACGAAAAAGCACGTGCCTTACTGAGCTAAACGGTGAGAATAGAAACTTGTCTGACAAGGAAAAACAGTGGAAGGAATTTCAAAACAGGGAATTTTATTGACATAAATATAAAAATCCCTCCCATCAGACATTCTCAGAAGTACTGGCATCAATAGAGAAAAGGGAAATTTCTATAGGGATAAAGTGATAAACTCGGAAAGAGCTAACACCTAACTTAGGGGAAGAGGGGGGATTTGTCCAACAACGTAAAGAAGTAGAATGAATTACCAAAAAATGATATTGATGTGGAAATCACACACCAGGGGTGCTGACATCAAGAAGGGAAGGAGAATTTTCCTGGGAGAAAAAGTTATACACTTGAAAAGAGCCGTACAACACCGCACTAAGCTCTTCTAGTATATATAAATATATATATAATCCACCACGGATGTTTTTATGCAATTAAATCAATGTATCAACCGCTTTTAGAAATAGGATCCAAAGTAAAAATCAAAACCCAAAAAGGAAGCACTCAATTTATGTTTACTTTAATAATCAAAGTTCCCTCTATCATATTCAATTACGTCTTTAATTGCATTTCTTCTCTTCCTAAAACTTCCTGGGGCGAAATCATAACTTTTTTTTTTTGCTCTTGTTTCTTTTTATCTAAAACAAACAATATGTGGTTAGTGAACTTTATTATAAGTTATAACTCAGCCACATTGATTCTTTATTCGAAGAGACACATGAAAGAAAAAAATAGAAGGAAAAAGAAAATAAAAAATGAAATCCTATAAAAAAAATAAAGGATAAAAAAGGAATAAAAACATTTTCCCAAAACACATTTTCCTTTCCTTCTAGTAGTACGAAGTGTATTTTGTTTTCTTCCGTTTTTTTTTTTTTTCTTATTATTTCTTTCGGTTGCTCTCAAGATTCTATTAATTCACTTGCTGGCTTTGTCAAAAAGTAAGTCGAAGACAATTCACTTTTCTAACATTTCTTGCTTTTTTATTCTTATTGTTACCAGCACTTGTTTTTGTATCTCTGAGGAGAGAGGAGGGAAACAATTTTCCTGACCCCTAATCCTTTTCCGACGACCCCCTAAGACAACAGCAAATCGACTCTCAAGGAAAGCATCGGGGATCAGATTTTTAAAGAAAAGAACAGTTATTGAAAGTCGAACGGATCTGCCAGACCACAGCGTACAATCGGAAATCGATATCAGTTAGGGGAAAAGAAACCCCCGATAAGACCACAATTTTCTTCATTGATTTCTGTTTGCTACCTTTGTCTTTGCCTGTCAGAAATCGATTAAATGAACAAGGCATCGATAAACATTTTTTATTTCGAAAGCTCGTTTGCATCGCTTTTTTCCGCCTCTCGTACTTTGAAGTATGAGTGTTTTAGCGGATTTGAAAGCCTGGAAATCGATTCTGTCGTGAAGAAAATGAAATTCATAAATTTGACTGTAATGTGCATGCGATATTCAAAACTCCTGTCATCAGAAATTTAACATTTTAATAAGTATACGGAATCTGGAATTAGATTGAAGTAAATATATTTTATCCCCAAGTTGTGATGTTTGCAAGTAAAAAAAAAAGGCGAAATGCGTGATAAAATATCAGTTTACTTTAAAAAAGAATTGAAATTTTCGGAAAGGAAAATGAAAATATAGATTATCATTATTGAAGAGAAAAAAAACTATATATAATATTTCACTAAATAAATCTCTAATATATAAATTCAAAAAATAAAATATGCAAATTCAAATTTTATTCTTCAGAAATGCATGTTTATTTAACCATTAAATGTCAGTGAATAATGCTTCACCGTTTTATTAAAATTAATAGATATAATGAATAATTTTATACCAACAACAGATGCAAGATTTATAAATTATTTGAAAAACTATTTTTCAAATAAATAAATAAGATTTTTGAAAAAAAATCTTATACTTCAGTGTTAAATTTATATTTATAAAATAAATAATCTTTATGAGGAATATATATTATATTATTTCATATTATTTATTACATTTGAAATAACATTTTTTATACTTTTCCCAAGGAAAAACGATTAAATTAAGTAAAGCCTTATAATGTAACATTTTTTGAAATATTCTACTATTCATTGTATGAGTGAACAATTAGTTTTGATATTATTATATAACTTTATATAAAATTTACTTTTAATTCTTATATTGACTAATATTTACATATTCTGAGCATTTATTGCAAGATTATATATTCTTGCGCCAAAAAACTCCACATTCACTCACTCACTCACGCAAGATTATATATAATCATGTTATTTTTTTATAAATGTTCTGAATATTCTTCATCTATATATTTGTTTAATGTTTAGTTATATTTTCTTGTCTCCTAAAACATCATTATTAAAACATGTTTTTTACTTCATCTTGTTTATAAATAATAAAATTAAATTTTCTTACTGTTACTGTTTAATATTATTGTCGCCACAAGCGGTTTTTCTACGGTAGAATAAATTCATAAGGCTCAAAAACAAAACAACTTATTAGTGGACTGTATAAACTAGAGATTCCCAAACTTTTTTGTCTCGTAGACCCCTTGCCATGTTTTTTTTACCTTTGGGTAGACTCCTTCTTACCTAATGTTAATTTTTTGTATTTTTATCAACTTAAATAACTTTTTGACAGCTAGTATAGAAATATTTACTTTAAAAGATTTAAATTTTTAACTTTTGTGAAATATAGTGCTTAAAATTTAAGAAACACATGTTAATTTTAAATAAAAATTTAATAATTCATAAAATAACAGTTACAGAAAACAACTGAGCAACAAACAAAAAGGCTTTTAATTGGAGGTATGAATCGGGCCCTTATCTCTCTATCTCTCTCTCAACAACAAATTTTCCCATTTAGCATCATTCTTCGCGAGTTTTACCCTAAATCTCTTCGGTTCCACAATTCAGGATAAATAAGAGGTATGTCTTTTTTAATGTCAAAATTTCTGACATCCATTTCTAAACTTTTATTTAAGATATTCGCTAGTACTTATAGCAATCAAGTCCTTCTGAAATATGACATTTATTTTCGTCCATGTGACCACATGATTCATTGACTCCTGTGGTATTACCATGGCAAAGCAATCTCAAACCCAATTTCAAAATCTGAATAGAGGGTATTTAAATGTTGAACGTAGTTTAAAGCGTCATCTTCCTGTTGGATTGTCTTGACAAAATGAGAAACTGGAAAATTCGCGATGTTCAATATTATACTCCTTTAACTTAATTCTGGCAAGAGAAACTGAAACGATGGTTCTCTTTTCAATAAAATATATGCTTGTTTGAATAAAATAAAATTGCAAATAAGCCTCATTAAATTTAGTAAATAAATCTATTAAAAAGGTAAAATCTGGTTTCCGCTTGATTACATTTTCTTTTAAAATTAAAGTCACATATGGTTTAATGAGAGCCACTATCGTAGACCCCCATTTAGACCTCGTGGACCGCTAAATTCTTTTTTTACTGACGTGAACCCCTTGCAGGTCGTCATAGACCCCTGGGGGTCTGTATAGACTACTTTGGGAATCAGTGATATAAACTCTCTATATTCCCGCAGTAATCCGGGTATGTTTACAAATCATGTGGCTAACACCTCACTACAAATTGTTCTCCCTTGTCTAAACCACGTTCTGATTTCCCGCGTCCTCTTTGGTCAATGACCTCGCACTTCCTGTGGTGGAAGGATTGTCCAGTGCAGGGGTGGTCAACCCAAATGACCTCGCGGGCCACTTCGGAAGAATTTTACGATCCCGCGAGCCACATGTAAAAATATATATCTTTATATTAGATTTGGATCCGTTACAAACATTTGTTGGAGTGAAAATTTAAAACAGACTGATATATTAATTTTGTTTTCATTATTTTCAGGTATACACAGACATGGTAATATAATAATAATGATGCGATGGTCAAATAATGTTTAATTTATTTAATTAGTGAAATATGTGTTTCTCAACAGTTTCACTTAAGTTTTTGAACTCGATCTCAATGCATGTGTATTTGCGTATCGTAATTGATGTTGCAGATTTTCGTGCGTTAAGTTTGAGCACGATTTATGTTTGATAAATTTCAATTTAGAAAAAGAAAAAAAAAAGAGATTCGCAGTAACAGAAGCAACGTGATAAAATAACAGCAGTTATGGGATTTGCATTTTACAAAATAAATAAATAAATCTTTAAACAAAAATATTGTATACAATAATCGAATTTTGTAAAGTTGTAAAGAATCTCGCGGGCCACAAAATTATTCAAGGCGGGCCACATGTAGCCCCCGGGCCGCGGGTTAGACACTTCTGGTCCAGTGGAACCAACTCTCCGCTTTTTGGTAAGGGAAGAGCCTCAGAAAAGTGTACATATATTCTTGTTATGACGTAACAGAAGTATATTAAACATTTATTTTGCTGTAACCTTTTTGTTTCTCTTTTATCAGACTCTCCTCTGTAAATTTTCAATTAGGTTAACTAAATAAATGTTTTTTTAAAAAAATTAAATAAATAAAATTAATTTTCTAAATTAGAAGATTATGTACTACCTACTATAAGCTTGGATTTATAAGAAAAATTATGCTCTATGGTGTGTTTGCTTTTTTTTATGCTATAATTCACTATGTGAGACAGGAAAAATTTAACCGCAAGAAAGATCAGCTACAAAAAGATCCAAAGGTTGATACAGCTCACCGGGCTTACAGTGATTACGAGGTTGATACTGATAGCTCACTTAGTTAATGTTAAGGTTATATATGGCGCATTTTCGACAGCGACGTTGTGTTAGTGTATCCACGGGAAGGCGTGGGCTGAGTGTATGGTGAGACACTCAGTGTGTGTGTGTGTGTGTGTGTGTGGTAGAGTTAATTGTAGTTAGCAGCGTCGTCATTACAGTTATGTAAAGGATTCAAAACCCGAAACTCTGCGAAATTAGACTGTACGAAATAAGAAACGAGCAATAAGCAAGCAACAGTTAGTTTTTTTTTGCGATGTAAGCTAATTAGTGAAATTGCTTATAGTCTCAGAGTAAATTACGAAAGCTATTCGAGATTGTGACCAACGAAAGCAGTTCCAACAGACAGAAGAATTCATGAGGAGTTGCACAATCGATCTAAGAACAACAGATTGGTTTATGCTTTGTGTGATAGCCGAATACTATATACATAAAAGTATTATGTATGTAGTATCTATATTAAAGATAATTGTTAGAAGGGAATGAGACACGTTTGAAAGATGACAGGACAGTGACAGATGATCGTCAACTTAACCGGCGTCTTCAAAGGCAAGCCTTAAAATAACCGCAGTTCGCTTCCGTTGAGTTATAACATTCTCAAGATGCCGTATATGCTTGTATGTTCATTATCCACCAAATGACCAACATTGATTTGCATACATGGCTACCGATGAGAAGGTTACATTAATTAAACAAACACAAAGCCACCGTTTGTAATGCTATCGGTTAAGGCCAACGTGCACGATGAATTGGTAGAGAACCGAGCTCGAAAGACGAAACACATTTTTGTTTCTGTTTCACACTGTTATTTTACTAAAGGTTAGATAAAATTCATTAAAATGGTTGAACAAGAATATTTCATTAATTAGGATTGCATTTTAGTTGTAGAAATTTAAGCATCGAGGGGTTTTACAATCTGAATTTCAGAAATGGCCGTACGTAGTGTTGTGTGGAAGTTAGGAGTGTAGATTTCAGATAGATCCAAAGTCAACCTTATTACTAAAAGTTTTTAAAACTTTAAAGTACGTGATAAGCATATTGTTCTGTGATATTAGTTCATCATATTTATTCATCCAGGGAATTGAATGGCTGCATTTGTCTATGAAAAGTATAAATGTTTATAACGCTTTATTTTATCTCGAAGCACAAATATAGTATTATAATAATTTCCTACAAATATTCGTTTGTTAAAAAAAAATTAAAAGAAAAAAAACTTAAGCCATTTTTATGTAATATGTAGCCCTTATCTCATTTTATGTAATGATGATCAAAATTAATTTAAGACTTATATGATGTCCACACACACAAGTAGTTTTCTTCTTAAAAAAAAGTTTCTCTCATTTTAAGATCATTTTATTTCATAGAATTAGCATTTTAGGTGCTTGAACTAAATTAATCGGTAAAAAAAAAATCAGAAAGGTATCTGTCTGATAGGGATTTTAATTATTTTATTTTCTTGTTATAAGAAGTGATGATTACAGTATTTCATGCATTGACCCAGTTTGAATTTTAAAAAAGCACATAATTAAGCTACAGATTTTTTTTAGAGAGGAGCGGATTTAAAGGACAAATGTGAAAGTCAGAAAGTTCACGCTTTGCTTGATAAAGAAGAAAAAAATAATTGAAACTAATTAAAATTTCTCTTCTTAATTTGTTGTAAAAAAAAAGAAATATCACTCTTTAGAGTAGTGGCTACATTTCCGATTAAACCCATTCAATATAGATATACTGCGTCGTTACACATACTCTTTTTTAAATGTTTTGAGAAATGGAAAAAAAAGGAAAAAAAAAAAGGGGAACATATCACATTTAGAAAGAATTTTTACATAAGCAAATTAATTAAAATGTGTTATTTAAACGAAAAATTCTTCCGTACTTTAATTAAACATTTGAAAAGACAGATTTTTAAGTACTTTAGACTCCGTATAATTGCTGTTAAATGAAGAACTAACAGCTAACTCACCTGTGAACTAAAAATATGATGAATACATATTTGTAGTAGTAATGAATCGAATTTACTTATGGAGAAATTACCAGTAATATTTGTTTTATTGCGTGCTACAACATATGTTTGTAGAATTTTTCTGTTTCCTTATGTGAAAAAAGTAATCTTAGTAAGAGATTCAGTGTATTTTGTACAGTCGTTACTTTAAAATTTCTTATGAAATTGAAAACCACTAAAAACAGGTAATCTATCAAATTTGTAAATATGCGTATGTCTTTTAACCAGCTCTTGAGGGGAATTTTAAATGATCACAAACTCATTTCCAAAATTCAATCGCGTCATCATTTGCTAAAAGACTATTTTCAAATTAATACTATATTTCAAATTTTTATACATGATTAATGTATTAATCTGTTAATTGTTAAATCTTTGTAGATACAATTGATGTAATTTAATAGGAAATGCTTAATTTAACTAGATAAATAGAATCTAGTTTACTGGATGTCTGGTGATATCAGACAAAAATAACATTTGCGTACATATTACTAATTTAAAACTTCATAAACATCCCGATGCCTGCAGATGTTTTTCAAGCCAATAATGACAATCCAATAACTTTTAATTGAAAAATTACATTTTAAAAAGTAAAAGTAATTTAATTATATTAATATTTAATTATTATGATGTATGTCTGATAATATAAAAGTTAACTATACAGTAATTTTACTAATTATTGCTTTATAATTAATCGCTATGAGAATTTTTATTATTCAAGAAACTAAAGTGTACATTTCAAATAATTACATTTATAGCAAAAATATTTCGCTAAATCAGGTATTGAGTAAAAAAGTAATTTTTTCGTGTAATTAAATTGATTTCAATTAACTACTGGCTGAACTACTGGCCATTAAAATTGCTACACCAAGAAGGTGACATGCTACAGACGAAATTTAAGCGATAGGAAGAAGTGCTATGATGTACAAATGATTAGCTTTTCAGCTCATTCAGAAAAAGCAGGCGCCGGTAGCGACGCCTATAATATGTTTAAATGAGGATATTGTTCCACTGTTTTCTATACACAAATTCCATTTGAACGTTGTTGCCTGGTGAAAAGTTATTGCGCTGCCCAGTGGCGCACATAGGAAATTTTCAAGTCGGGGGGGGGGGCCATGGTCGGAAGTCCGCCTTTACAGCATCATGCTCCAATACGCGAGGAACATATTCTTTTGATTTTGTCGATTTTCGGGAACAAAATACAGTAAAATCTTGATTATTGAACAAATAATTAGTATTAATTAACCTGGGGTCACTCGCGCCTGTTTTTGCTACCGTGGTTACTCGCGGGGTGTAGAGAACACCCCAAACTTTTAACACTTGTATCTAAATAGGAAAAAAAAATTTCAGTCAATTATGATAATATTTATAAAGTACAAGATGTTTTTTTGTATTATACAAATACAATTAATAAATTTATTGCATACAAATGAGACTAACATTAATTTAAACTAAACATACAAAATTTCCATCTTAAAATGCATAATTTTATATTTTTTCATAAACCACAAGTAAAACGTATATACTAGTAATAAACATACTTTATAATTAATGATAAGAATAGCAGAAAGTAGAAAAACAATATTTTAATCATTTTCCAAACATTCAGAGCCGACTGTACCCTTATGCTCAACAGCTCGCAGGGAGTTCTCACCACCCCAGATAAAATTTTGAAGGTCGTTACGTTCCAATCATCCGATCAACAGTGATTGCATCAGGCTTGAAGGTTCAATGACCTAAAATGTGCAGCTACAGAAAAAATCATGGTTCTGCGCATTCTTTTTGGAGTCTTAGGAAGCTTTTCTTGTTGCTGGGGTGTACAGAACACCCCGAGCGAGTGATCGCGGGTTAATAAAATTAATTTAATAACAAGTACTTAATTAAATTTTTATGTACTTTATACATAGGATTATAATCAATCGAAAAAAAATCAAGAGCTTTAGAGGGGTGCCTTACTCAGGAGCCTCCCACTCCCTTGTGTGCGCTGCCTCGTATAAGGAGCAGAAATGCTTACCAGCAAATTTCTGACTTTGATAAAGGTCGGAGTTTAGTATACCGGGATTGCGATTTATCGTATCACCATATTGCGTCGGTAAAGATCCAATAAATGTTAAGAGAATATGGAATCTATGGGTTCAGGATGATGAAACTCGGAATGCCGTGCTGGATCTCAACGGCCCCATATCACTAGCAGCCGAGAAGACAGGCATGTTACCCTCATGTCCTTAATGGATCGTGCAGCCACGCACCAGCCCAGAGTCAAGAATTGGGGTCATTTGCAAGACAATAAGTGCCTGCACGAATAGTTCAATGACGTTTGCATCAGCATGGACATTCAACTCGGAGACCATAGCTGCGGCTACACTTGATGCTGTATCACAGCCAGGAGCGTCTTCATTGATTTGATTAACGACGAACCTGGGCGCACACGATTGGCGAAACGCATTTTCTCAGATAGATCCATGTTCTGGTTAAAGCATCAAGATGGTCTCTTTCGTGTTTTGCCGCATCATGGTGAACGCGCATTGGCAGCATCCATTCGTCATCGTCATACTGGTCTTGATGGTATGGGGAACTAATCGTTACACGTCTCGGTCACATCTTATTCCCATTACTGGCACTTTTAACAGTGTATTTTACATTTCTGATCTGTTACTCCTCGTGACTCCACCCTTTATTTGAGCACTGCTAAATCCTACGTTTCAGCAGGATAATACACGACCGAATGTTACTTCCTCGATACAGAAAATACTCGTATTTTGCCCTGGCCAGCGCATTCACCAGATCACTAGCCAATGGAAAACGTTTGGTCTATGATTGCTGAGCGGCTGGCTCGTCACCATACGCGAATCATTACGGTTGATGAGCTGTGACACCGTGTTGAAGCTGCATGGGCTTCTGTACCTATACATGTCATCCAATCTTTGTCTGACTCAATGTCCAGGCGTATGAGTGTTGTTATTACTGCCAGAGGTGGTTGTTCTGAGTACTGATTTCTCAGGATCTATGCATCCAAATTTCTTGGAAATGTAATCCCTAGTTATTTCCAGTTTCATTCATTTTCCACTAAATATCATTTTTTTATCTGCATTTCTTACTGGTGTAGCAATTTTTATGGTCAGTAGTGTAATATTAATACGAATTATTAAATCATATAATGAATTTAGTTATGTACATATATTTTTTTTCTTTTAACAGTTTAGATTGCTCAGATGATGAGCATGAATTTGAGTCAATGCGGATTCCAGCTCAAGAGGATGAAGAAGAAGGTCCGGAGGTATCAGAAACTGAATGCGACAGGGAACTAAAAACAATATCAAAATCTAGAGGTATGTTTCAAAAGAAGAAAATATTTCTTCCGTGTAAAAAACAAAAGAAATATTTACATAATTATATAAAAATGAAATTTATGAAATAAATTTAATAATTTGTTTGAAAACCCGTGCATTTTCTTTTCATTTCAAAAGTCGTATTGGCAATAGTGGTTTGTGTTTATAGACACTGCGAAATTGTAAGTATCTTCTTCTATGAAATGGATGTTTCACCTATATCACTTAATATATATATATATATATTAATTATTTCTTTATAACTCTGTGAATTAAATATTCATTTAACTTGATTTCAGCTAAACTCCTAATTTCTAGCTTCAACATATCAATGTTTGGATATGGTGTGCGTGTGTTTATGTCTGAGAAATCTTGTCATTTAAGTGGAAAGAAACCTGTTGCTGATACAGTGACGATTCTACTGCACATTAGGTCGTTTTCGCTCTAGTCTACTTCACGTCATTCAATGTGATTCCAGTCACCACACTTTTAGTGTGAAGAAGGAAGAAAATTATTTTCACACAGGGAAACAAGGTTGTTTGGAAAGGGAGCTATGTAGGGGAAAATGGAATGCATTATTCGTCGGTATTAGAAACAGTAAGAAACATTTTTCATTTTCAATACACTTGTAGACGCGTGTAAAGAGCGTAACTTTACAATATCATTTTAGTTGAGTCAACTACTAGGGGGGGGGAGAACGTGATTTTCAGCAGAGTAAAGGTGTGTAAACGAACCAAGGCGATTTCTATTCAAAACAAGCTCCCTAATGTCAGCTCCTTTTGTTAGGTGCGGCATAAGTTGACTCGATGAAAGGGCCTTAAGCTCCTTTTCAACTCAGTCTGTGTGTCATATTTAAAATCCATATTATATATTTTACAATAAGTTAAATTATAGAATTAGATTACATAATACCATTATCTTCATTTTAGACTAGGACAGCGTTTCTCAAACTGTGGGGCGTGGCCCCCTAGGGGAGCGTTTGACTCTGTAAGGGGGCGCGAGCATATTAAAAAGTCGTAAACAAAAGATTTTAAAAAATATATTAATTTACTGAAAGTAATCAATCAAAATACATTCTGACATAATAAACTTTTAAATGTATCAGTATTGCGCAGTATATCTTATAATTAATTTAACAATACTATTAAAACAAGTTTAATAATTATCATTGATCCCAAGGGCTTGTCATATATAAAATTATGTTCAAAAATTAAAACTTATTTTGATAATTTGTACGATTTATATTTAATCCATTAAAACAGCTGATAAAAAGTTACTGGATTCGTTCCCCAATGCCACGGTTTTCCACGTAGGCACGCGTGTCTCATGTATTGAGGAAGCGGGGGTGAATAGAAATAAATAAGCAAGTCCTCTGAGATCGTACTTCGGAAAGACGTATATATACGTTAGGGGCAATCAACGCTTTGGCTGCTCGAGACGTTTATACACGCCAGTGGCACTTATGAGTTTAAAGTCGCATTGTAGATTTAGCGTCGAAGTTTAGTATTTTTGAATACAATACATTGTTATTGTAAGGAACAGGGGCGCAATGAAAATTATGATTGAATATTGGGTCGCAAATGCGGAAAGTTTGAGAAGCACTGGACTAGGAGCTTTCCAGCGATTTTAGTAATGCGATAATATACTCATGGCCACAAACTTTCATATTATGTACAAATGTTTGCAACTGCGAAAACAAATCCAAAAAGGAATCTCGTTGGATCGTCCTTCTTTAGCCTTTTAAAATAAAAATAAAACTCAATAAAGAGAAATTTTGAGTACATCCACTATAACAAGGCAACAGCTGCCTAAATGACAATTTTATACACTCTACCACAAATAGATAACAAAATATTCCAAAGTTCTTCCAATTCCTTCAAACGAATTTAAATAGTTTTCTCATAAAGCATTTAAAGTTAGAGGGGGATGGGTTATTCTTAAAAAACCAAAGCGAAATTTAGGTTTACCACCCAAGGAACATTTGCCTGTTACACCGGAAGTAAAAATAATTACTGCTTTATAATATATTTCAAATCCAAATATACTTAAAAGCTTATGATTTAAATAAAAAAATATATATAATGAAACAAAATGTACACAAAAATATTGAATTTCATTAATCAGACAATTCTGGGGGTAGAAATACGCTATGGAGCTGAAACCAATACATTCGTTTACTGATCCAGTCGTCGTGTATGAATATTGAGAATAAATCATACATTTTAAGTTAACCACTTCATCACGAATTAGATTGTTAGAATTAGTTGCGGTTGCTAGGTATAGCATCAGGAAAATATGTGGATTAACAAGGCCATGCGGAGGATTTGCAAAAGGCAAAAATGATGTTTTCATTTCTTAATGGGATTTAAAATTTAAATTTTCGCTGAATACGTTTAATTCTACCTAATTTTCTCAAGAACAGAGATGAGTATAAAAATGAAACTTCTGTCTTAGACTATTTTTTTTCCTATAAAATGTTAAATTAAGCGTTCTCGCACATAATTCATGTTACAGACGCTCTTGTAGAAAGTTGTGACTGAGATTCAAAATCATTTTCTTCCTCGTGCGTTTTTCAATTTGTTCTTCTAACGATTAAACATAATTAGAAATAAGCAATAAGCAACTCCGTCAATTCGAATGGTTAGCATTTAAAAATAAACCCAAATACGTACAGTGTCATTACTATTCAAGCCCTGTAGTATCGTGACCCCCAAATCTACTTAATTCCTGGACAGTGAGAGGGATTACACAGCTTTGGTAAAATATTATCTTTACAAAATTGAGTTTAAATTTACTCCATTATTATGGTATCTCTCATTCGCTACCCCTACAGCTTTTCGCAGGAGAAAATATCAGTTCCAGATCACAGTTCTCTGATCTTTTCATGCAGCCTATCGCAAGTAGCTCACTCTCCTCTTATCACAGAAGTCCCCGGTCACTTTCCGAACCGTCTCTTTAAGCCCCTGGGTGGACCTATTGCATATCCCCAACAATTTTTGATTCGCGGAGAACATGGGTCTGCACCCAGCACTCTCTGTCTTGGTCCCAACCGCCATTGAGTTTGCAGAGAGATCATCTATGTCACCGCAATTCATAAATCATATGGATGGTCTTTAAATCGGCATGTCCCTTCGACTCTGTGAATACTCTCCTTGGTATTTCTTCCTCACGAAATCCGACATTCCTTTCCATACAAGTGTACTACGGCTACATGTTAGAGGGAACGAAAGAATGGACAGTCATCAAAACAGGTGGGTCCCTTCTATAGCAGTGTTCCGCAACCTTTTTATCGCCGCGGACCGCTGAGGGGGAGGACATTGATTGTTTGTATTTTAGATTATTTTGTTTCAATAATTTTATTTTAATTGTATTTAACATGCCTTCAGAATAAAATATAGCTACATCAAAAATTAATACAATGTGGTTTTCATAAAAAGTAGCCCAAATCCAAGAAAAATATGCCGCAGTAAATAAAATGGAAATATGTAATTTAATGTTTCTTGTGAGGACCAGTAGTATTTGATCCATGGACCGATACCGGTACGTGAACTGTTTTAGAAAACTGTTCTATAGGGCGCTGTAAAGAAAATGCCATCTGGAGAATTTATTCACCTCTGGGTGTCGAAGAAAAAAAGGGGTAACACAATCTACCTTCTAACTAGCCGATGCCACAGCTATTTCACCCCTGGGGGGGGGGGCACAAAAAAAAAAAGAAGTGTAGAAAACGGTCGTCTAATGCAACGATATTGCAGCCAATTTCTCCTAAGACGTTTGAGATACGTTTTAATCACTAGTTAATAATCAATAGTAATTTTCAAGTTTACAATTATATTATTAGTCCATCTAAGCAGATTTCCGTTCAATACTTATGTTCTATTCATATAACTTTAAAATTACAAGTAAGCCTCTAGATTCATTCTATTTTATTCATAAGCTTTTAGCTCTTTTATTTTACCAACAAAAAAAATGTAAGAAATAACCGTACCCTACATGCATCCTGTAGGAAAAAAATTCCAAGATTTATACGGTTTAAGTTTTTACAGGTTAATCTTCATGCAGAAGTTGTAATTGAAAGTGCTTATTATTTAAATGCGTCTGTTAAGAATAAGCAACAGTATGTTTATTAACATCATTAGTGATAGATGTCACTAATTGTGAAAGGCTGACTTTCATAATAATTTAAAAATACTTATACTAAATCAGCCCCAACAGAAATGTATTTATACGCGTTTCATTGTATATTCTTTCCATGCATGATGTATAATAATCATTGAAGCTTCACACGAAGATGCAAACAACAAAGAATGAAGAATTACTCTCTCTTAAAGAATATATTTTATATCTAGTACTTTTAAGCAAAAATTTGTTCGTGTTTTTAGTTCTTTTTTAAAAAAATAAATCATAAACTCATCACTGTTACTTATTGTAACTTAGTTAATAGTTTAAAATTCTCAGAGGAAATTAAAAGAAAATAATGTTTTCTAATGAAACATTTTTTTTCAGGATTATATGTGTTGCATAAAGAGATAAGAAGGAATTGTTTTTGAAAATTTTAACAAAATCTACCCATTTCTGTATAACATCAGTGTAATTGATTTTCAAAATCCCTTTTGTTTCATTTCAAAAAGTATTACAATTACAAATAAATTCTGATACATAAATAATTAATTGATAATGAGATGTTTTAATGAAACTATACATTTTATCTCTATCTTAACATACTCACAACAATAAAAGATTAAATAATTAAGAGTGCAAATCTAGAAAGATAATTATTGATAAGAGAGAAGAGTTAAGTATTCTTCCGGTTATAACTTCATCTTTTTAGAACAAAAATTATAATCAAAATAACGAAAAACTTAGATTCGTGTGTTAATGTTTTAAATTAAAATAAATTGAAATAATTTTTAGAATTTGGATTATAACTATTTTGATTAAACTAACATTTTCCTTCAGCTACATTTTATCCTTTATTATTCATCTTTAAGAGTAATGTGAATGCTTCTTTTTTTCTCATTTTAAGAGAAAAAAAATCTCACAGCAAAAGCAATACTTTTTCTTCTATTAAATAGAAAATGTTTTAATAAATAAAAGAAATCTGAAACAAATCAAAAATTATTTGGGAGCTTGTTTCAGGTGCCCCTTACCGATTTACTATTTTTTGCTTACACATGTTGGGGCCCTTTAGTTTGGGGGTCCTGTATAATTCTGATACGGTGATAGCTACACCCCTGTCCAGGTGCATGTACTTTTACCTAGTTTCTTATAAGTCTCTCGGATTACTTGATCCCCATATAACAGCAGGAACTACCAAAATAGTCATTGAATTTATTCTTTTTGTACTTTCATTAAATAAATTAAATGTATTTTTATTTTAGCATCTACAAGATGGAAAAGTTCCTTTGGAAGTCTAAGCGATTTCCTGTAATTCTATCTTAAAATAAAATCAGAGTGATACTTGCCAGCACTTTATTCTTCCGTCCAATTATCTCTAATCATTCTTTACATTCTTTAGACGTTCTGAGATGGCATTTTTTCAAATAAAACTCTTCCTTACAACCGTCTTTCACCTTGTAAAACATCTAGACAACAGGCCCTTGTCAATAAACTTGATGAGTCTGAGCTTGCAAAAAAATGAGAAAAGTTTCAGTGCTTCACTTGTCACACATGCGGGTGCATTTTCACTCAGTAATAAAAGGTTATCGCTTTGAGAGAGTGTTCGAAAACGATACACTTCTCTTAAATAAAAAGTGTGGTAAACACCTGAAAGGACAAAAGAAAATAACTGATAACACATTGTAAGGAAAGTTAAATGAATATATTTTAGCTATCAGTTTATTTTGAATTCCAAATAAACACTTTTTAAAGAATTTAAGGCATTAAATTTAGCTATTTAGTTGGTTGACATAATCTAAATGCAATGCA
The DNA here is from genome assembly GCA_019973955.1 of Trichonephila inaurata madagascariensis. Lineage (NCBI taxonomy): Eukaryota > Metazoa > Arthropoda > Arachnida > Araneae > Nephilidae > Trichonephila > Trichonephila inaurata. The sequence goes on along the minus strand of BMAV01016187.1, from coordinate 26,195 downwards.
TTATAAATTTTAAGTTTTAAATTTAATAGCTTCAGAAACTCTCCAAATCAGAGATAAAAATAAAGTAAAATAAATTATTCAATTTTATATAGTAATATTTTTAATCCAATTAAAACTCTTTTTAAGATAGAATTATTATTTATAATAATATACTGTAATTCAGCGTTTCTCAAACTGAGGGCGCGCGCCACTCTGGGGGGGGGGCCGGGATAACTCTACGAGGGAGGCCTCGAGCATATTGATAAGTCGAAAATTAAAGATTATTTTAAAAAATTATTAATATATTGAAAATAAACAAAATACATTCTTGCACCATAAAAAATAAAATTAACATTTACACTGATATAATACACTTATAAAAGTAGCAGTACTGCACAATGAATTTTATAATTATTTTAGCAATACTAAGTTGGGAACAAATTTAATAATTACCAGTGTGTGGGCTTATCACATGTAAAATTATATAGAAAAATTAACACTTACTTTGATAATTTGCACGGTTTTTAATTAATCCCTTCACACACACTGTCGATTAAAAGTTACGCGATTCGCTCTACAATGCCCCCATTTTAAACGTAGGCACGTGTATGTGATGTATTGAGGGCAGTAGCGCACACAGGAATTTTTCAAGGGTCGAAAGTTCACCAATCTTGTATCATGCTCTTTTAGATTTTGTCGATTTTCGGGAACAATACACAGAAAAAAACTAATTATTGAATAAATAACTGATTAAGGGGGAAAGAAAAGGAATAAATTAGAAAATCCTCTGATATAAGTAAAGGAAACATGTATATATACGTACGAGACCTTTAACGCACCGGTTTAGTGAGACGTATAGATACGCTAATGGCACTTAAGAGGTTAAAGTCATATTGTAGCTTTAGCGTCAAAGTATAGTATTATTGAATTCAATGCATTGTTATTTGTATGGGGAGGGAGGCGTGTTCAAAATTATGATTGAAAATTGGGTCGCAAATATTAAAAGTTTGAGAAGCACTGCCGAAATTTATTTCGTATATTTCCGAATATATGGCAACCTGTGTATAAGCCGAAAATACTTTTTTTCTACAAAAAATTACTCAAAATTCAAATCCATATACAAGCCGAACTGAAAAACGATTTCTGTAGTTTCTTAACATGCGACCATGGAAGTGAAAATGTTTTCGATTTTTTTTTCAATCCAATGGCTGGAAAACAAAGTGCCAACCATATTATTTTTATTTCTGATAAAAAGATATTAGATGCTAACACATTCCCCCCCCCCCCCCTATTCATTTGCTCTCTTTACAATTTCTGAGTTAGTCATACTTTCTGCTTCAGTTGTTTTGCTTGAAAAATGAACGGGAAAACAAATTCGTACATGGCTCATGAATGTCGATGCTATGGAAGAAAAATTAGCTGAATGAGTGATCAAATACAGTCAGACATCCCAATGATTAAATGTGAATTTTACGAACTATTCGGTAACTCGAATTCTGGCATTGACTTTTAAGTATTAATGTGACTTTTTTCTTTCTTTCTTTTTTTAGAAGAACAGTTCCATTCAAAACACTTACTAATTTAAAAGATTAAAATCGCCGGCTCATAGCTAACCAAAATTATTGAAAAAAAAATAACAATTTTATTTAAACTATCTTTTTCCATAATGGAGCAGAAACGCATGAAGCCAATCCCTTTTCTTTCCCCTCAGAAAATTTCCCTAAATTCTCGTCTTTTCCCCGGAAATATACAGTAGTTAAAATTTCCATTCTGATTACACAAGAGAATAATTCGGGGATAGATAGTTTATGAAAATACAACACACAACGTCTTTTAAGGTATTAAATCAAAATAAAATATTTTACATGGAAGATCCCTCAATTTTTAAAATAAAATTGACTAAATAAGTTTGGAAGAAGCAAACTAATCTGCTGGTTTATTTTTTCCCCATTAAAGGAATATGATACGAATATATATCTTTGATAAATTATGTATCACTCTGCTCCTTAGTTTATTAAAACTGCTTCGAAAGAAACACCCATTTTCAAAAAAAGCATTTTCTTCCAATTTTTGTATCAAGTACATTATCCTCAGATATAAAAATATTCCAATCAAGCCGGTGCAAGTATTTTTGTTTTAAGCCCGAAAGGAAACCACACCCTTAACATATGGTACAACGCCCAGAGAGCGAATCAAAAATGCTAACTAATACCGCCACTACCTTAAAAAGATTTCAAGAACATATTGTGCGCTTTAATGACGATCTACTTGAAATATTATATTTATCTACTTAATGATATACTCAGAAATATCCTCAAAATTATACATCCCCGCTTTTGATTCCCATCTTATCCTTGTTTTCTACGACACGTACCAAATGTACGAAAATGACAGTGTTATTCGTCAATTAATTATATGGTTTAATAGAGCAATAATATAATTTGAATTTGTGGTAGAAATGCAACAGAGATTGATTGCTGGTAATGATTAATGAAATGCTGATTCATTACGTTTCCATTTATATAAAAGATAAATGTTTTCTGATACTATTACTTGAAGATAAAAGGATTAACAGAAATATAAATGCCATTCGGGATCTTTCTTGAGAGCAAAAAAGAAAGAAAAAAAAAAAACATGCAAAACGTATTACATGTTGTATATTTTACACCCGTAAAAAATAGCTGACCGTATCTATTTTAATCCGTAAGAAATATCTGACATTTCATAATCCAAACTGTTCTAACATATTTGTCAATCGAGCTGTTTAGTAAACGACGAAAGTACTAAAACTTTAGGAACGTTCACTCTGCAATTTTCTTGGCAACAGAAACTCAGAGTGTTACAAATGAAAGGGTGAGAGTAAATATGTAGGACATATATCTACGTGATGCGATTTACATCTCGTATATAGGTTTATTTTAAAAAATATATCGCGAAGATTTAAAAAGCTTAGTTTCATTCTAAGCATTTACATTACTCTGTATTGAGAATTTCTGTACATTTTCCAAATACTAGGAAGATTTGCTGTAGAAAATTGTTACAAGAAATTTTAGAATGCTGACATAATGCTCTTTCATAGGTTTAAAGCCAAAGAAATTCGAATTTCGTAATTTTTTGAAAATAATTACCGTAAAATCCGGCGTATAACACGCATCTATACTTTCAAGCTGCATTTTTTTTATTTGGAAGTATATTCGCCGTATACCACACACTCCCTTTTTTATGAAGAAACCTGCAATGCACATGCGTAATGATTTTATGTTTTAAAATCATTTGCTCGGAGGTATTATCCTCAAATTTTTGAAAATAATTGTGTGTTTCTACAACTACAACCTTTCAAATACATAAGGAATGTCAATTTTTTTTTAATAAATATTATTTCGATATATGAACAAGTCTATTTTTTTTATCTTCATCTTCATCTTTTTTTTTTTTAAGTTATCAATTTTATACCCGGCATATAACGCAAACCCCTAAATTTCTATCTTATTTTTTGTGTTAAAAGTGCGCGTTACGGTAAATAAAATTAAACACCTGTAACTTTTTTTCTAATTATCGTATAGACAAAACAAAGGCAGATTTAGAAAGATAATCGTTTGAATTTTAAAAAAATATCAAATAAAAAGGAAATGTGATTTCTGACCGAAAGTGACGTTTTCAACGTAGTCGGATACCTTAATGCTTATAAAATCGTTATTTAGCCTTTTTATATATATTCTTCTTTTCAAAAGGCAAACATGTCTGAATATTTCTTTGAAGTTACTGACTAATCTGCATTTTCCACTATGGAAGACAGATACAAGAAATTGGAATCTTGGAAAAGAAATGTAAATGCATTACTCCAAGTTATAATCCTTTAATCCACATCTTTAAAAAAAGCTCGCTATAAATATAATCTTGTTTAAATGCGATCCATGAATAAATACCAATTTAAAGAAACATCTTTACCACATATGGTGATAATTCAATAATATTAATATATTAAACATCTAATATAATTTCAATTTAACAGATTAAACAATGAAAACTTTTTTTTCCATTTAAATTCACAATTAAATGCTTGAATATAACGCATGATTTAATTAATCTGAATATTTTAAGCTAACTTTGTTTGTGATAGATATAATTTAGTTCAGGATAGACAGATGTTTAATTAATGTATAGTTTACGGCATGATTTTAATCATTTAGAGAATAATGTGCTGGTTTAAAGATATCTTAATTACTTTGTATTCGTATTATATTACTCCATAAGCTACATATTTGCTTATTTCTCGTTACAATAACTATCAGTTTATCTTAGAATATCATCATTAATTATTTTTAAAGTTAAAAAAAAGCTTTTATTACTTGAGCTGTACAAGTAAACACAAAATATAACTAGAAATTCCTATACTTGAAGAAAGAAAGTCAAGTTAAATGTTACTTTAAAAAGTCCTCTAAAGGAATTGAATCCTACAGTTGAAGTTATTTCATGAAAGAACTGTGCTATGACCAAGGATGACAAATGCCGTCCTTTCCGACAAGCGCATCAGTTAATGGTTTGTCTTCTGTTGTTGTAGAGATGCTCAAAACATGTTACTGTCATTTCATAAGAAATATGATCTTCTAACTGATAAGTGATATTTTTTCGACCTGAAGTCTAATGACTAAAAGCCTGACAAGTGTGACATCTATCTTCTGGAAATAGCCATCTAACAAACGATGCAATGATAACTAACGAATTGTGAAAGAGCGAGGTACTTAGTTTTTTAAGTTATCCAATAACTTGGAAGACAAAATTGCCAATATATTGAGATTTCATATCTGTCATTGAGTTTAAATCCTTCCTATTAGAGATTTCTAATATTATCTTCATTTTTTTTGACTCTTGGAAAATAGAGTATTCGTATTTAATATTTGAAAAGAATATCCTTCAATGACAAACTTTGAAGACGTTTTCTGGTGAACCATATTTTTCTAAGTTATTCAATTTTAGAAACGCAATAAATCCTAAACTTTTTTTTTGTAAACTTTTATGCATTTGGATATAATTGTGCATATTTTGTTCTAAGAACTCAGAACTAGAAACTCTTGAAAGAATATATATTGATAGGTACAGCAAGAAAGAGATACGAGAGAATCTTAAGTGTTTTTCTATGTGCAGTGTCTTTGTAAAGACTGTGTGAGAACATTAGAAATCGTATATTAAGATCTTATTTTAACATTTTATTCATAGACCTGAAATTCCTTATTGCGCAACCTTTATTTTTAGTAAAGAAATCTTTTGAAAATGTAGAACTATTTTATCATTCCTACAGTCCCCCCTTTTTTTTTTTTT
>BMAV01016186.1:260722-393621 GCA_019973955.1 Trichonephila inaurata madagascariensis | reverse complement strand
TTCTGTTCCCAGTAGTTTAAAAATAATAATAATGGCTCAGAATGTAGGATTAGCTCTGATAACAAATAAATGAAAAAAATGTGTTAGTCTCCGTTAGGATTATCAAGTATAAAAAAAATAACGTCTTTGACGTTTTACTATGGAGTAATTTTACTGGAAAATATCCCTTTCGCTTTCAGGAAGACATGTTTGATTACAAGAATACATACAAGTATAATAATTTACATGCCGTTTTGAAATTTGGGTGAATTTTTGAATAAAAAGCGCACTCTTGGCTATAAAAAATAATTGGCAAATAAAAAAATACACAGCAACAAAAAGTATAAAAAGAATTTTATTAAAAATTCAAAGTAATGAAATTCGTTTGACTGATACATTTTTTGCTTTCAGATATTTTGAATATGAGACATAAATTTATACTGCTATTAGAAACTTTTTCCGAAATTAATTAATTAATCATCGTTATATTCCATTAATATTTTACTTTTTTAATAGTTTTTGAGTTATGCCTCAGTTTTAGACAGTAGTATGTCCACACAAATATAGTATATGCTTACAAAAACCTAAGCCATTTTTATTTCAGAGAAACCAATAATCAAATAAAAACAAAATCAACATTGCAGAAGTATCAAGATAGGAAGAAAACAATCAATAAATTTGAATGTGTGTGTGTGTATTTTTAAAATGTGTGAACTCCAAAAAAAACCCGAAATTTTGCAAAAAATTTATTCCGGGAAAAAAGAAAAATTAAAAAAAAATTATTAGTTTTTTGAATTTTTTTTAAAAGTTCATTTACATTTAAAAATTTTTTTAACTTGGTCTTTTCTGATACTGCATATCTGCCTGCGTAGGCCACACAGGAATTTTAAAAGGGGGCGGGGTTAAAATTCCCATTCTTGTATCAACTATTTTTATTTTTTATTTTCAGTAAAAAAACACATTAAAAAACATTATTGAATAATAATTGCATTAAAAAAAATTAACCATTAAAAAAAATTTTAATTAAATTTTACGTTTTTATACTTAAAATTATAACCAATGGGAAAAAAAATAAAAGGCTTTGGGGGTCTGGCCCCCCAGGACCCCCGTAACACTGTCTGCCTGTAATCTTTTCTATTAGGCAATGAATGAGACTCAAAAAGGGTCCTAAGGTAATAATTTAAGTAAACAAAAAATATATTAATGAAAATCAAAAGAAAATACAGAAATTATTTCATTGAAAAGAAGAAAAAGAATACAGAAATTATTTCGTTCAGAAAAGAAAGAAAGATCTTGTGTAGAATTTGTGCGTCAAATATAAACATTAGTATACGAACATGTATTGCTTTTCGAAAATCTGCTTCATAACTTATGTGAGAATGTCCTCTCACATCCATCAGTGTTCGAGAGTTAGAAGATTATCCATAATCAAAACAATATAGTTTATTAATCTTATAACAAGATTCAACAACCTAACAAGTCTCAACAACTCAGGTTAAGAAATGCATCTATAATTAAGTATTGGAGCAAAAGCGAGGTAGACGAGAAATTTAATATTTAATTATAAATTGAATTACTTTTGGAACGTATTGGTAATATACGTTCTAAATCATAGAAATTCCGTTCTAAACTATTCTACTTCTAGCCGACATTATTCCAATTCAAATATCTTATTGACCAAATCGTCAACTATCAATTTTAAATTTTAAGTAATTAATCAACGAGTCACTCTCGACTAGCTTTCTACTACTTGACGTTAATCACTAACTTCTATCATCTAACTCCTAACCTCTCTCTCCCTATCGAACCTAAAAGTTAATGCTTAAATATAAACCGTATCTTCGTCTTCGGGAGAAAGTTTTCAATAGAACAATATTTAAAAGAAGTAAATTTCCCAAGAAGATTAGTAGGAGGTTAGCGAATAGACCCGTTTACATAACATTTTATTAATGGTGATCACAAATACTAATTTGTTTAAATGTATCTTAGTTGTACCACTTGTTCATGTTTCACTTTGAACATTGACATTCCCACCCAAAATGGAAAAAAGAATTCTATTTTCCAGACCAAAGGACATCATAACAACCAAGTCAGAATTTCGATGACACTCGGGTGTCATCCCTTGCGTGAAAAGAGGATTTTCGCAAAGTGGCCATCCCTTCCAGGGATGCGCAAAGAGGGGGGTTGCTGCATAGAAAAAGCAAATGACATGTGCCATTTGGCATTCGTTCCGGACAAGCAAATTGTCCATAGTGGTGGGGATATAATAGAATAAAACTTGAAGTGGGGATACATGGTGTGCCGGAAAAAGGGGGAATGATAATAAGAGAGGGTTGCTGGTAGGGATGAGCAGGGAAGTGAAGAGGAATATGCCGAACACAGATGATTGTTTGTGGTTGTCTGGGCACTCTGCTTTTTGCTTCGAAGGCGGCAGGTGGGATGCTATAGACTGCAAACCTGAAGGGGGAAACTTGGGTATCGACAAAAGATGATATAATTTGTGATTTATCATCGTAAACGTTTGTAACAAATCACGAATTATATCAAATGTATGCAGTGAAAATCGTTTAACACGAAACTGAGGAGTTTGAAATATTTTTTTCGTGATAAAGGTTATTGCAAAAGAAAAAAAAATCATACATTCAACAAAATTAAGTTTATCAGAGTACATTTTATTTACTAGATGTGTATTTATGCATGTATTTAATAAAAATCAATGAAACAAAATCATTTGTAAGAACTAAATATATAAAAATTGATACGAAATTTTCCAGTTATTTTGAAAAACAAAACATTTATTGAGTTTTTGGAAAATTATCTGATATTTTGTTCCCATTTGCTCTTTTTAGCATCAAATTGTAAGCAAATTGTTCGATGTCGTCCATTTTTTTTATTCATTTCACCATTGAAATGTGCATCTAAATAACTGCACATATTTTCATGATGTTCCTCATTTCGGATGACGTGGAAACAGGAGCTGTCCATTTCATTTTCCTCATCGGAATCTGCATCAATATTTTTAGCTTTGAACAAACTCCAAAAACAAACTCTTTATCTGCCATAATTGGGGCTGTACGTACATTATCATCTCCTAATGCAACGAATTCTTCCGATGATATAGTAAAACAGTCCAATAATGCAGAAACTTTCTCAAACATTTCATAAGCGTCTGGTGTTTTCCGTATTTTGCTCATTCCCATAAGGGAAATCTTTTTGTGTTAAACGATTTTTGTTTCGTGTTAAAAGAAAAAAAATACATGAAAATACATAGTAGTTTGTCCAGACCGTTGTATTATTCCTGTTAACCGATATTTTGCCTTAAGCGTTTTCGCGTTAAACGTATTTCACTGTATGATGGTTTTTAAGAGAATTTCAAAGAAAGGATGATTTTAGTAACAGAATGAATAATAAAAAACGTTATGTTTTCAAAAAATATTTCTTTAATCCCATAATGTAGATCCAAAAAAAGGTACACATCACTCAATAATTCCCTGGCCTAACATATAGATGGCACTACCTTCTAACTTTCTTTAGTCTGACCTAGTAGAACTAACTCTTAAACAGCACGTGTCAAAATTTTGTTATAATATCTTGTTTAGTTGAGAAAAGTTACAGACATTTTAGTGAAGCAACTTTTGTTTGCTTAGAAACCATGGATGAAAAAGAATTCCGCGTGAAACGTTGTTTTTTGATGGAGAAAAATACTTTTCAAGCAAAACAATGAGCTTCGAATTACTTTCCCACCCACCATACAGTCCAGATCTTGCTCCCAGTGACTACTGGCCTTTTGTAGACCTTAAAAAATGTTACAGGGAAAGAGGTTTCGCTCAAATGAAGAAGTGATTGCCGAAATTGATGCTTATTTTGAGAGCAAAAACAAATCATTCTACGAAAAACGTATTAAAAAATTAGAAGATAGCTGGACTGAATGTATCATTCTTGAACGGGAGTATCTTGATAAATAAAGATCAATTTTGCTTTTAAGTTGTTTTATTAGTTAGGCCCGGGACTTATTGAGTGATGTGTTAAGTATTAAGGAAAGTCACACCCCACATCAAAGGAGGATGGGAGAAATGGCAATTTGAAATTGCGTGCATTTTTTGCACATTGCAACCGACCGAACTCACAAAAGTTGCGACCGACAAAGGGTTAACATTGAATCAAAATATTTTAGAATTTTATAAGTCGGATATATATATGTACAGTTTATTTCGGGCTACTTTCAAAAATGTAGTTTTTTGAAGATTAACTAGTGTCAAACATTAAAACAAGTAAAATTGATCCCACTGAAGAATAAGAGCAGATAAAGCCTCATTTAATATCAAAATGCTTCAAAAACTTTACTTCTTCAGTTCAAATGAAGAAAATTAGGTTATGAGAGGTGAAATAAATGGACAATTTCTTAAATATTTTAGAAGTGTTGATGTAAATGATCGCTGCTTTATAAATCAGAACTAAAATTCGAATACTTGAAAAATGATTCTATCGTTGAGAAAAACGAAGTTAAATTTCTTAATTATGTTGCCACATATTTTAAATACTTTATTAATTATGACATACAAGGATGATTTCATATTGTAATGATCAAAGTTTTTCTAAACATTTCCTTAAACAACAGAGTTTTTACTCATTCTGAGTATATTCAGATCCCTCATGTATTTATACTAAAGATTTCAAAAATAGTTTGTTGTTCAGAGCCATTTTTGACTGAGGACTTCAAAGAATCGTTTCAAATAGCCCTTTACTTAAGACAAAAATTGCAATTGTTGCAAAACCCCAGATTTAGGAAAAAAATTTTTAATAAATTCAATAAACAGAATCAGTCAGACAATAAGGGGGTTTTAAAAATAATAGAAAAGGGTATAGCTACCCGTATCAATGATACGAGCTTTTAAACCAGAGGCCCCACGTTATATTTGACACTTTCAAATAATTTTCCCCATTAATGTTATTTTATTTATAAATCCAAAAAAATGGCCTCTAAAAACTTGATACGGCTCCACCTGCTACGCCAGTGACAATAGAACAAATATTTTTGAAAGGGAGGGCAAGGTAGTGAGTGATGCATTTAAAATCAAACAAACACAGAAAGAAATACAAGTTTTTTTTATTTACTATATCGTTAACAAATGCTTACAACATTGTAATAAGTCCAACCTCTATTAGGTCTTTCAGAGTATCTGAAGATCTTCATTACAAGACCTAATTCACTTTGTTGAGGCACTTGTTTATCGAATCTACATCGCAAATGAAAGTTTGACGTACTCGACATCTTTAAACTGTAGGCCAACATATATACATACCGTAAAATCCGGCGTATAACGCGCACTTTGAACACAAAAATGTGGAAATTTTTTGGGGCGTTATACCCGAGTATAAAAAAGAAATTTAAAAAATAACAAAAGAGATGAGTAAAAAATTTATTTTTCCATGTACCCCGAAGTATGTTTATTTAAAAGAAATGATTTCCTTACAATAAAAAAAAGAGTTGTAGTTCTAAAAGTAAACATTTTTCAAAAATTTGGGATAATGCATGGAGTAAATGACTTTAAAACATAAGAAATGTATACTAATATTTCAGATTTCTTCGTAAAAAAGGGGGTGCGCGTTATACACCGAATTTTACGGTATATATTGCTGGCATTAAAATGGAAACACCAGAACAGGAAGCTAATAACAAATGTATTTATTGTACGCACACAAAATAGTAGAAAACAGGGTTCCATTTGTAGACAATTTAGGGGTATACAGTTTACATAGGGGACAGTTTAGGGTCCGAAATTAGTGCAAACAACTGAGGATAGTGGCAGTAAAACAGTTCTAACCCTACGTTGAGTCGAAAAGGGCTCGGTTGACAAATACGGGCAAGTTATTCAATACTGTTTCGAGTATTCTATTCCAAATGTCATCAATCATAATGGTTGGAGAGTGGAGACGGCCCAGTCTCTCTGCAACCCACGACCAGATGTTTTCACCGAAAGAGAAATTTGAAAGAAAGTGCTGGTCAGAGGAATAAAAGAACACTCTCTGTATTAAGATAGATCAGGACACGATAGAACGTGTGGTTTTTGTATTATCTTGTTGAAGGATGATGTTTCCTAAGCTTCGAAGACACACCACTTTAAGATCTGAGGACGGCAAAGCTGGTTCAGATTACCAATGACGCGAATAAGAGATATATGTGTCATGCACTCAATAGCTGTCCATTGTCCATCCCTCCAGGTGCAGGGTAATGGTCACGTATACTATTCTCGGTGTCACTAGATACATACACATTTATCATAAGGGAGGAATTTGTCTGAAAGAACGACTTAGCGCCACTATTGTATCCCTTTTTGTCATTGAATGCACCACTGTCACCGCTCATCTGCATGCCGCAGTGTGAATGTGTGAGTAGAGATTGCAATACCGATTTTGGGGATCCCCGAATACCGGAGGAGTTTGTGCAATTTGTAATACGGTATTCACAAGTTTAAAACCGGTTTTTTGGGAATTATTAAAATTTTTAAAGTTTTCGACCGCGAACCGTGTTTTAAAAAGGCATAAATAAATTTTCATGATATTTAGTGTCATTTTAGATTAAATACGCGTAAAATTTTTTTTAAATTTTGAAAAAAAAAAAATTTTTTAAATAAAACCTATTGTGGCAAAAATTAATTTTGAATAACCTTTTTAAAATGTTCTCCTTTTATAAAAATGCTTCTAAAATAAAATATTTCCGCGTTTAAAAAAGTAAAGACTTCCCAGAGAGTCTGAACTATTTTTTTTTTGAAAAATTCTCATTTTTTCGTGTTACAAAAAATTGAATTAATTTTTGGCATTTTTTTAATTTTTCCCCAAATGGATAAACCCATTTTTAAATTTTTATATTTTAAAAAATTATCTTACAGAGTCTGAGCTATAACAGGCAAAAATTTTTAAAAGAAGATTTTTCACAAAAAAGGGGAATATTTGAAAATGGGGCATTTATGTTCATTTTTGTCAAAATAGGGATTTTAAAAAATTTTTTGAATACTATTCTAAAACAATTTTTAAATACATTTTCTAAAATGACACTAAATAAAATTTTTTATCGATTTATGCTTTTTCAAAATCCGATTCCGGGAAAGTAGGATACCAAATTGTTCCCCCCTATATGTTCAGGGATTCCAACATTGCAAAAATATATACGTTTTGTTTTTCCCCCACGGGCAAATTAATTAGACTAGTATAAAGTTTAAACGAACAATCAAGAGAAGGATAAAATATAAAAAAAACAAACCAAAAAAACAATACAGATATCAGTATATAAAAGCCAAAAGAGAAATTGATTTATTTGAAGAAGGGAAATTTTAAAAGGGAAATTTGGGGGTTTTGGGATTGTTTAAAACCCTTAACTAGGAAAATGCCAAAAAAACGTTTTCGAAGTTTAAATTTTTGCCAAAATTGTTCGGGTAATAATAAATTGCCATTTTTTTTTGATCCATTTAAAAACTTTAACGTACCCCAAACTGAAAAACTTTTAATTTTTTTATGTTTAAATAAAAAAGTTCCTTTTTTTTGTTTTTTTTTATTGTTATAAATTTTGTTAAAATTATTTTTTTGAACTTACACCAATAAAACAAAATATATAAAAAAAAAGAAACACCCGGTTTTTTTTTTTTCAAAAACCCTTTTACTATTGGTATTAAAAGGGTTTGGTATTAAAAAAAATATCATAATTTCCGGGATTGGGAAATTTGGGCCAAATTACCCAATTTTGGGGAAAACGCCTTCATTTTCGTAGGAATTAGGGGAAAAGGGAAACTACCTATCCAAAAACAATCTATTTTTGATCAACAAAGATACTAATCCAATAATTTTAAAATGGTCTGGAATTGCAATTGTAAAAAATAACGATTTGCAAAGAGGAGAAGACTTTTAAAAATCACCCCTTAAATTTAGATCCGAACACTTTCCAAATTTTATATAATTAAAAATTTATACGACCAATCTTTTCACTTTAATTCTTTACTTTTTCCAATATCTGAAAAATAAAAAAAAATTAAAAATACCATCGTACCCTACTCTTAAAACCAAAATAAAATAACCAAAATTTAAAAAATGAAAAGTTTTTCTTCAATTGGTTGAAATCTAGATTTTTAAAAGACCAAAGATTTCCCAAAAGGTTTTTAATAACTGTGGGAAAAGCCAAAATAAAGTTTAAAAAATGGGCTTGCAAAAACGTACGGCCGGTGTAGAGCGAGGTGGAAAATTGTGCTGCAAACAAGTCCGCTTCCTGACTCACTTCCTTCTCTGTTTGATCCTGCAAGGCTGGACTGACAACATGTCCCTTTCGGGGGTTAGGGTAGGAGGGCCCATGTGTTTAGTAGTCCTTCAAACCTATAGATTTAATACCCCAAGACATTTGTTAATTCCCACCAAGGAAAGCAAAATCCGGGAAAAAATAAAATGCACTTTCTAAGTATAGGCTACGATCTTGTCATCACCGATTTCAGACCCATGATAATCGCCATTTCTACTTATATAGTCAAAAAAAAATCTTACCAAAAACCAACGTTCAAAAGCGATTTCCTAATAAGAAACACGCTGCGTAACTTCTCTTTTATACGGAATGAATCTAAGATGCAGTTTATCCCTGTTACTTGGTTAGTTTTAAACACTAATTATTTATATGTCGTAGCATCTTCTTTTCAGGTAAATTTCACGTTTGTGTTGTCCTTCCTTCATGATGCTGAAATTTTAGTGTCCAACAATGTATAGTTGTGCCCCGTGTGTGTGTGTGTGTGTGTGTGTGTGTGTGTGTGTGTGTGTGTGTGTGTGTGTGTGTGTGTGTGTGTGTGTGTGGGGTGTGTGTGTGTGTGTGTGTGTGTGTGTGTGTGTGTGTGTGTGTGTGTGTGTGTGTGTGTGTGTGTGTGTGTGTGTGTGTGTGTGTGTGTGTGTGTGTGTGTGTGTGTGTGTGTGTGTGTGTGTGTGTGTGTGTGTGTGTGTTGTGTGTGTGTGTGTGTGTGTGTGTGTGTGTGTGTGTGTGTGTGTGTGTGTGTGTGTGTGTGTGTGTGTGTGTGTGTGTGTCATTTTTCAGAAAAATTCTCTTTTCCCTTTTGCATTTTTGAAACTGTACAAAAGATACGACCACAAACCCATCTGTTTTGAAACTTCATATCTTAAATTCATTCCAGGCAACAGTCCAAATATCAACAAACAAGTTTTTAACTTTTTTTTTAAAATACAAGTTTCTCTCAAATCAAATAAATTCCCTCCTCTCTCTCAAAATCACGAGATGGGTTTTCCCAAAGGGGAGGGTCTCTTTCGGGGTGACAAAAAGGGGGTTTTTGGAACAAAAGAACCCCGTCACCACTTTAAACCCCCCCATGGGGTATTTTTTAACCTCCCCAAAAAAAGGGAGGGGCAAAAAAATGAAACCGAACCACAATGAACTGACAAATGAGCCATCATCGGAAATTCATCTGCATTTGCATTTCATTCCCCCCCCAACCTCCCCGGAATTTGATTCCTTTTCCACCCCCCCCCAATTCGATCCTTTATTTTCTGAATGAAGTGCGACAATGTTGCATAATGTGCACGGAAAGATTAATCAGCCTTACACTGCTTGGGATTTCTTTCATAACAGGATTCCGAATACAAATTGATTGATTGATTGGTTAAATTTCATAACAATATAATTTCATTAGAAGAGATGGACATTTCATTATTTTTAACCAAGATGATAAGACAAGCCTCTGAACAGGATTTATACTTTTCAAACTTGCCTACTTCAAACCTCTACGTCAGGGGTGGCCAACCTTTTAAGGTAGAGTGGCACTATCCGATAAAAACAAATTATGCGTGCCACTTTCAATTTTTCCAACAAACAAAAGAATATGAAAAAGTGAAAAAAAAATATTACTTACAGACTTATTGAGGAATTTTCATACAAATAGCACCTTTTTTTATGTAAATGGAAATTTAAAAATAATATAATAAATAAGACATAAGTACAAACTTTTGAAAAAAACAAACAAAAAGTACAATATCATATGATAGGATAGGGAAATTGGTATGATAGGGTAGGGGGGGAAAGTAAAACCGTATCCTTCTAATCTTAAATTTAAATAAATTAAATGTCCTATAGTATCGATGAAAAAAGCTAAATCCTCAAACCAATTTTCCTTCTGGAGTAACAAATACTTACTGGCAGTTCATTGTTTTTTTCCAGATATTTTAAAACTTGCTCCCTCAAATTCCAAAGCGAGTGCACTTCCTCCAGAAAAAGCCAGCGTATACAACAATGAAAAAGCATTATCTACAATATAAATTTCCTATTGTTATTCAATTAAGTGTATTTAAGGCTACCTTCGGCTAATGTTAAAGAATAGGGGTCGAATTCGGAATATTTTTTCAGATATAAAAGTACTCAAGCATTAATATTATATTCTGGCTACACTATCCTGTAGATAACTGCTTATTTTATCATACTACTCATTTTTATCCGAGTTGACACATTTTTTCTTTTATAAAATGTGTTTTGCACTTTTTTCCCTATACCGTAATGCTAAATGAGCTATCCCTTCACATGTTAAAAAGAAAAACTAAATATTTATGAAATATTTTGAAATTTTAAAAACACTATATTATAAACAAATACATGAGTTACAATGTCACGCATTTTTATAAAAATTGAGGCATTTTTTCTGTCTGAAAATGTGCTCCGCGTCAAGTTCACTCTCTCGTACATGTGGTTGATTGATTGATTGATTGAATATTAACGTCGCACTGTTCAGCTACACGAGGGCTTTTGGCGACGGGCCACGTAATTTTGAACCATGGTCAAGTGACGTGGACGACACCTGAGCTGGCACCCCCCTCTCCTAACTACCACACCACACCAACGGGAGGACGTTTCAGCCCTCGACAGATTTAACGTGCATTGCTGCCCTACACGGTGGGTCTTTAGTGGTACTGGGCTCGAACTCGTGACAAGGCTAGCCACGAACCGATTCCTATACCACTCGGCTACCGCGGCCTCGTACATGTGGCAAAAACAGCCTTAAAATAAATTTGTATGATCTTTTTGAGACAACCGCATTTCAGTGAAACTGCAAAGAAATTGGTATTTATTATTAGCTTTTTTTTTTTAATTTTTTCAATAAGTCTTCGCACTCCACTGTTACGACTCGTGCCGTGGGTTGGACACTCCTGCTCTACGTGATATAGCAATCAACAAAAGTTTTTACTTTATTTTCAAAAATATAGCTTAAATTTCTCCTAAAAGTCACTCAGAATCTAACATCTGCTAGGATATAGAGTAGTGGCGTATACAGATCTCTCTTAAGAAGGTTACATTCTAAAAATCAAGTAGACGGAAGAGTTCTGGTGTAATCTCTATGGTTAAAATTTAAAAACTGTTGGTCTATAGGGAGTTGACCCCTCCTCTTGCTCAAGCCAATGATATATTAAAGTGAATGAGAGTAAAAAAAGGTCGCACACTATAAACTGTCGGCAAACCTCGTAATTTTAAACCTTGGTCAAGAGACGAGGATAACACCTGCATTGGCATCCCTTCTCCACAAACTCCCATACCACGCCAACGAAAGTACTTTGAGCTTGACAAATTATCAGCCCCTCCACACACCTGGTCTTCAGCGGCATCAGTATTTGAACCAGCGACTACACCGGCCACAAGTTTATGACCATAACCAATAGGCTACTGTGGCTACTGGATATAAAGAAGATCGGATTGCCTAACCTTTCCTCAAACAAACGACGAGCTAGCTATCATTAATTATTATATAAATAAATTCGTAGATATAATATGTATAATTCGAAGATAAATAATATTAATAATATATAATATTATATTATATAACAGCAGCGTTTATAGCGTATCGCGCTTTCACGCTAGAGGTACAGAATTCAAACCTCAGGCTGGGCAAAGTCAACCCCGCCTTTTATCTCTTCAGTGGGGCGACAAATGAGTACCAGGCTTTTTTGGAAACTAAATACTGGAGGGTTTCGCGTTAGACTTCCCGTCAGACCGGAACAACTGCTTGTGCATCTCAGTACCAAGATCATGAAAATTGAGATGGGCACAGTCGGCCTTGGTCCTCATGGGCTGTAACACCACACTGAGTTTTAGTATATTGCACATTTATATTTTTTAACTTAACTCAGTGGCGTGACAGCTCATGTTGGCCAAGGCCTACTGTGCCCAACTCAGCATAGGCGACCATGGGCCCTGAGGTACATGAGCAGATGTTCCAGTCAGGTGGTCAGTCTGACATGAAACCCCAGTGTTAAGTTCCTAAGCAAGTTTGATACTCATTTTATCGACCCACTGAAGGGATAAAAGGCTGAGTCAACCTTTCCCAGCCCGGGGTTTGAACCTCGGACCTATGGTGTGGAAACACGATGCACACTAACCACTCAGCCACTGGGATTTTTATATTTTTTTAAAAGGTATTAAAAAAAGATAGGAAAAAATAAATAAAGCTTATATAAAGTTGCTATTTTGTACGTGTGAGAATATGTGTGAGAGTGCATGTGTGTAGAGTTTATCATAAACTTATTACGTAAACTTCCTTTTTACTTAATTTAAATACCAAATAAATTTGACACAATAAAAAAGGACAAAATTGCGAATAATAACCCTATTACGAAACATTACCATACATAAAAAGAAATTATAATAAAAGAGATGTAACCAGACTTATAAAATACACATTTGCAAAAGATGATGTGCATCTGGTTTCAGAAACAGCGAGTTAATTAGTATAATTTCAATATGGTTAGCTTTACTAAGCTTACTTCACCATTTATACATTGTAAACAAAAGTTATACCTGCAAGGAAGAAACGAGCTTTGACAAGAGCGAAAGTGTACATTAGATCCATCTGAAATATCGAAGAATAAACAATCTGCAAGAGACAGCTGTAACGAATTAAAGCCAGATGTCTATCTTAATAAAAATGTCTGTTTAAATACTATACGCCATGATGTATTATGATTCATTTTATTTAAATGTAGTATCTTTTTCCTTTCATCGGTTTTTTTGTTTTAAACTTTCATGTGCCTTATTATCATGTAGTATAATTTAAAAAAGAATAATTTTAATAACATTTGAAAAACACTCCTGATTTTTAGATCACAAACATTTATACTTTTTTTTTTCTATGAAAAGAATTTATTGCCGTAAAAGTTGTGTAAGACACTTTTGTGTTAAAAACACAAAAATAAAATCGAAATTTACGGGTGCGCGTTATATGCCGAGTATAAAAATGAGACCTTTAAAAAAAATGAAGAAAAAAAAAATCTGAGCATAGAAAAAATGTTAACTTCTACAGAGATCAAAATATTGTTTATTTAAAACATATGACATTCTTTATGATCTTAATCCATTAACGGGCACACAGCTAAGATACAATTTTCTGTGATAAAGTACTTGATAAATGTAATGTTCTCATCCTCTATAAACATTATTTATAATCACACACAAAAAAAATATCTAATCGTGGGTTTTTTTCCCGAGTGGTGTGTGGCTAGACGTTATAGCCACTGCGCATTTAGGATATTTAACTTACTTTTCAGGACAGAAATAATGAATCATATTACAATAAACTTTTTATGAAAAATTAACATTTATGCTAATAACTATCTCGATGACAATTAAATACAATGTATAAGTGTAATTTAATAATAATAGAATAATTGTTCAAAATAGAATACTTACTTAGAAAATATATAGAATACTTAGAATATACATTGAACTTGGTATATATCCACATTTTATATTTTATTTAATTTTAGTATGAAAAGTTAGAAATAAAGTAATATTTTTGAGAATTTAAATTAGTTATTTCCCAAATTTGATGAGCTATTTAAAAAACCCGAGAATCTTGCACCACATATTGTAAATAAAGTTTGTTTATATTTCCCACCCCCGACATTCTCACGTGTGATTCTAAATGCTCTCTCTTTCGAGTACAGGAAAAGCGAAAATTTCTAGGTCATTTTTCTATTCTAGGTGGGCAGTGGATAGAGCCTCTAACCACATATTAAAGGTTTCCAAAAACCTAAATAAAACCTTTTTTTTTAATTGTACAGTTTCTTAATTCATTCAGATAAGAGATAAAGTATACTTAAGAAATGTCAAATTTTTTTTCAAATATCAGAAATTATATTTATAGTAATCAAAATACAATTTGTAGATTTACAACGAGAAAAACTATTTTTAAGTACCCATCAGAGGACATGAGATACAAAAAAAAAGGTATCGTGTTGCCCTCCGTATTAATTTTTATGCGTTTTAGTTTCAATTAACGCATATAGATAGACTAAATTTCCAGCACCCACTTTAAGAAAAAATTTTTAATATGTGGCTAGACGTCAAACCACTGCCCGCTAAAGGGTTAAAGGGTTGTAGCTCTAGAAGTATACTTTTTTTTTAAAAGCTTGGTATAATACCTCGAATAAATGACTTCAAAACAATTGAGCATTGCGCTCGTACATTTAGGTTCCTTCTTGAAAAAAGGGGGAGGAGCGTTATACTCAGAATATGCCTAAAAATAAAAATTGCTGAGTCAAAGAATAGGTGCGCGTCATACGTCGAATTTTTCGGTATATATATAGGGATAAAATTATTTTATTTCAATAAACAAAATATCAGAAATTTAAAAGAAATTTAATTTGAGTTTTTTAACAGTTAATTAATTTTAAACCTAAAATTATTTGATTATCTTATTAAATCATAAGTAGAATACGAAAAGGGAGAAAAAAGGATTGAAAATATTGAACTCAAACTGCGAGCTCTAGAAAACATTCATTTATATCAATTATATTCTGTAGTGTGGTATACCACACGAAAAGAGATACCAGTTCCCGGGGAAAGTACTAGGTCTGCAATCAGTAGCGCACACAGAAATTTTTTAAGGGGGGTCCGGGGTCGAAAGTTCACCATTCTTGTATCATGCTCCTTTCGATTTTGTTGATTTTCGGGAACAGAAAACAGTAAAAAACTAATTATTGAATAAATATAATTAGCATTAATTAATAAAATTAATCCTTAATAACAAACATTTAATTAAATTTTACGTACTATATACTTAGAAATATAATCAATCGGAAAAAATCAAGGGCTTTGGTGGGGGGGGTCCGGACCCCCAGGACCCCCCCTTGTGTGCGCCATTGTCTGCAATGGTAAAATACCAATCCCCTCAGCCCCATTAGAAATAAAAAAAAAATGTATTAATTGTGTTCTAAATTTCATTTGAAACGCCCGATTTCAAATTCAATTTTTTCCAGATAATATTTAAATAAATTAACTGTTCATTTATCTTTATACTTTTTCAATTATCCCTTTTTCAATATATAAATAAAAAAATTTTAGTTTCATTAAATTATTTCTGATTTTAGAATTATATATTCTAAACATTCCTTTATTTCAACCGATCTTTAATGGTATTAATAATTTTGATAGTAAAATTTTTTATTTATCTCCACTGATCGTTATATGTGCTAAAACTTTTTAAATTTAAAATTCCGATTTATTAACGTGAAAGAGTTTAGTATTATACTTCTATTTTGAGGTTAGTATTATACTAACCTCAAAAACTGAATTTCTCATTACTTTAAACCAAAAAAAAAAAATTGTTCATTTCAAAGCTTACACATAATAGGTACGTAGATATTTGTACTTCCCAACAAAAGATTTAACTCTTTCCTCACAACAAAGAATCCCATTTCGTTTCATTTCACCGCTCCAATCTTCCGATAAAAGAAACAAACCCAACGACACCAGTTTTTCACAAGCATGAACGGCAGATGGTTAGAAGCTGAATGGTTCCTCTCTCTCTCTCAGCAATTACTCTCGGTTGCAGTTACAGTGAACATCCATGAACCAATTAGGTACCTTACTCATTGGTTCAGACGAGACGGCACCGAACTGAAGTGGTTTGCAGTCATCTCCATCTCTGAATCACACATAATAGTCTCAATGAACTGTTTAGATAGTTCTAATTGTTTTAAGGGGATCCAAGGGAAGAGAGAAAAAAAATGGAAGGAAAATTATATAATAATTACTAATGGATTGGAGGTTATTAATAACTCATTTATTTAGGGTGGAATTTAATGAGATATATCGTTATTGTTAAGCGTATAAGGCGGGTGAAGTAGTTGCATTGACTGGGTTATCAAAAATCAAGGTATATTTTAAAACAGGGGTGGCCAACCTTTTTGGGAAGAGCTCCACTATCTGATAAAGAAAAATTATGCATGACACTTTCAAATTTTTAGAACAAACAAAAGAATATGAAAAGGTGAAAAATTTTTACTTATAGGCTTATTATAGAATTTTTACACAAATAGCATTTGTGTGGTCCAAGTGGTAGGGGTATGTGTTTCCACACCACAGGTCTGGATTCTATTCCTGGACAGGTCAAAGGTCGACTCTGCCATTTATCCCTACTGCAGTGAGTTGATAAATGAGTACCAAGCTTGTTTGGGATTTAAACACTGGAGCGTCTCACTTCAGACCCCTGACCGGGACATCGCTCTGACATCTGCTCATGCACTTACTGGGAGGGGCACAGTAGGCCCTGGCCCTCATTGGCTGTTGCGCCACTGAGTTTGAGTTAAGCACATATTTTATTCAAATCTAAGTATATATATATATATATATATATATAGTGCGCTGTAGTTTTGTTGTTGATTTTTTTTTGCAGGGGGGGGGGGTGTTGTGTGTTGTGGTTAAGTATGAAGTTGATGCTTAGTGATGTGGGGTGTGTTTGTGTTTAAATAATTAACATAACAAATAAGATAAAATGTGCAACAAAGTTTTTTGAATTTCATGTTTTTTTTACTGATAAATTCTTAAAAATTTTTGGGAAATTAGTTCTCGAAGATGCTAACAGAATCGGGTTGTTTTAGGTATGCATCGGTTTCTTTTTTCCACCAAAATCGAGACAAAAAAGCAAAAGTATGTTCACAAAAAAAGATATATGATCAATCAGGATTGGAAAAGAATAATTTTTTTCCTTGTAAACTTAAATTTAAATTATTTAAATGTCCCATAGTATCGATAAGAAAAGCCAAATCTCAAAACCTATCTTCATTGTTGAGAAGCAAGCACTTACTGGCACAGTTCATTGTTTTCTTCCAGATATTTTAAAACACGCTCAATCAAATTCCAGAATCTCACGAATTGCACTTCCTTTGAAAAACCAACGCACTCAACAATGAATGAGTGTTGTCTACATTATAATTTTCTATTGTAATTTAATTAAGTATTTTTAAAATAAATTTTGATGTTTTGTTTTGCCTGAGACAACCACCTTTAAAAAAAAACAGTACAAAAAAGTAGTATTTATTGTTATCTTTTCAAATAAATTTTTTATTTTTAGCTTGACACTTTGCACAGATGGAAAATATTTTTTTGTTCGCTGAGAAGGAGAGGTACTTGATGTGACTGGCATGTCGAAAGAGTGTAGTCTAGAAGCATCTGTCACACTTGAGGGCTAGGGTCAGACCGGATCTATTACTTGTACACCAATGATGAGGGGGAGGCACCTTCCACTCTGCCAAATTTTGAGATTTTTTTCAGGGTACAATTCCAGGTAGGTAAGGGCGGATGTGAAGGGAGTTGGAAGATTACAACCCACCTTTTCTAGTTTGTCCGCGATTTCATTGCCGTAAAGTTCGATATGAGATGGGATTCTCTGAAAATGGATATCATGGTGCAGCGATATATGTTTCAGTTTGAATAGGATGGTTTTGTCGTCAACAATGAACCATTTGTAAAGGTGTTGAAGCGGACTGAAGCTATCAGAGAGAATCCAAAGAGCACTGTAATTCTTCTTAGATAGAATAATCTCAAGTCCCGCATCAATGGCTATTAGTTCACTTCTGAAAACTGAGCAGAAATCCGGATTGCATTTTTTCAGAGACAATTTTTTCCTTCAATTTTTCCTGCATAAATACCGCTACCGGCTTGATCAGATATTTCACTGCCTTCAGTATAAATCTTGATTGCATCATTAGGGATACTGTTAATGATCTCCAATGCTAAGCGTCTATCTCGTTGATTATGCCACTGCTTCTATGCAGTAAGTTTGCATCTGCATTTTAGATAAAATAGTTCAAATATGATAATTAAAGTTAAATAATGTGCAGTTCTGTATTGATTAATCTATTTTTTAAGAAAGGAGATCCTTGTACTGAATTCTAAACTATTGGTTTATCCTCGGCTTTCTAAGTTCGAGATCTGATTTCATTATATTTAATCTTCTATTGTGTCAAAGGCAAGAGACAATAATTTATGTGTGCTTTCTTTTATAATTTGTTTACGGCAAAGAAAAGTAAATTTATTTCCAAAATTTTCCTTTTATATGATATAAATAACACTCTCACATTTATATTTAAAAATGTGAATGAATCTGAATCCACACATCGACTGTTCGTAGAATTTTCCTGCAAGTAGTTTGGAGATGCTATTTTTGGGAATAATTTAACACTAAAGGCACTTGTATCTGTTCGTCAGAGCTCATTGTTTTTTAGGGTTCCTAGTGTACGCAAAGGGATAAGCATACTAGTTTGAAAAAAATAATATGAGATATATATATTTTTAATAATATTATATTCATGCATTTTCAAATCGAAAAAAAATGTTTGTTTGTTTTTAAAAAAATATATAATAAATTTATTTTATGACAATTAAATATTTTCAGAATAATCCAACAACTATTAAAGAGGAGAAATAGACATTTGATATTTGTGTAAAAGATTAAAAAAAATTCATTTCTTATCAAATTTATTATAATCAAACAGCATCTAAGAAAGGAAAATAATGAACAAAATTTTATTTTCAATATTCACGGAGAAAACGTAGACGATTAATATATATATATATATATATATATATATATTTACAGCAGTGATTCCCATAATAGTCTATAACGACCCCAGGGGTCTATGACTACTGCAAGGGGTCCACGTCAGCTAAAAAATAATTTCGGGGTCCATGAGTAATAAATAGGGGTCTACGATAGTAGCTCTCATTAAACCAGATTCTGACTTTAAATTTAAAAGAAAAATTTAATAAAATGAAAACTAGATTTTACCTATTTAATAGATTTATATATTTATACTAAATTGAGTTAATTCTAAATGATCAGGCGGCATAAATAACAACAATATACTAAATTTAATGAGGTTACTTTGCACTCACAAGGTGGCAGCAGTAGCACACACAGGAATTTTTCAAGGGGGAGGGGGTCCGGGGTTGAAAGTTCACCACTCTTATATCATGCTATTTTTGATTTTGTCGATTTTCAGGAACAAACCACAGTAAGAAACTAATTATTGAATAAAAAATTAGCATTAATTAATAAAATTAATCATTAATAACAAATATTTAATTAAATTTTACGTATTATATACTTAGAATTATAAACAATCGGAAAAAAATCAAGTGCTTTGGGGGGTCCGGACCCCAGGACACCCTTGTGTGCGCCATTGGGTGGCAGCATAAATTTTATTAAAACAAGGACCATCATTTCAACGTTTCTTGCCAGAAAAGCTGAAGGAGTATAACATTAGACGTCTCGAAATTTTCCAGTTTTTCGATTGTCCACAGACAATCTGCTAGGAAAATGACGTTTTAAATGCCCTTTATTCAGATTTTGAAACTAGGTTTTAGAATCTTTGACTACGATAATTACCACAATAGGTAAGGAATTGAGATGGTCACTTTGAAAAATGTTATATTACAAAAGCAACGGATCGGAACACACTGGATGTCAGCAGTTTTGACTTTAAAAAGACATCCCGAATTATGGAGTATTGTGAGAAAGCGCTATATACTTTTCCTAGTGAGAATGAGTTGTAGCGGGATTGCCAATCTCCAAAATAAAGGAAAGAAAAAGACTGGACACTTCTAACCAAGGAGATTTAGGGTTGAACCTGACAAGATTGATGCCAAAAATTTGTTATTCAAGCCCCAGTTTCATCCTTCACAACATAAACATTTATTTGTTGATTCGTTATTTTATGTATAAATTAAATTTTAATTTAATTAACATATGTGTCTCTTAAGTTTTAAACACTATACTTCACCACAGTTAGAAATTTAAATCTTTCAAAGTAAACAGCTGTATAGAGCAGCTGTCAAAAACATTTAAGTTAATAAATTTGCAAAACTTCAATATTAGATAAGCAGAGGTCTACCCGAAACCGAAAAACATGGCAAGGGGTCTATGAGACCAAAAGTTTGAGAACCTCTGATTAAGAGGGATGGTAAGCATTAGAATATTTTGAATTTCCTTTGTAAAATCCAAACTTTGAAATTCATAACAAATCTCTAAAATGCAAACAAGAAACAGGAATGCCAAAATATGCCGAAATGTTTATATAAATAATTTAAATTATCGTTATTTTCCTGTTTTGAAGGATTTTGAATTTCAAAGTTTAAATTATATGACTGTCTCGTCCTGGAAATGAATAAACACCTTAAAAATTAAGATTTAAAGACCTTGTAAAAATCTCTTAATGCTGCATTTGACAATGGAAAATAAGCTCGACTTTTTATTAAAAAAATAATAATAAATATTTTTTCGCATTTTTCTTTTTCAGAAAAATTTTACAATCTTATTTCATTGAAATTTGAGTCTATTTCATTTTAAACTAATTGAGGCTATATAAACTCGAGAGTAAAGACGTCTATTTAAATGGAAAATAAATGTGTATTTGATTATTCTTGTCTTATTTCCCAGCACTAGAGTAAAGATCAGGAAAGAGTCGTGAGAAATTATCAAAATTAACGTTAACTATTATCATTTAAGCAAGAAAAAGTATTTTCCTCGAGTAAAGTAATTTAAATTCTGCTATAGTACAGTCAATCATACATTGAAATCGGTAATTGTTTCAGTGGGACAGTAGAAAGCGCAAAACCCAAATAATAGTTGGTGGTGCCATCTCTCGAGAAAATGATGAACAAAAGACATACTTGATAATATATCAGTTAGAGAGAGGTAGAGTTATAAGTTAACATATATACTTCACACGCATTTTAATAATCTAATTTTTTTAAAAAATGACGAAAAAAAAAAAGGAGTATAACTATAATCTTTTAATTTCAACAAACCTTTAATACAGCCTAAGCAAGTACAACATCAGATATTTTAATCTGTTTTATCTGTTTTGGATATTTTTAAGAAAATTCTTTTATTTAATAGAACCGGGATGTACCCACAAAAAACTAAGTTTAGAGGCCATCAATATTTTTGAAATACTGTAAAAACGGAACGAAAGATGAATAAATGTTTTAAATGAAATCTATTTTAAATGTTCCTGAACAAACAAATAAATAAAATGAAAAATTGAAAGCTGTTGTTTTTTACCGAAAAACTGTTCGTTCTCTGTTCCAATACGCAACGTCGAAAGGACATTTCCTGTGAACTTTTATGATACCAGAATCAGTAGGGCAGTTTCTTGAAGTAATAAATTTAAATAAAAGAGCTGAAAACACTTTTTTTAATGGATCTACTATCAGGGACGTCGGGCCAACTGGGCCTGGGCTCAGGGGCTCGGCCACAATAGGGGTATCTTGTCTCGTTCTGGACTCAGCCTTAATAAGATCATGATTTGAATAATTTTAACGGTCAAAAGTTTTTTTCCGGTTGTATTCTCCGAAAAATTGGGAAATTCGAATAATATGTCAACTGGCTACATGTGATGACCGTCGTCCATGCATAGGCCTAGGCCTACCACCATACACCATCCTTACTCATTTAGTCAAAAAGCAGCAGTGCTATTGTAAGTCTAGCACATTTATTTGCTTCGGATTATTGTTTGTACGAGTATTTGGCAACATATGGTACGTACTGTGTAACGGGTCTATTCAGTTCTTCCTACTAATAATCCTCCTGAGTAATAATAGGTCTTTAAATTTTATTCTATTGAAAACCTTCCTCCAAAGAAGAAGACGTGATTGTCACTGGAGTAACCAGTCCTGAGTGGGTCCTGTATCGAAGATCCCTTGAGGGCCCTCTTCTGGGTTTCTTAATAGCTTACAAATTTTTGCTTATACGTGTTGGGGCCCCTGTAGCTTGGGGGCCCCGTATCATTGATACGGTTGATACGTCAGTTACTACGCCCTGGTGATTATTCAAATCAAGGCTTGTATATAAAGATTAACTTTCAAGCTCGAAAAGAGAGAGGTTAGAAGCCAATAGGATAGCAAGTAATGATTAACGTAAAGCTAGGCTAGAGCATTTAGTAGATTATTTGATTAGTATTAAGATTGACGATTTGGTCAGTTAGTTGTTAAATTGGACTCAGTCGGTTTGAATTAGATTACCTTAGGAATTATCTTCAAATATAAGAAGGTGTATTGCCTGGACGTGCTAAGTGTAAGTGATCCAATTTATTATTTTTTTCCAATTATCTCATCTACTTCGCTATTGCTCCCATATTATTAATTGGTGCATTTTTTAACTTGGGTTGTTGAATTTGTATCGTTGTTGAGAATTGTTAATAAATAGAATTTTTCAGGCCCTCTTACACTAATGGATGGTATACCATTACAACTGTCTACTTTTAAAAGACATAGGTGGGGCCTACATTTGTGTAAGGGCCCAGGACCTACTTTTATGTTAGGGCTCAGGGTCTGAAATTCATAATACGTCCCTGTATGCTATGTCTGTAATACATAGACACATAGGCCAAGAGATCTCCCTTTCTCTTTTCGTCACATTCTCTATTAATCGCAGTATAATGCACTTTCAATCTCATTTTGAAAATATATAGATTTCCAAAATAAAAACTAAACGAAAGCATGAAAACATTTCAAATATCAACCGATGCTTATGGAGATGAAACTTTGTCTCATGCACATGTGTCTGAAGGGTATAAGAGGTTTTTAGGGGGAAGGGTCAGTGTAGAAAATGATGAACCTGCTGGGCGTCCAAGGTCAGCGATTACAGACCAAAACATTATCAAAATCCGTGATATAAGCGGGTTCCCACTCACGTCAGTGGTCAAACTGTCAATAAACACTACTACATTGGAATACTAAAAAAGACTTCGGGGAAAAAATTAAGAAAAAAAGGGCGAAATTGGGGTGTGATGGAAGGATGTTGCACCAATACAATGCATCCGCACACATGACCCTCTCTGTAAATCAGTTTCTGATTAGCAATACATTACTGTGATGTGATGTCCTCCTTACTCACCTGATTTAGCCCCATGCGACTTTTTGTATTTCCTACAGTTAAATCTTGCTTAAAAGGAACCATTTTATCTCAATTGAAGAGATTCTGGCAAAAACCGAAAATCTCAAGAAGGGCCTTCCAAAAACTTCATTCCAGAACTGTTACCAGTAATGCCAGCACCGAATGCAGAAGTGTGTGAATGCTGAAGGGAACTAATTTGAAGGGATTACAAGGAAAATTTAAATTTTGTAAGTACAATGATTTTTGAACCATTTCTGTGTTTTGTGTGTGTTTTTGTTGTTGTGTGTGTGTGTGTGTGTGTGTGTTGTTGTGTGTGTGTGTGTGTGTGTGTGTGTGTTGTTGTGTGTGTGTGTGTGTGTGTGTGTGTGTGTGTGTGTGTGTGTGTGTGTGTGTGTGTGTGTGTGTGTGTGTGTGTGTGTGTGTGTGTGTGTGTGTGTGTGTGTGTGTGTGTGTGTGTGTGTGTGTGTGTGTGTGTGTGTGTGTGTGTGTGTGTGTGTGTGTGTGTGTGTGTGTGTGTGTGTGGGGGGGGGGGGAAAACCCTTTTTTTATTTCCCAAGGGGTTCCCCTTAGAGAAAAAATTTTTAGACACGTTTCAAGGTTAAACTATGCTTGTATGTATTGGAGGAGAAAATTTGGACAAGTGGTGAAACAACAACGTTTCTCGGGACAAACTAAGAACGTTTGTGTCAATAATGGGTACTTGAGCAAATTTTTAAGTATTTCGTGACTTCAAGATTTCTCTTTTGCATAGAGTAATTGTAAACAACAAGGCTTCTATCAAATTGATGATGGAGCTCTAAATCAGACATTATTGTTTTGTTAAATGGTCCTTTGAAATGGATAGTGAATGAATTTTCAGAAATATCCAAAAAAAAATTTCTTGTAGATTTCTATTTTGGTTAATATTTCTTGCATATTGTTTTAAAAACTTTTCTAAATCTTTGTACAAAAAAAAAATTTTTTTTAATTCAAATCGTAAAGTTTGAATTCCAAAGCAACTTCTAGCTATTTAAAATACGTTGAATTTTGATGATGTTTTAATCACATCACATGCCTTCTTTTGATACTTAAGAAATTAGTTTTTTTTATTTTTAAATAGTATTATTTTATGTTTGTTAAAAAATTTAGTAAGGAAAAATAAAATCAAATATAAAATAATCATATTTATTTTTTTTTTTTAGGTAAATGAATCAATTCAATTAAGAAAAAGGTGTTCAAACAAAAGGTAAGTAAAATAAATAACAAAAATGAGCGTTTTTCCTCGTAAAAAGAAATTAAAAAAAAAAAAAACCAAAGCTCGTAACCTATCCAACTGAAAACAAAAATTTTTTAATTTGCAATTTTAAATTCTCATTTAAATTTTGAATGTAAAGTATGACAACCCGAAGGTGTGTTTTTATTATTTTAGTCACCAAAAGTCTATTTGTGGTACCTCGCGGCCCGGGGGTATCATCTCTTCAAATACGTGACCTAGATTTGTAGGAATAAATGATTGATCACTCAAATTCTCCATAATAATTTAATTTATTATTGTCTAAATATATATTGAGCAACGCAAACAAGTCTTACTAGAGGAATCAGATCAGGAGTGATACCCCGTAATTATCAATTTAAGAAAATCCCGGGAATCCCAATTCCTATCTTTTGAAAATTAACCTGAATCTTTACCTACTGTAGATTCCTTAATAAGCAAAAAAGTCCGTTCTATAATTAATCTCTTACCAATAGCTCAAGGCGGGCAGCCCTCGGCTTTCTGTCTCTTCTTGTATTCTGTTCTTCCACTATTATTCTTTCATTCTATTACTATCCGTTTTTATTTTCTATCCGGCTTCTATCCGCTACTATCAGACTTCTATTCAACTTCTATTCTTACTCTTATAGCGCTATCCGGCTTCTAGCCGACCTCTATTTGACTTTCCGGCTTCTATTCAGCTCTTATTGGACTAACACGCGAATGCTAAAGCTCCAATATACATCCAATAACTAATCTACATATCGCGGTTTCTTCTTGAGAAGGTTGGATTGAATAATGCCATTCTGGCCCCAAAGATTCCCCAAGAGGATTAGTGAGAAGGCGCGATAAAGCTCCGTCACATATTATTATTGTTAACTACCAATAAATTACACAAGACCCCCATTGTGGTCGAGGTCCGGGGCCCCCTTGGCACTTGAGGATCGAAATTTATAACCAGAAAATGTGCTTAACTTTCCGGGCCTTTCTGGGCATCTCTGGGTGGCCCCAGGCCCTGGGCTGCCCACCCCAAGCGCCCATTGGATAAACCGGCACTGAAAAGGATAATGGCATTGTTTGGCCCCTCTTGTTCATTTCTTACCTTTCGGCATCACGGACCTTCCCCCCCGCACCCTTTTGTTAATTAGTACAAAAAATAAATGAAATTATTTGCAATTACAGTATGCTTGCTTAAGCTATACTATGGGTCTTGTGTGTTGGGTATATTTACAACAATAAAACATGAAACTTTAGAGGTATTATGTAACAATGTCATTCAACGCTTGTTATACATTTCTTATATCTTTCGAGATCATTGTTGAAATGTGAATAGCCCTGGAAACAATACATTTTTGTAACTAACAATATAAACGAATTTTCGTCATTTGTAGTGAAATTTTTATGCGATTTGTGTTTTAAAAGTGTTACTTTACGATATATTAATTTTTCCCTTTTGAAAAATATCATTTTTGGAAATGCGTTTCAAGATTAAAGCCTGGCTAAAAGCCAAATTGTGAGTATTTTTTCCTTTTAAATAAAGCACACTGTGTTCATATTATAGATACTATAGTCGTACATTCAAATATAATATTAGACTGACATCTAAAATGATAGAAATCATGAGAATATTAATAAGAATTGCACATTACAATACACTAGAGTTTAATACATAGAAAGACTATTGGTACATTGACTTTCCAGAGAAAAAGAAATTGCAATCAATTAAAATTTAATCTCTTCTTGATTATATCATAGATGGAACTAATAACTAGGGGGTTTTAGAAATCAAGATTTTGATCATCCCTTATTTTTTTAATCAATTGTTTTTTTTTTCATTGAGTTTGAATATTTGTGACGGGCTCAAGCATCTTTTTCATTAAATGCCCCTTTGGATTCTTTTGGGGCCAAAATTTAAATGGCAACTCTTTTCCAACCAAAACCCAAAGTGAAACGTGAAGATAAGATGCAAATTAGATAGCTTTTAAATATCAGAAGTTTCAGTAAGCGGGGTGGCAAATTGGGGGAAAGTTATGTTAGAGATGATACAATCGTGAAGTGACAGCCAACAAGGTTATCGAAGATAGAACCATTAGGTCAAGGTGCATGCCATTGCACTCAGTAAAGACGCAAACTTCCTTAATATCGGATCAACGATTGGATTAAGGTAGGATTGACTATTTAATATTAGGACTTGCGATATTATTGGAATTGAAATTAGGCGGGTTAGATATTGATAGTGGTCCGAGTTACGTTATTTCGGTATTACTTGTATTGTGTTTTGTTCATCGTGGATTCTCTCATACATATTATTATAATCTAATCTGTTAAACGCTTAAGTTTGAAGGTCTTAATAAAGACAAATTAAGATCAATGGAATCTTCTAGTTCTTTCGCAAACCCTACACCTCTAGCTCACGCAGATAATCAAAGAGAAGGTCACCCTAGGGGGGCAGTTTCACAATATTTATGTCAATATATGTATTTAAAATTACAATCTCTATTAGCACTAATTTGTATTTTAAAAATAAAATGTTCGGTACCTTTAATTTGTCGTATATTATTGGCACGATATTAATTTATACAACAACTAAATGGGACTTGAAAGATCAGGAAAGAATATCTATAATACAGTAAATTCTAATTTGTTTGTTCTGTGACATCATCCATTAACATATAAGCGTACAATTCGTGGATAATGCTCCATTACAGGTTATTTAAAGTACGCGTGAAGCTCCCCATTCAATCATACTGAAGTTGATAGTTATATTAACGTCGCACTACAAAGCTATACTAGGGCTACTGGCGATGGACCTCGTCATTTTGAACCATGGTCAAGTGACGAGACAACACCCGAGCTGGCACCCCTCTCCTAACTTCCACTCCACACCAATGGGAGAACGTTTGACCCTCGGCGGAATTTAACATGCATTGGCATCCTATACCCGGCTTGTCTTCGAACTCGTGATACGCTAGTTTTGAGTCAGTTACCTTGACCACTAGGATGCCGCGATCACTCATTTAAACTGAAGAAATTGCTTTACGTTTAAACATAACAAAACAAGATGGAAAAATAGTACTACATCCCATGCCCCTTTCCAATGAAGAAAAACCCCCTCAAACTGTGAATGATATAAAGATAATCACCAAAATTATTTTTGGAAACAATTACCATAAAATTACAAAAATTGTTCTGAAGTATTTTTAAATAGAATAAAAAAACACATTAAGAAACTTTTAAATGGATGTTTAAATCACGGACTTATTCTTAAAAAATATGTTAATAGACAAATTAAGAAAAGAAATTTATGAACGTAAATTAAAATGTTTAGTAACGCTCATGTTAATGTTTTAAGAATTGAATATTGCACAAAAATAATTCGTGAAATAAAAAAATTCTTAGCGTGGTGATCGAATACGATGACCATTAAATTTGTGACTCAGAGGAGTTTTATAATTAGAATCACACACACACTATTTCCATGGACGAAATTGAAGCTCTTAGTCCTAAAAATTAGAATAGAAAAGAAAAAAGAATGGAAGGTATTGCATCTTTTAAAATATTCTAAAGAATGGAAATGAAATTAAAAGCTGTGCAGCTGTAATTTACATACAGGATTTTAAAGTTAATAAAGGAAACATTAAAAAGGTAATATAGATAGATCTTGTAGAAATGAGAACTACAAAATAAAATTTTATCAATACAAAATTTTGATAAAATTAACTTATTTATTTTCAGGAGCTTTCGTGGTTCATCCATTCCCTACGAGGAATTCCAGGATGAACGTGGATCCACTTCCGAGGAAGTCAAAATCGAGCCCCCGATTTCTGTAAGTAAAATATTCATCGTTTTCTATCAGATTTCACTCCGTTCTTTTTTACATTAGGGCGTGAGAGGGAGGGGGCTAAAAGACACAATATTAATGATTTCTATCAGAAAAATTTAGAAAATTATGGTAACTCCTGATTTAACCGTCATAATAAAGGCGTGACGAAAACGGAAAGAAAAGGTTTCAGAAATTATATTCTAGAAAGATTCTTAAGGTATCCGACTACGTTCGGAACCGTGATTTGCAAAAGCGTATAAATGGATAATATTTATGATATTTAGTGTCAATTAGATTAGAAAATGTATTTAAAATTGTTTTAAGAATAGTATTACAATAAAAAATTATTTAATACAAAAATTTGACAAAAAAAAAAAATAGAATGCCCTTTTTAAAAATATTTTATGTGAAAAATTCTTCATTATAATAATATTTTCCTGTACATAGCTCAGACCTTTTACAGAGTCTCAACAAAATTTTTAAATATATAACTTGAAGTGGGTTTATCCTATTTTACGACAACAGGGGGGAGAAATTTTAAAAAAAAAAGGCCGATATTATTTCAATGGGTTGTAACTCTGAAAATAATGTAAATTTTTTTAAAAATCAAGTTGAGCCTCTGTACAGAGGTCAGCTATATACAGGCAAAATATTATTATAATAAATTTTTTTTTCACAAAAAAGCTTTTTAAAAAAGTTTATTCTAAGAATTTTTGCCGAAATATTTATTTAAAAAATTTTTTTTGTCAAAATTTTAAAAACCATTTTATACATGTTTTTAAATCAAAATGACACTAAATATCAAAAAAAGTTATCCATTTATGGTTTTGCAAAACATGGTTCGAATGTAGTCGGATACTTAAATTAGAATTGAGCATCTTTTTTGAATCATTTGGGATATTGATTCAGCAGATTTGGACATTTCGTCATTTTCCACCCCCGTCACACAAATGTAAATCTTTCTCTTTTCTCTGCCTTATTTCACTCCCCCCCCCCTTTTCGGATGTTAGTATTTATCTTTCGAACGTTGTCTTAAGGTATCCGATACGTTCGGAACCATTTTTTTAAAAAAAGGCATAAAGGGGTTTTTTGTGATATTTAGTGTCAAGATAGAATACATGTATAAAATTTTTTAGGAATTTTGAAAAAAAATATTTAAATTTAAAAATTTCGGCAAAAAAATTTAAATTAAAACATTTATTAAAATGTTTCCTTTTTTTGGAAAAATCTTTATTATAATTTTGTTTCCAAACCCTCTGTACAGAGGTTTAACATATTTTTTAAAAAATAACATTATTTTTTGAGTTAAAACCCCCTTTAAAAAACTATCGGCGTTTTTTAAAATTTCTCCCTAAAACATGGATAAACCCACTTTTAAGTTATATATTTAAAAAATTTTGAGGTTTTGAAGGTTATAAACAGGCAAAAAAAAAATTTAAAGAAGCATTTTTACAAAAAAACTTTAAAAGGGATTCAGCCATTTTTTCAAAAATTTTTAAATAATTTTTATTAAACATTCAAAACAATTTTTATAGCATTTTTGATTATACACTTTAAAAACATAAAATTACATTTCGTTTTTCAAAATCCCGGCTCCGGGAACGTTGCGGAAAAACAAAAATAACGCTCCGACCCTAAATTTATAAAATTTTGAAATTGTGTTTTACCTTTTTATTTATTAAGTACAAAATTGCATTTTTAGACCGGTCGAGTTCAAATACCTAAAATAATACCTTGCACTTGTCTTTTTACATTCGAAAGTGAAATAAAAAAAAAATAGAGTTATTTTAAAAATTAGATCATATTTATTTAAGTAAAATGGCAAACGCCTTAAAATAGGAATATAAAAGTTCATTAAATATAAGTATCTATGATTTTATATCACTATTTCACACATCGCGAATCAAATGAAACAGAAAACAAAGGAATTACTTTTAATAAAAAGAAAATTTAAATCACAAAACTTTTAATTCTTCTCTTCCCACTTTCATCTAACTTCTAATTTATTTGTAATCATTCTTTGGATGTGATTTTTTTTTAAACTTTTTCTTTAAAATAATTTTATATACTTTTTTTTTCTTTCTGCAGTTTGATTGTGCCTACTGTGACTACCGAAGCCCCACTCAAAAGGGGCTTCGTGCCCCACTAGTCCACAAAATAGGGGGGGGGGTGGGGCGCACCCTGACCCCACGGGGCCCCCTCTCTATTTTGGGAGGCCCCCCTCCCCTGATGATATTGGCCAAAAAGATACCACGAAATAAAAATAAGAACATCTATCTAAAAAATTTTTTCAAAAGGTTTTTATGTTAGCTAATGAAATGAAACACGACTCTAAACTTTTTATCGAATATAATAAATATTCGTGGGCATCTATTTTTGTCAAAATTTACACAATAAAATAGTAAAAGTATCTCTTAGAAATATATGTAAAAAAATTTTAAAACATAAAAATAATAATGTTACAAAAGGAATTGAGATTTTATTTAAATAGGAAAAGAATGTACAAAAACGGAATATGAATAATGAATAAGTAAAAGCATTTCTAGTATAGGTAAAAAGCATGGATTATTTCTCAAAAATATCAAAATTGTACATTAAGTTCATGGTGTTTCCTTTACATTTTTCAGACTAAATTAAATATCAAGAGTTACTTTTTGAATGCTCTATAATTTTAATTTATATCGCGACGCATTGATTCAAATCATCATTTTTGTATACGTACGAATTAAAAGAAATTATTTATTTAACAAATTGTTTTCTTTTTAGAAATCAGGTGGAGGAGTAATTTTCATTCGAAGATGCTGTTTGGACGCTAATTTAGCCAACCAACTGCTATGGCCATATACTAGTCATATCAGCATCTATTTGCATAGCAAGTCACGTCAGTGGTTGTTTGGACTACAAGATTAGTCACATCAGTCACTGCCTGGACACCATCAAGTATACTTACAGCGCTGCAATTCAGTGGCTGCTTGGACTACAAGTTTGGTCATATCAGTTGCTGCACTTCAGTGGCTGTTTGGACTACAAGTTTGGTCATATCAGTCACTGCTTTTCAGTGGCTGTTTGGACAAAGGTTAAGTTACATCAGCCCTACCGAACACCATCAAACGTACTACAGCGCTGCTCTACAGTGCCTGTTTGGACTACAAGTTTAGTCGCATCAGTCGCTGCCTGGACACCATCAAAAGTACTTACAGTGCTGCTCTTCAGTTGCTCTTTGGACTACAAGTTTAATCACATCAATCACTGCCTGGACACCATTCAGTGTTTTTACAGCGCTGCTCTTCAATGGCTGTTTGGATTCAAACTGCTTTATCATATCGGCTGTCCTTTCTAGCGAATTTTAAATTTGTCAACTGTTGTTGGAACTGCTAATAAAAACTTTTTACTTACACTCTTTCACGAATTAATTGACCTTTCAGTAATAACTTTTAAAAAGTTTCATTTTTTCATTGAGAAAGGTGAAACTGAAATGAAGTTACCTGTGTATTTATAATCTGCTATAGAAGGATATGACAAGAAAGAATTTTTGAAAAAAAAGAATATAAAGGTTTTGGCAAAAAAAAAAAAGAAAAAAATCGAAATACAATATAAGAAATCTTTATAGAGAGTGTTATTAAATCTCACCAATGTTTTAGATATGGTAAATACCTGAAAATCACAACACCACCAGTATTTGATATAATTTTTTAGAAAATATTGACAAGAGGTGAGATATTAAACTCTATTTTGGCAATAAAAAAATATTTTTTAATCAAATTAATTTTAAGTCTGAATGGCTTCTGCTAAACAAGTAAAACTAATATTTTACGTGTAACAATACGGTGCGATTGGAAGCAACGGATGACTTGATTTTTTCAAATGTAAATATGGACAGAATATCCTATCGAGCTTCTTAAACTAACTTGCAAGAGCTTTCTTAAAGAGAATGAAAATGTTTATATGTTACTGATATTTAGATGTGAATACATGCATTACTTTGACTTGATGGTGCAAAGATTTTCATCATATTTTTACCGATCTTCAGTTTTACTTCAAATATTGAAAAAAGAGGCATGCATTAAATACTCCTGGGTGAGAGGTTTTAATTATTTCAGTTTAAAGAGTCATAATAATGTGTGACAACAGGTCGTTGATCGCTTGATTCGACAAATCATCAGTTTTCCTTGCTTTGGGGGAAAAAATGTTTTGAAAAATTTTAGATAACAGAAACAAAAGGCAAAATAGCACAGGTAGAAAGGTTAGCAGTGGTACTTTGGTGTGATGATGGGCAAAATAATATAGCATGATTGTCAAAAGTAAACTTTATTTCAACAACACAATAAAAAAACTCAGAATATTCCTTTCGTTTGAGAGGAATTCTGGGAAGACAGAAGAAATTCCGGAAAACATTTCTTCCGACCAATGAAAGACAATAGGAGGTTCTAGCAGCCAATAAGGCGTAAGGATCAATAACATTCGATATTAGAAGCGTACACTACAGTACCAATCCTGATTTCACAGAATGTTTTTTTTAAAAAAAAAATGAAACACTAACCTTTAAAACTCAATTTTTTGCAAAAAATGGAGCTGTTTACAAACACAAAAAAAAATTATACGGTTTTTAAGGGTTCTTTTGGTTTTTAAAGATTAAAATGATTTCAAATTTTTTTCCCATTAACAAATATTCATTTTTGTACAGGGTGAAAAAAATTCGAATATAAAAAAGGGAAAAATTTCCGGGAAAAAAAGAGTGGTAACAGACCCCGGTTTTCATAAACCAAACAAGAACTCATACCCTGTACTCAGTAATATTTCTGTGCAAAAAATACTATTCTTAAACAAAACAGGGTTTCCTGTCTGAAATAAAAATTAAAATTTTTTTCGTTTTTTCCCCATTGCATTGTATTTTTTTTCATTGTATGATATAAATTAAAATTTTTTTAAAGTTTTAAAAGAGAAAATGGAACGTTTTATTGAAACGAAAGAGCATAAATAAAATTTCAAGAATTATATAAAATTTTATTTCTTTTTATAAATATATTTGATATTTTTATTAAAAGTACTACCCTGGAAAAAAAGCGGGGGAAAAAAATATTTAAAATTAAATTTTGGGGAAAAACCACGATACAAATTATTTAAAACAATATTACATTAACTATCTTAATAGTTGTCTTAATTATTAAGCTCAAAATAAATACAAAAAAGTCCTATTGATTATTATCTTGTTTTTCCCCAAAATCTGGCTGTTCGCGTAGCTGCTTGAAGATGCATGGGCCCGATGCCTGCCTTTATACAGGGTGATTCATAAAGAACTATACAGTTTCAATGCACTATAAACTAAAAACAATTTAGGATGTTATATGTTACTTGTAACAGTATTGAATAGGATTATATTTAAAGTTTTGTTGGAGACAGTCCCATATGCTCCATGTGTGAGCCCTTAGTCGCTCTACACATATTGAAACTAAACACGTGTTTGGGTGGAAATTACCCAAACACGTGTTAAGTTTTTTACTGAATAACTTCTTCAAAATCCTAAACTGCCAGAAATTCCTTGGTACAAGACCTGGACTGTAAGGGAGAGATGTGGCAAAATTTTAATATCGCATTTACTAAGATACAGCTGTACAGAAGCAGCGACATGGAGGCGAGTATTATCACGATATAATGTAAAATTCCCTTCAAATACATTGCGCTTTTTCGATATGTGTTGCCATAAGGGGTAATAAAGGATATTTAAATGTAAAA
Organism: Trichonephila inaurata madagascariensis; assembly: GCA_019973955.1. Taxonomy (NCBI): domain Eukaryota; kingdom Metazoa; phylum Arthropoda; class Arachnida; order Araneae; family Nephilidae; genus Trichonephila; species Trichonephila inaurata. Next base: position 359,657 of record BMAV01016186.1, on the reverse strand, counting down.
TAAATCAAACAAACAAATTTGTTATAAATGATAATCATGTTTTAAGTGACATGTAATAAATATATTTTTAAGAATATATTTATAATAATAAGATATATTTATTAGGTACCACTCCTTGATGGCTAGAATTGTCCTAACACATGGAACTTTTTTTTTTTTTTTTTTTTTACTTTTAAGTTTTACTTTTAATTTGGATTGCCGTCAACTCGGAGAATAAAATTTTTACAACAATGTAAATCCGAAAAAAACCATTTGTTCATTTCTGTAGTTATTTAGTTTTGCAACATGTTAATAATTAAATTAATACTGTTAACTTTTTGTCAATCATGTTTTACCACAGGAGTTCAGTCACCTCTGAAAAATTGCTAAATTAAAATTGGCAATGTGTGTTTCATTGCGGCAAACTGCAACTGTATCTGTCTAGTTCACGTTGGGTTGTTTTTGACACTCGGTAAGTGAAAAATGATCTTAAAAAATGTTAAAAATGACCCACTTTGTTGTCATTCAATCAGAAAATAGACATGAATAACATATGCAACCAATATCAAGTGGAATTAAAAATGTATTTCCAAATGTAATGCATTTTCTAATTTAAACATGCCAATCATTAGCTTACCACAGTTAGATTTTAAATTGTTTACGTAATTAATTTCATAAAAATCAATACACTATTTTTTAAAGTTTAAAAAATCGTCTTATTTGGATGTCTTTAGTTCTTTGATACATTTTTGTATAATTTCATGTGATTGTAGCATCCCAAAATGTATTCCTGTATTTATATAAGTTCTCATTCATATACAAAAAAAGTCATCTACTTAAACGCAACTTCTTTAACAATTCAAAAACCTACAGTTCCTAATTTCGGTATTTTTTTGGAGGAGGGCTTTCTTTTCATGAATTTATATATTGCATGTTGTGCCCCCTTCTTTAAAAAAGATATTTGTATCACTTTGCAAACCGTAATTCAGATTTATAGACAAATGAAAAATATTTCCAGTTTCGTTTTCTATATTAATATTTTATGTGAATTAATCAAGATATTTTTGTTGTACATTTAATCCATATGTATGAGTGAAAAATCAATCAATAAATAAATGATGCAATCAGTGTCTTTTATATGTCATCCACTTATCAAATCATTATAACATAGCCCTCAGTAATTTTGCTCATGACTTTGGAAAAAGATGTATTCACAGTTTGTATTTTTGAAAATTTTACTGTAGATTTTCAAAATTTTTGGTTGTGAATTTTTTTTTAATGCTATAGATTCTTTTAGATATCATTAGTAAATAATTTTTATTTCCTGAAATACTCTTTTCTCCTAGAACTAAAGTAAAGTGTATATACTGTAAAATCTGGAGTATAATGCTTACCCATACTTACAAGCTGCATCTTTTTATTTTTAAGTATATTCGCCATATAACCTGCACCCCCTTTTTAACAAAGGTACCAGAAGTGTGATTGTACATTGACCGTATGTTTCTAAGTCATTTATTCGAGTTACAATCCCAAGATTTTTAAAAATTAGTATACTATTAGAATCAAAACCCTTTAGCTTCATTTTGTACGTCATTTCTTTCAAATATATAGTATTCCGATCTATGTAGAAGTTTATTTTTTCGTATACTCATCTCTTTTTTTTTATTTTGAAGCTATCATTTTTATCCCCGATGTATAACATGCACTCATAAATTTCAATCTCATTTTTTGTGTTAAAAGTGTGTGCTACACGCTGGATTTTACGGTAGTTTTTATCCAAAAAACAAAATGCATCATGGTTAATAACTATTTATGAGTTGCAGCTTTAAATCTATTAACTACATAACGTATAAAAACATTTTATAAAAAATAAGTTGTTAATTTTATTTGTTTAAGATTAATATCTTCATAATGAGTTTTTTTTTTCTTTAATTTTTGTTCCTGTATGGTAAATTTTTTTTTATCCAACTGAGACATTGTTATAAAAATGGCAATCAGATGAGATGAAATTTCCCACTTCAGTGCTCATTATAGTTTTGTTTTCTCTTCGAAAGCTTAATAGATTTTATAATAGGCTAATAAAGAACATATATCATGAAGATAAAGTTTCATGGAATGATTTTTTATATATATATTTAAAAATTGTACCAAGAAATTTATATTATTTTATAATATGATTGCATGCGATATTTAAATTATATTTACATATGGGATTTATTTGTTGTAGAGATATCATTCAGAAAACAACTATAGAAAATGCCTCCAAAAAAGAAGGATGATGAACCAGAACGACCTGCACTTCTGGGAAGACTGGGAACTAATTTAAAAGTGGGTCTTGTTGGATTACCAAATGTTGGGTAAGATGCTTTTTAATTTAACTTAATAATTTTTCTTTTCTTGATTCAACTGTAACACAAATGTTTTTATTCATATATGTTAAATATATTGCAGAAATTTATTTGTACACTTAAAATGCTTTACTTCTAGATATATTGCACATGCAAACTGGATAAATAACAGTAAAAGATTACTGTGTATTTATTTAGGTATTTTATAGAAATAAGTGCATTGAAGATGAAACTTCTGGCTTGTTTACCTAAGATGAATCTTCAGTCATTAGGCCATGGGGGCTGATGAACTTTTATTATAGCTTGCTTTGGAATACTATAGTTGTTGCATAGTATACAGTAATTAAAATAAGTACATACTAATTGAAATGTGCTCTCCTTCTATTCTACAAAAAAAAATAGTTTTTCTTTTAATTATAAGAAACTACTAACTTGAGACATTTTTAAGAAAGTCTATTACACAACTTATTAAAAGCTCATAAATTGAATTATTGTTAAAATAAGAAATTATACAGTACCTATAAGGTCTTTGTGCAACATTATTCATTAAGACATTTTAATCATTCAAACTCAAATGAAAAATCAAAAAGTCGCCAATTGGTAAAAAACATTTCTGAATATTGCTGAAGGTGTTGTTTAGAAATAATTTTAAAAAGAAGTAAGAATCTTTATATTTTAAAGTATGAGCGATTCAACTCTATTTTCTTGTTATTCTTTGAACTTCACAGTAAAATTGCTGTTTCTTATGACAAAAAAAGGTACATGGAAAGTATATATAAATCTATGCATTAAATACATATGTAAACTGCTTTGGTTGAATCCATGTCATACATAGATTAACTGTAACCTATATATTTGTGAAATGTATCAGAAATACACTCCGTTGCTACAAGATGTTGAAATCAGAATTATTAGCTATCAGGACGTAAAATATATTTATCTGAGTGATCTCTTTTTGTGTGAGTTTTTTTAATGTATAATTTTGTACATGTATTGTACAAAGATACTCCAATGCATGCATGACATTGTGTATATTTCTTTTGTTGAACTAATTGAATTAATATTGTAACATCAGGTATCTATTATGAAATTTGTTAAAAAGTCAAAAAAAATTTTTGTTAATTATCAAATCTTATGCATATTAAGTATAATAATTTTAACATTGTTTGTGTATTTTGCCAATAAAAAATCAGACCCCAATCCCTTTTTAATGAATTTCATGATTTAATGAATTTTTCTCTTTCCCAAAAATAACAAATTACTTCAGCAGCTGAGGGGAAAAAAATATTTTTATTAGTTTGTAGGAGAAAAAATTGGGCTTTATTTTTCAAATGACACATCCTTTTTGTCCAGAATAGAAAAAGACTATTATTAGACTTTAGGGGGGCAGATGAGTCATGAGTGTAACCTATTGTGTGAGTCTTGAGTAGGACAGAAATTCCTTTCTTGTCTCATCTCAATCCACAACGCAGGGGATATTTTAAGATTTTAACAATTATGATACATTTAACCCTCTAAGCGGTCTGCACTTAAAGTTTTGCCATTCTGGAGATGCTTCAAAAATGCACCGCAGATATTTTTTTTGTTTCAGGTGGGGTTCTCAAAAGCGGCTCGGCCGTTTTTGGGAATCTTGCTTGAAGGCAGAAAAAGCATCTCTGGAATGGCGGAATTTTACGTGCAGACCGCTTGGAGGGTTAATGACAGAGTATCTATCTGAACAAGTGAAGTTTAGAAATTTGTTGGAGCCAAAAAGTAGTGATTCTAATGCAGAAATTGGTAATGAAACTCCTATAAGACATACCTTTCCCTTATGCAACAGATGTAAATTATGTAGTATTTTCTTTCTGTATAAAGTCAAAAGAAAAAAATTGTGTTTTGGTTTCCCTTTATTATGAATAACCCCGAATTAACAAGCAAAGTGTTCGGTCTCGATGAATTCATTAAAGCAGAGTCTGACTATATTTCCCATTTTCCTGTGTATTGATTTTTTTTTTTTTTTGTTACATTCATTTCTTTTGTGGACTCAAAATTTTACAAAAATTATTTTATTCCTGAATGTTTTGATATTTTTTTCATATAATTTTGTATGAAGTGTTTGGTTTTTATTAGTTATGTTGATTGATTAATAATCTATGTATTTTCCCTCTAGAAAATCCACTTTATTCAACATCCTGACAAACAGTCAAGTTGCTGCTGAGAATTTCCCTTTTTGTACAATTGATCCTAATGAAAATAAGTATATTTATGATTTTACTGAAGAAAAAAAAAACTCGCTGAGATGATTTTTAGTTTCATTATTTAATGAAACTGTTAATTCATGACATTTTTATAATTACCTGCAAAAAAAGCATTTGAAAAATAATGTACCCAGATTAAATTTTTAAATGTTTTTGAGTTATAAATAAGGTTGTTTCATTTATATTGAAAAGAAATTAATATATTTTAATTATCTGGTATGTGATGAAAATGTATTTTGTATTGCATGGAGCTGGGAAAAAAAATCAGCTTCATGAGTATCCAAGTTGAAAGTAAAAAAAAAAAGGTTCTTAAAATTCAATTTTTTTAAAATCTATTTATTTATTTATTCAAAAAAGTTTAATTATATTGTATAGAGTAAATTTACATGTTTGTCAGTTTTTGAAAAGTGAATAGCTTTAATTTTTTGAAATAAATAAATTGGTAATTCTTTGTAAAACATTTTAATATTCAAATATTTTAATTATTGTAATGTTATTCTATAACTTCCTTTGCTTCTGTGGGAAAAGTTAAAAGGAAAGGGAGGGAGTGAATATTAAAGTCACACTGTTCAGCTACACGAGGGCTTTTGGGGACGGACCATGTAATTTTGAACCATAGTCAAATGACGAAGTTAAAAGGAAAGAAAAAATAATTATTTCCATTGGTTTCAAATTAAGTTGTTTTAAATTTCACAAAATTACAAAACACAAACTGTAAGTTGAATGTTGAAAAAAATATCTATACTTTTTGAATATGTGTATGTTTTAAAATAAATACCTATTCAAAGAAATTTTTATTTGAAGACAAAGAAATGTTTGATAATTGAACTCTTTTATTATATCACAAACTGTTGAGCTAAATATTAGTGTGGTGAACTCTTAAAAAATATTGATTAATATTTTTAAAGAAAATTATTTCTAAAATCCCTCTATTGCTAAGGAATGTTTCTTTCAAATACCAAATTCTTGATGCATATCTTTTTTTAAATGACTTTTCTCTTTCCAATGATTTTAATACTTCTCTATAAATATAAGCATATTATACAACATACAATTTCAAAAACAATGTGGAACACATGCATTTGTACTTTTAATACTTCCACTGTCTTTTATAAATGGTAACCGCTATATATAAAAAAACATTTTTAAGAATAAATTTGCTGCATTTGTACCATAAAATTACAATTAGAGTTCTATTTTAATTTAAGTACATTTAAATAAAGGCTTTAAAACAAATGAATATATATTTATAAAGATATGCATGTATATCATAAATGAAACATTTTTAAAATTTGTAAATTATTTTTATGCTTTGAAAATTTCACTAATTTTGGGGGCTTCCATCCAAATTTCATTATGATAATGAATTGTTTATTTAATTTCTTTCCCCTGTTTTTTCTAAATTCTTTTCAAAGTGAAACGTGTGAAAAAGAAAAAAAAAGGGAAAACTTTTTTTAAATAATTTCTTTACTGAATTAAATAGAGGAGAGTTTAAGTAATTGCAAATTGTCTGAATTTGTATTATGAATTAAATTAATTTTCAGTCATAACAGTTTATGTAATTGGATTTATTTTTTTTTTTAGATACGTCGTGTTCCAGTACCAGATAAACGGTTTGATTTCTTGGTTGAACATTACAAACCTCTTAGGTATTATTTATTTAACTTTAAATTTTTCACTTTTTAAATGTATCAAGTAAAATATTTCATTCACATTGAGCAATTAAAATTCCATTTTTAATTATTGAAAAGGGCATTAATTTATCCACTTTTTCATTTTTGTTGGAGGTGTCATCTTCATATTGATTACATTAACATAAAATTTTTATATAAGTATAAATTATTACAACTAGATATATTTTAAAATCTGGTCTACACAGAAATATGAGTTATTTCTGCAAGTACAGAAAATATTGTGTCTTAAATTATACTAATATTAATCACCATTTATAATGAATACTTTTCTTTGAATATATATTTGTCTGCATTTTAACATCTAAATTCCATTATAAGATACATTTGGCAATTTTTTAAAAATTGTATGAAACTGGGTTGTTAAATATTTTAAACATTTACTTACTCTGACTTTGGTTTCAAATTATAAAATTCTATTGAAAAAAACCCTTTTTTTTTTCAATTTATGTATTTATTATTTAACAAATCTATAGTTTTCCTTTATGTCTTATAATTAAGATGTATCTTGTTAATGTTAACAAGTTAACAGTTTTGATTTATTGTTTCAGTAATATCAAATTGTTTGCAAAGTTGAGTAAAAATGTTTGGAATAACTGATTAAAATTTTTTCTTTCTTATATCTAATTTTTTGCAGTTAATAAAATCCAGACACTGATACTGAACAGTTCTGTATGTAATTAAAATAGAATAAAACTGTTAAATTGTGTATTAATGTAACATTGCTGTAAGTGCTCATGTTTATAGTTACATGATAATTTATTCAATTAATTCTCGCAAATATCCCTGTGATAAAAATTAGAAATTCAAATATCCTAAGAAATTTATATTTAAAAAAATTTATGCTTATAATTTTTTTTATGTAGTTTTCTTAAACCTTAAATTTCACATTTAACTTACATTTAGGGAAAATTTTGTGAACTGATCATTAGGATTTAAAATTAATACTTCTGTGCCTTTATATTGATCTTTTTGTTAATCATTTAGAAAGAAAAAGAAATTTTTTTAAAATGTTTTTTTTTTTTAATAAAAATACTTGCCTAAACAATTTTTTAGTGTGTTGTACTTTTTGATAAACAAAGTGGGGACTTTTCAGAAGTCAAAATTTTCTTTTTGTCAACTCTTGTGCCTCTTTCTTTTTTTAAAAAAAATTAGTGTAGATCTACTTTACTGATGCATTCTGTGAAATAAAAAGCCATTACAATAGATTTTAAAACTCCATTTATTACTCATCAAAATATTCTCTGCTAATTGACAAATAAGCTATTAATTCTGCAAAAGGTATGTTTATTATTAAAAGTAACATTTACATCAGTCAAGTGTAAGCTCATTATAGTCATTTTCAGATTTTGACTACCTTTATTAATTAGACCCTGAATTACAAATAATACTGTTGTGGTTTAAATTACTAGCATTTTGATTATGTTGATTATATATTAAATTGTTTCATATTTAGTCAAAAAAAAAAAAGTTAGCATATTAACAATAGATGTTTTTCATTTTATGATATTCATTATATGACCAAAACATCTTTCAAATATATGCTTCTAAAGGTTAATAAAATATATATAATAAGCATTTTTGTAGTTTAGTCCTTGGTTACTGTATTTAAAAAAATGAGATTGAATTTGAAAATACTTTTTCAGATTGAAAAATTCTGCTGCATTAATATCATGTTTTCACTTTTCTAATGTATTGCGTTCATCACTTTAGTTAGCTTTAATAAGCTATTCAGTTCTGTTAGACTTAATCCATTCTCACCTAAATTTAAAATGTATTTCATATTTCACCTCTTGTATTATAATTTTAAGTAGATCTTAAACTTGATATGTCTGATTCTTTTGAAAATTTGACATTCTCTAAATCAGCTTTGGTTCATTTTGATACATATATATGTGATAAATATTAGTGTTTTTACTTCTGTAAAAAAGCTAACACAGTAAAAGTTATGCACTGTTTATAACTGATTCAGAAACTTTAAGGTTATTTTAAGAAAGTTTTGTTAAAATCCTTAGGCTGTTTCACATCCACTCTTGTTTCCATCTTGTTTCATTTAAATTTAGTCATTCTAAATATCATATTTCCTTACACATTTATAAATGTTATTTACTTTTTATCTGTCTCACACATAGAAAAATACTTATTAAAACATATATTTAACCTCAAATGCTTTTCAAAATAACCTTTATTTACCTTGAGGTGTAAGAGCTGTTTACTAATATTTAAGAATTCTTGCTATTAATTTTCATTTATGATTTCTGTTTTTGTTTGGAAATTGATCAATATTACTGATTTAACTAAAAATCCTCAATATGCTTGAATAACAAAAATATGTACTTATTTTTTTAGCAAAGTTCCTGCCTTTCTAAATGTAGTCGATATTGCTGGTCTGGTAAAGGGTGCAAATGAAGGTCAAGGACTTGGAAATGCCTTTTTATCCCATATTCGAGCTTGTGATGCCATTTTTCATTTATGCCGTAAGCTAATTCTTTGTTTGAAATGTTACTTTAACTTTTTATGTACTTTATTTGACCAGATTTATATGAGGGCAAGTAAAATATCTACACTTTTTGATCTACTATTTGTTTAAGCAAAGGTAGGTGTACGCCATTGGCATTAATTTATGAGGTGTATCTTTCTCAGCAATGCTTTATGTTCAACGAGTCACAAATTTTCATATGCCTTAAAGAAAGTTTTTAGTAAATTGTGAAATGACTTTTTTTGCACAGCATCTTAAATATCTATTTGAATTAAATCTAAAATCTTACAAATCTTCCTTGAGTGGTCCAAGTGGGGGAAATTCTGAGGGTACTGAATTGTGTTGTTGGTTGTTCCAGGGTCTTGAATCCCAGTTGGTTGATGCCTTATATGGTGTTGTAAGTTGTGTGTACCCAGGTGTTTTCCTTAACTACAATACTTTCTTTGACAGCCTGTTGACCTACAAATCATTGTAACTTGAGCTGCATATGGTAGTGTCTTGGACCATGTAATCCAATGTAAGGCCTTTTTCACTCCAAAACAAGGTTAATACATGTTCCCCAGCTCAGCCTTGAATGTTTTTTTTTTTGGAGTTCCATATTCTGGCATTTTGATCCAGGCTTGTAGTGAAGAACTTTCAATATCAACTTTTACTTTTCCCTTTAAAAAAAGATTTTACCTTCCTCATTTAAACAAACAACTATTGATAGATATTCAAATTTTTGCTTCTGTGTTCTGCAGTAAGCATTCATGGAATCCTTTGTACTTAGATTTTACAGATTCTAAACTATCCATGAATAATTTGATAAGCAGTACCATGATTGATCATTAAAGAAAACACATCATGTATGGTGGCTCACTTATCTGCCATAATCATCTCTTGAGCTCGTTAAATGTTAATAGTATTGAAGAAGGATATCTAATTCTGCTCTTTTCTTATAACCATCTTATGCATCCATAAAAGGCTTCTATAAGTTAAAACATTGGCTCTGAATTGTAATTAAAATCTGATTATAATTTCAGCCCCTTTTACATTCTGTCTGAAAAATTCTGATCAATGCTCGTAGTTCTTTGTTGCAAACTGACATATACATGCTGACATAGCTGACAGACAAATGATAAGTGTTGAGAGAATGTTAATATTTTGAAGCTCATCTATTTTATATAAAAAAGAAGAAAGATTTTAGAAAAAAGTTAATTTCATAATTTTTACTTTATAATCAAACTAATAAACATATGCAAATTGACAAACAAATATCAGTTAAAGGATTTTTATTAATTATTTAATGTTAAAGGATTTTATTTTTAGATCATATTTTACAAATGTATTGTTTTAATTCTTTTTATTTAAGTTACCTTATGGATACTGGACCATGATCAACCAAAAAAAGATCATGTGTGTTATTTCTTTTCTAAATTTTTAACTGTTTAATTTTTAACTCTTGACTTGACAGGAACATTAAAATTTTTATTCTGCATATTTACTTTAGTAATTTGGATATTAATGTAGTTTAGAAATGTTCTGTTAAAATTTAAATGTTATGATTAAATGTATACTCAACCTTTTTTTCTGCTGGGCCGCATACATATGTCAGCTACTTCACATGGGCCGCAACATGAGGATAAATGGAGGAGGGGGCAGGGAATGTTTTGAGAGCAAGATAACTTTGGAAATTTAAAATGTGGAAAATTGATAAAATATTAAAACTCGTGTTTTTAATTATTTTTTATTTTTGTCACTAACACTAAATTAGAAGCATTTAAGAAACACTCCTTCACAATTTCTGCATCAGTAAATAATTTCATATGATTACGAATAATGTGACAAACTTCATAGGATGTCTTTGTTACCGTTGTGATATTACCACTGACAAAACATTTTGTTGCTGTTGCAAAAACTATTCAAGAAAGCCTATTTATCACCTCTTGAAAGAGATCTTCGAGGAAATGTGTCATTGAATGATTTCTGTTCATTTGTATTTTTAAATGCAGCACTTTCGTGACAAGTCAAACAATTACTGATCCATATTTTTCATTACAAAATAGTCAACCTCCCAATCGTCTTGAAACTATATATTTTCATCTAATATTTTTCGCTTGCAACATGAAAGATAGTTAAAAATTAGGTCCACCCGCACATAAAACTGTCACTACTCCACTGTTGTCTGTTATCACTAACCGTAACTGTTACAAATAAAAAAAGAATATCAATTCGCACTCGAATGACATCGACAGCAAAAAGCAAAATTGATATATTTGATTTCTTGACACCAATTTTTAATATATTGCTTTTAAATAAGTGAATTTTTCAGAGCAATGGGCACTGACCAGGCCATTTATAAAGGCTCAGTGGGCCGCAGGTTGAGCATCACTGATCTAATGAATGATATAGATTTTTAGACTTTCAGTTAGTTTAGACCTTGTAAAAGAATAGAAACTTTAAAAAATTTTACACTAATATAAGAGTCAGATTTTTATGATCGAGTATTGTATTTAAGTTTCGAATATTGGGATAAATGAAGTGAGTTTGATTCATTAACTAAATCTTTAATAGAATTACTATGCAATTTTCTGAGACTAGTAAAAAAAAAAGTGATTGGAAGGCAAAACCATCAAATTATTTAATTTTAACTTCTATGTGTTTCTCAATGTGTTTGTGTTTGTGTGTTATTAATTAATTATTGATATGAAAAATTATATTGTTAAAATTTTCAAATTGCAAATTAATGTTATGGATTGATAAATAAATCTCTATGTTCTGTATATATTGATATATGAATGCAATAGTTTTTCTTCACTTAAAATGGTCAAAATGAGATCAAGTAATAGAATCAAAATTTATTAATTTAAAACTTGCTACTTAGAGACCAAGAATTATTTTTTAATTGTATGTAATCCTATTCTGAACTTTAAAAGTTTGTGCAGTTAGTTATATAAACAATTTGAATGTACAATATCTCCTACCTGGTATATCCTTATCATCGGACTCTGGTTCAAAATTATGAAGTCATCTGTTACAAACATTTTTGTACAGCTCTTGTATAATACTAATCTGATTAAATTACAAGGAAATATGCAAAAGTAATTTGATGCAATACCCATACTTAACCAAATATTCTGAAATTTATAATAGAAAAAAGTTATCTAGTTCTGATTTTTACCTAATTTATAAATATCATCATTAATCAAGCTTAAACATTGAATTCTCGCCATATATATTTTTGAAAAGGAGATTTAAAGTTTTTTTCTACTTGTTTGGGTTTTTTTTTTTTTAATCACCTATGTTGAATGCCTGCAATAAATCTAATTTTATAATACTTTGTTTGGCCATAATATGACCATTCTTGTCATTTTTCTTAACATATATGTATTACTAGCTGGAATACCCATTCTTCGCACAGGTGAATTGAAAAATTAAACAATACAGACTGAAGGGTAAAGGAGTTTTTAATGAGTTAATTTACGGGAATTGTAAATGAAACATAAAAAAAGCTTTTTGCATATCTCAGCTAAATAAAAAACCATGTTTGCTTAATTTTAAGTCTGTAGATATAACAGCTGATAAAAAAGATTTTTTTTTTAATTTATAACGCCCGTAACTCTGTTGTGGATCGATTTTTGTAAACACCTTCCTTCTGCTCAGCAAAAATAACACATTGTTACAAATTTTGTGTAATAAACTCTTAAAATAGTGTAAATAATTTGTATCTGGATGTGTAATATGTTAATGTTAAATCTCTATATACAATATTGAATTTATTGAACAATCTTTCTATATACAATATTAAATTTAATGAACAATCTCTCTATATACAATATTAAATTTAATGAACAATCTCTCTATATACAATATTAAATTTACTGAACTATCTCTCTATATACAATAATCAGTTCAAAACAGGTCTAAAAACAGTAGGGTGAAGCGATCTGCAAAGCGGGGGAATGAACACCTTTGACACTATCGATGGGGTGAGGACTGGGTTAGATGAAACGAAACCCCAAGCAAGGGGTGAGAAGGATGCATGACCTTTGACACTGCCAATTGAAATAAATGATCCCTATTTGAAACGGATATTGTTCACCATTTCATTGGTTTTAATTTTATTTTCACGGAACCCTATTTTTTTCTATAATAAAAGTAGCCTAAGTTATTCCTTATAACATTAGCTATCTGCCAGTGAAAGTTTCGTCAAAATTGGTCCAGCCGTTTCAGAGATTAGCCGAAACAAATAGACAGGCAGACAAAAAATTTAAAAATTGACCTTACTTGTAAATTGTACCTTATATACTTTTAAATGCATTTAGTAAAAAGCAGTTCATTTCAAATTACAAACAGACACTTCATTTTTATTTATATGTATAGATTTGATTTTTTTTTACAAAAAGATATGCATTATTCACTTTGTTTAAAATTTTTAAATATCTTTTTAAAAAAGTACTTTGAATCCTGAAAAAAAAATTTAATCATAAGAATTCCAATTTATTTTTGAAAAAATGTTTTTTCCCTGTAAAAAATTATTATAACTCTTAATTATAGTAAGAAAAAGATACTTATGCGTAGCTAGCTCTAAAGAGCCCCTGTATCAAAATTCCTTCAGGGTCCTCTTTTTTAGATATGGGAGCCCTGTTAGTGGACTGTAGTTACACATGTTGACTACTACCGTATCATTGATATGGCAGTAGCCATGCCCCTGGTTGTGTGTGCTTGGCATCCTCCCCTCCTCAATGTGTAATTATATTTCTGTGAATAGTTCTATTTTAATTGAAATTCTTTTATGTGTGGATTTTTAAAAATGCATTTACATTTTTAAAGGAAATGTTAAATTTTATTATTTACTGGTTGTTCATTGTGGGATAAAAAAAAAGCATTTTAGATTTTAACTCCCATATTGGAATAAATCAAAGTAAAGCATACAAAATAATTACTTCATTAGCTCTCAAAATATTTAGACACTCTTTTTTAATGCTCTTGTTTTATATGAAACAAGGGGAAGGCAAACTTCTTGGTCCATTTATATTGTATTTGTATAAAACAGTATAAGATAAAATACATTTTACATTAATGAATTGCAAAGCATTTGATTGTTTTAAAATCATTCTATATCTGAATATATAAAGTACAATTGCTCTTTTTAACCAATAGATGAAAACAAAGGCATTATTTTTTTAGAATATTTATTAACAAAAATTTCAAAGTGAACATTTCAATTTGTTTTAAAAAATGGCACTAAGTAGTAGTTTTTATGCAAAAGTTCATAAAATTATAAAATGCACAATATTAGAAACTTATTTCAAGCTCAAATAATTGTATTTTGTAATAAAATTTACTTTGAACTGAAAAATATCCAAATAGGTCGCATCTGGTCATACGTGAATATTGTCTGGCATATATTGTTATTTCAGATTTCTGATGTTAGGGAAAAATAAGTAGATATTTAAAAGTACTAATTTGGATGGGAAAAAATGTTGTTCCTTTAATAGAATGTTTTTGAAATTTTGATTTGATTTTTTTTTAATATGTTTTGTTTTGCTTCAAAATATTTTGAATATTTGTTAATGTAGACAATAATTTATAAATAGGTTTAAAATAAAGCTGAAACATTTTCCTGATTACTATGATAACAGATTAAAAATGCTTAAAATGCCAGAAACAAATGAAGAATCTTAGAGTATTTGTTGAATTAAAAAATTGCTATTAAATTATTGAATTGGAATTTAATGACCTTGCATAAAAAACAAGATTGTTAATTATGATTATTTTTATTCTTATATCAGTTTCAGTTACAAAGTTGCCTTTAAAATACATAAAACCCAAATATATGTTTATTTATCAGTATTTGTGTATTATACCAGTGACAAACTTCATCAAAGCGAAAGATGTCATCAAATGCTGCAATATGCAACCAATAGAGGAAAGCTGTTCCTATGCATTTTCAAATGTAATAATAATGATGATTATAACAACATTTGATATTTTATGATTTGGCAAAATTAGTTGATGGTGTAATATGTAAGTACCTGTTCATCTATATGTATTGTATATTCATCTTTATTCAGATTTTTATATTTACTGTTGAAGTTTTAATGTTTAAAATTAATATAGTAATTCTCAGGATTTGAAAAATCCCTATTACAAAACACCCCATTTTAATAAATGTTTCATGTTGGAACTATTTTAACAGTATTTTAGCAAAGATCTATTGAGTTTTAGTATGACTCTAACATATTAGGAAAGAACATAAAATACTACACATGTAATGGGGAAATATGTCATCTTCAGTTATAATATAGTTCATTCCCTTCAGGTTCTTTCTTAGATAGTCGACATCTTCCCCACTTTTTGAGCAGATTAATACTGTTAAAATATTGACAACTTAGTTAAATAAGTAGAGTTTATCAGGGGCTTTAATATTTTGCTTTTATCTTGTAAAATAAGGGGGTTCTGAGATAGGAGCAGTTAAAAAAAATTATCTTTACATACTTCATTAATGTCTAAAGGAAAATTGCACTGCACTGGTCTTTAGGGAGCCCCAGATTGTGTTTTCAGTGCAAATCTTTCCAACATGACCTAGCAATACATCCACTATCAATGTCATAGTCCAGTTCAACTGCTTTTTACTAATATTGCCATTTTACATTGCTTTTTCAATCTTATGATCATAGAACATTTTTATTTTCTGAATTAATAAGCTTAAATATTCTTCTTGGAAACAAAATCTTAAATCCAACAACAGTTTTTTTTGGTATCTTATTCTATCTAGAAACATAGTAAAATGTTCTTTCTCTGTTGTATCAATATCATTAATGTTAACATTTTGATTCTTAATTAAAAACATAGACGGAAATCAGACCATTTGAATTTTCGTAGACATAAAAGCTAGGGAGCATGAGTTATAGATTCACAGTCTCAAGTTCTTCAAAAGATACGAACCGCTTTCTGAGAGAGCATCTCAACAGTTCTTGACAACACAAACTAATCATTCTCAAAAACCTTCTCACCAAGTGGCTGCAGGAGGATTGAATTTTCACAAAATCTTATGAATGTTTGCTTTGTGTACAAGTACACATCTCTAAAATTGGTGCCATTATCTGAGTAAACAGTTCTCACTTTACTTTTTCTAGATATAAACTATGAAAAACCATTAAAAAAGAATCAGTTGTTAGGGAAACCACAAGTTCTAATTAAATAGCTTCGTATACAGCATAGGGGAACAATACTGTTCAAGCTTTAGAATCACCCCTTAAGAACAGTGGCCCCACTAAATTGATTCTAGTCATTTCAAACATTACTGCATTGGAAACTCAGTCTTTTAGGCTGTGAACAAGATCCAGTAACCAATGGTTTTGCTTTAGAATATTATGTACAGTTTATATCAAGCTTTAGTAAATGTACAATCATTGGCAAAAGTATTGTACTCAAGAAAGCTGATATATCTTCACCTTCAGATAGACATGTCTAAGCCCATAAAACCTCATTATTATCTTTTAAGACATCAGTTAAGAATATAAAATTTAAAACAGTAAAATATTGACTTATATATATATATATATATATATATATATATATATATATATATATATATATATATATATATAAGCATATCAATACAATTTCTGAATTTTCCATTAGATTAGATCCTGTAATAAATATTGATTTTAGTGTAAATAAACATTGAGTTTTTTCCTTTTTCCCAACAGATGCATAAAAAACTAGTCTAAGTAGATTTTGGTATTGATTTTAATGACCGGTTTATGTAGAAGATAATGGCACTTTCTTTTTAAATCTAATTTTGGAACTTTTTCAAGTACTTTTAATCTTCTAACGCATTGAATATCTCCTGATGTTCTCTAAGATAACCCTTCTTCTGAGCCTTCAATATAGTTTTCTCTTGTTGTGTTTAGGATAATTCTCTGTTGTCTAACAAGTTTAACGTATTTAAATTCCACTGTAACTATTTCATATCTTTCACCAGGAAGAACAATCGATTTTTCATGCAACATTTTCAACTGCTCAGCAAAAGCTTGCTTTTTTTAACACTTTTCAATAGGATCACAAATACCTAAGGAATCAATTTTCCACAGTTCTTTAAAGAAACATCATTAACACCTAATCTTTAACTGGATGATATTCATTGGAACTGAGTCCAGTTTATTTACCAATAAAAGTCCATCCTAATTTTATATGAATAGCTGAGTAAACCCAAACATAGTTGAATGCATGTTCTCATTAATAATATTGTAATTAAATCTGCTTCTAATAAAAAACCATTCTCTTCATTGAAAAACAATCGTCAGATAATTCAAATTTATTTGTAAATTCTCTAATATTTGCAAGTTTTCTAATTTAGTGACAAAGCAATAAATCTTATATTCTTAAAAACTTCATAGCAATGTTTGAAAGAACTTTCTTGAGTGACACAGTTCTTTCATATAAATACCATGCTCTATTAGCACTGTTTTTTCCCCTCGAATAAACCATGAATCACCCTCTCACATCTGAGAGGTTTTTGCTTCAAGTACTTAATAATTAATGTATGATCACGAGAAACATTATTTAAGAATGTGTAGACATACCTCTTTTTTCAATGATTTACAGTTTCTATGCAGATTATCTGTAAATATACTTTATCATAATTATTATTTAATAGGTTGCTTGCAACCTCACTATTTTTATTAGATTTCAAATGTAGAATTTCATTTGATAGATGCATTAAAGTTATGTGCTAATCATTACAATTTAAACACTTGTGACATTTCTTTTCTTTAAATTTTATCACAGTTTGTTTCTATTTTCACAATAAATGTGTTAATTTTACTGGTTCTACCTTTTGATTTTTTCTTTTGTAAATAACATTTATACTAATGAAGATTTTTACTGTTAAATTATTGTAATTAAAAAAGAAGGATAAAATAGACATTATTTCAGATTGATCTAATAAAATATTTCAATTATTAAAAATGCTTAATATGTATTTTATTGTTAAATCTTGCCCGAATTATTGTCACTATCATTTGCAATTTATTCATATAATTGTTTTAGAATTGATCTTCAGAATTGTAATATCCTGAAATTTAAAATGTAATTTGTTAGTTTTTTTAAATAGTAGTAAGTTTTACTTTTGCGATACTTTCATAAAAAAAAATGCAGAATAAATTATTGAAAAAAAAATTATAAGTGCTGTAACCTAATAAGAAATTTACAGTAATTCAAAATTAAGGACATAAATTTGATTATTCTAATTATTTTGTGTATTTTTGCTGCACAAAAATTGTAAAATAATGTAGTATGTAGATTAGATAATATTCATGCAAAATTCGATCAAAATTTGTATTTAATAACTTATGACTTAATGGAATCAAAAACAATGTCACAGACATTTCTTTCTATTAGAAGAAAAGTTTGTTTCAAAGATATATTTTAACTTATATATTTTATTAAAATGGCATTTACATATTTTTCTAGTTTATTTCCATTCAGCGGTATGTACATTTTGTGTTGCTTTATTTATTTTGTGACTTTTTTTATATTGAAAATTGTTTTTAATGATTTATGATTTGTTAGTTTTACTTATAATAGCTAGTATCAATACATTCTGTTCTTTACTTTATATTCTTAATTATTTTAATATTAAAATCTTCTGTAGGTTTTAATTTTCTCAAAGAAAACCCATTTCTGTGGTGATGAACCCTTTTTATTTTTCAACATAATTAGTGTTTTTATTTTAAATTGCTCTTTTTTAATGTATAGAATTAAATGAAATTGTGTCAAAAGTTGTTATATGTATATACCATATGTATTCAATTCTAAGCCTCACTCCAAATTCTCAATACATTTTTGTGAAAAAAATAAATGGTGTGAAATGGTTTATTAATATCCGATATTTATGAAATTTTTTTAATTATAACTAATAAAAAATGAATAAGTAATTTATTTTACCAGTTTTAAAAACTTTTAAATACATATATGAACCTGTAATTCCTCTAACTGTCCGAGTATTACGTTCAATTTCGCCTGTCCAACGAATTTTTTTGCCTTAGATTCTAAGCCGCACCCAATTTTCAGTCACGTTAACATTTAAAAAAAAGGGGTGGCTTAGAATCGAATAAGTGCACAGTATATATATATCTAACAAGTGATTATTCCATTACATAGCTTAAAGAAAAAAGTTTTATGTTGAAAAAAAAAAGAAAGAAAAATTCAGGAATTTTTGAAGAATATTTATTTTTAGCATTTATTTATTTGTTTTGAAAATGTGTTTTTACAAATTTTTATATTCATAGATATTGTAAAAATTGTGTTTATCACTTTTTTCCACTATATTTCTACCTATAAATTCTTTATGTAAACATTTTTCAGTGGAAACTAATTTCTTTTAACCTGTAGAAGGCTTTTGTAATAATTTAGTAATATATGTAACTAAATCTTTGGATGATTTAGTCAAAAATAGCCATCCAATTAATATTATTTGAATATTGAACCATCAGCTAATTTTTTAAGGTGACAAAATAAATAAAAATGCAGAGGGGACAAATTTAATCTATTTTTAACAGCATTTTGAAACAGACATCCATGACTTTGATGTTCTTGAAATTCTAATACAGTCAGACCTCTATTTAACAAAGTCACTAAATCCTGGAAAAAAAAGAACGTAGAAAATTCATTAAATGGAGATTCATCTTTTTCAATATGCTTTAAACACTATACATTTCTATAAAAAGTAATTATTCACACCTCTTTTTGTAAATTAATATCTCTATTTATTTTATATTTCTTCACATCAAAAAGAAAAAAAGACATCGTGCAGAAATAAACTGTATTTTTAATTTTAAAAAAGTAATTTTACATTAAAATTAATGAATTTTAATGACATTTTCTGATTTTAAGCCTACAAGTAATTTTAAACATACATTTTTTATAACCAGTAATTTTACCTACATCCCTAAAATTAGTTACTGCTAAAGTCTATTAATTTTATTTGAGTTTTTTGTTTGAAAAAATACCTTGTCTCATAATACGCCTCTCATCTTTGCAATGCACAAAAACCACCACCAGGCATATTTCCTTCATGCTGTAATCCACGTCAAATTGTTTCAAGTAGTTTAATCATTTCATCGTATGAAGATCCAGAAATATTTTAAAAATGTGGAGGAAAAAAAATCAAAGCACAAGAGAAAAAGTTCGTTGAATGGAAAATGCACTTTGTCATTTGAAATTATTTTATGAAGAAAATCGTAAAATGTTCTTGGTTCCAAGAACAAGTTCGCATAGTAAAGAAATTCGTAATATAGAAGTTCGTGAAATAGAGGTTTGACTGTGTATTTTAATATCTGTGGTTGAAAAAAATGTATTTTTGTCTAAATCAATAATTTCATCATATTAATAGAGACAATGAAAAGACTCATGTGATAAGCATTCTCTTGGATTATACCAAACTGGGTATAACCTTCTCTTTCAGTAAAAGCTTTTCTTGATTTCTAATCTTGTAATATTCAAGTTAAACTACAGTCTGAAATTCTGATTCCACTGTGATATTCTTAGACTCATAGTCCTTTTATAATATAGTATGGAAACTAGAATCTCATAACTATGGTTAAAAATAGTGATTTGCTACCAATAGTTTCTAATGTAACATTAATTCAAAACAAACTGAGACCTGTATTAATTGAACACCATAAAAAAGCCTACTCAAAAAGATCTAATCAAGTGAGCTTTTGTGAATTATGTGCAAGCATGAGAATTTATTACTGAAAATTTTTGTCTTGGAGGAAGTGAAGTCAATATAGCGACATTATTTTTTATGCATTGTCTTAGCAGAGGAAAAGTTATAGAGCTTGACAATACAATTTACATTAGACTAAAAATGGATGGACGGTGGTATGCTTTAGCTTTTCCATACAACCTTATAAAAAAATTAATGATTGTAGTAAGGGTTTACAGGGTGAAGAGATAAAGTAATTTCCCAGATAGTGAATTAAGTATCTGCTTTCAAAAAAAGATTAAAAAATTTTTATGAAGAAATGCAAAATCAATTATTGCAGAATTTTTTAACAAAAGCTAAGCAGGATATATGTGAGTGTGTGTGGGGGGTTACTGATATTTCTTAGAAAAACTATACAATTGTTTCGTATTATATAAGTGCACTATCCAAAAAATTTAAAATTAAATTTCAGGATTTGAAACTAACAGTATTGGAACTGGCTGGTGTATTGGGATGTAATTACATGTAGGTATTTGATCAATTTGTTGATATAAAAAATAATACCCACCTGGAAGTTACTTTTAAAAAAAGGGAGGATGAACAATACACCAAATTCTGGAAGATACTGTCTGAACAATATAATACTGTACAAGACATTGCTTAAATTTTGCTTGTTGCTCTCATCAATGTATCTGGGAATCATCGTATACTAAAATGAAATATGTGAAAAATACATATAGAAACTGGCTTATCTGATCTAAATGAGATTGTCGAAAAGAGTTCCTAGTATCAAAAGTCTCATCAATATTGTTGTTTAATAAATAAATGCTTAGATTTATAACATTTTTATTATTATTTCACTTATTATTAACTTGCGGCTTGTATGAAATAGCTTTCATCTATATGTAACCTGGGGGAGATTATGACTGCTCTAAACCCTTTGAATGAGTTCAGTGCCCTTATGTAAATGAGTGAGGTATGACATGTCTGAAGACACCTAGGACAGTGGTGAATGGGTAGAATGTTCATTGGGGCACATGATCTCCGAAGAGCTCTTAATTCCCTATCTTCAAAAATTATGGGATTGACATTAACAGATAGAGCTTGCCATAATAAGTTAAAGTATTAGAATTTAATAAATAAAAATTGAAAATTCAAAGTAATGATTGCACTTTGAGAATTAAAGGGAAGAATTACTGGAGCCTAGTTAAATGAAAAATAAATTGAATTTAAAAAGGAGAATAACAGCAGTCTGTGCCAGCCGATAATCAATCTCGAAAGAGATTTGAAATCTGCCGACTTGATCATGATGGATAGTCGGCTTGGCCAACACGTTCGATGGCAGGAGAACCCAGCACCTCAATAGCCAGCCGACCAACTGTGGTGAAATATTAACCTGACTGTTACCTGCAATCTGAAATTTATTGTTTGGAAAGCTAAATTTTATATTTGTTAAGCCCTTTTTGTTGTCCATAACATTCTACACCAGGGGTGTCAAACTTGCGAATATTTTTATGGCCAGGCCAATATATCAGTACACAATAATGTATAATATACATTTATTATAAGTATTATTCAAAATAAAACTACTTTTCTATAAAAATAGTTTTTTTTTTACGGCCCACCTAATGGTAAACCCTGTTTGTTTGGCCCAAGCTGGCCTTTGAGTTTGACACCCTTGTTCTACACAGTACTTGAACAATATATTACATTATTATTTTTTATGGTATCTGAGTTTACCTTTAACAGGTAGTGCCTGGCTTCATACAACATCTTGTTTATATAGCAAATTTCTCCCCAATAGAGCACATTCGGGCTTTGATGATCAACCATCTTTGATTGACCCAAGTTTACACCGAACTAACTCGAGAGTTGCAAAACAATTAGCAAGAAATCCCAGGTGAACACCGGTACAATTTTATGAATCAACTAGCTGGTATACCCGTTCTTCGCTCGGGTTAGTTGAAAAATATATTAATCGAAATAAAAGGATTTTAAAAAGTGCAGTGAGTTTACAATTTTAATTAATATTTCGGATAGTTTTAAGTATATTGCAAATTAAATTTTTAAAGAAAAGTAATTTAGCTTATGAAATAACTATGTAAAATAAATAAGTATATTTTATGTATTATCGTTTCCGCCTTTGTGGGAGAGTATTTTCGCAAACCTTTTCTTGGGAATCTCTACTCAACAAAATAAACATGTCTACCAAATTTCAAGTTTGTCAGTGTAATATCTCAGGAAAAATCACTTTTTACCTTAATACTAATATATAGAAAGAGGCTATGCTGTGATTTACTCACCTGTAACCTCCTTGTCCTTGGAAGTCGATTTTCCCAAAACCCGTTCTTAGCATATCTCTACCCAACAAAAAGAACATGTCTATAAAATGTCAAGTCTGTAGGGGTTTAATAGTTTCGGAGATTTCGTGATGAGTGAGTGAGTCTTTTTTCTTTTATTCCACAAGTCGGATAGATTCTGTGTAAAGTTCTGGTATCCGACTACTTTCAAAACCGTGATTTTGCAAAAGCATACAAACGAATACTTTTTTTAAAATTTAGTATCGCTTATATAGATTAGAATACACGTATAAAATTGTTTTAAGAATATTATTACAATAAAAAAAATTATTTAAATGCAATATTTTGACCAAAAATGGACTTAGAATTACTTATTTAGCAAACCATCTCTCTTTATGAAAAATCCTTCTATAATAATAATATTTTGCTTATATGTACAGTGGGCAACAAAAGTGTTCTTACACTTGCAATTTCTCATAAAATTTAATGTTTTCGACTAATAAAAATTAATATATTGTAATTGTAATTTTTTTTATGATATCTGCAACTTGTTCTTAATGAAATGACATAATCGGTTTTTTAAAAATAGTATAACTATTTTTTTTAAAAATTAATAATCAAAAAGCTACTAAAAAATTACGGCACAAAAATCTTCGTACACTTAACAAAAATCTCAACTTAGCTTTAAATATTATATTTCTTTCTTAATTTAGTACTTAGTAGGATATCTTTTAGTGTCCACAACAACTTTTAAGCATCTTGGTATAGATTTAATTAGTTTTTTTGTAAAGAAATCATGTGGAAGTGTTCTTGCGTAGGGGTGTAAATCGGCCACAGAATTAGGTAATTTGGTATTTTTTGTTGATATTGTGAATCATGAGCTCTATTTAAATATTTTAAAGAGAAATTTTAAATTATCCGCCCAAAATTTGGATATTGGAAACGACTTCATTTTTTAATGACACCAAGCTCACTTCTCTCAATGTACGCCACTGGTGTCTCCATAACTGTCCCCAAATTATGAAAACACCTCCTCAATCACTTTATTTAGCACAGTAGAACATATTTGGTGAGATTTTGATGTAAAAGAAAACATGACAAACACAAAATGTGAAGTAAAAACAATAATCACAGAAGAATGGAGGAAAATGGGGTGCAAATTTACAAAAACTATTAAATCTATACCAAGACGCTTAAAAGTTGTTGTGGACACTAAAAGGTTTCCTACTAAGTACTAAGTTGAGATTTTTGTTAAGTGTACGAAGACTTTTGTGGTGTAATTTTTTAGTGTCTTTTTGATTATTGATTTTTTTTTAAAAAAAGTTATACTATTTTTAAAAAGTTAATTATGTCATTCCATTAAGAACAAGTTACAGATATCATAAAAACATTAAATTTTATAAGAAATTGCAAGTGTACGAACACTTTTGTAGTCCACTGTAGCTAAGACTTCTCCAAAAAGCTTGAAGTAGGATTTTTGAAAAATTCTCATTATTTCCAGAGTAACTACCAATTGAAATAACTATCGGTGTTTGTTAAAATTGATGTGTTGAAATATGGATAAATCCATTTCTTGTTATATATTTCAAAAAACTTAGTTCAGGCTCTGTACAGAGTTTTGAGTTACTTATAGGCAAAATATTATTATTATAGATGCACTTTCCATAAAAGGAGAATGTTTTGAAAATAGGTAATTCTAAGTTCATTTTTGGCTAAAATATTTGCATTTGAATAATTTTTCATTGTAATAATATACCTGTTATACGTGTATTCTAATCCAAGTGACACTAAATATTAAAAAAAAAATGTTCACTTTTTTAAAATCACAGCTCCGAACGTAGTCGCATACCTTAAGATGTGAACCAATGCCTTTTTGGTAAGTTCAGTGTATGTAAATGTAATATCTTGAATAAGACATTCAATTCCTCTGAAATTTTAATTGTTTCTTTTTCCTTAAGGTATCCGACTACGTTCGGAATCGTGATTTTAAAAAAGCGCATAAATAGATAATTTTCATGATATTTAGTGTCACTTAGATTAGAATACATGTATAAAATTGTTTTAAGGACATTTTGACAAAAAAAATATATTTAAATACAATATTTCGGCAAAAAAATTAACTTAGAATCTTTTTTCAAAATGTTCTCCTTTTGTGAAAAACGCTTCTATTATAATAATATTTTGATTGTATATAGCTCAGACCTCTGTACAGAGGCTCAACTATGATTTTTGAAAAATTCATATTATTTTAAAGGTTACAACCTTGAAATAATTATCGGCTTTTTTTTCTTAAAATTTTTCCCCTCTGTTGTCGTAAAACATGGATAAAAACACTTCTAAGTTATATATTTCAAAAATTCTAGTTGAGCCTCTGTACAGAGGTCTGAGTTATATACAGGCAAAAAATTATTATAATGGAAGCATTTTTCACAAAAGGGAATATTTTGAAAATGGGTCATTCTATGTTCATTTTTGTAAAAATACTTACTTAAATAATTTTTTATTGTAATACTATTCTTAAAACAATTTTAAATACATTTTCTAATCTAAGTGACACTAAATATTATCTATTTATACGCTTTTGCAAAATCACGGTTCCGAACGTAGTCGGATACCTTAAATATGCATCACTTCTATTTTTCCATTCATTTCTCTTTCTAATGAATCTGAGTTTTTTTTCTATGATTTAGAATTTATTTTCTATAGATTTCTCTTCTGCCATTATTCTCAATTATTGCCTTTTCATTTATCTATTTTTTTCCATTAATGCTTTGTATTCAAATCGTGGCTTTTTTTATTCCTTCCTCATTTATAATTGTGGCAAAACAAATAAACCCCTTTTAGACAGTTATAATGAGTGGGGCGTATGCTCTTTCCATTTTTCTAATAATCTTCATTTATACGGTTCATTTTATTCTCCTTTTTTTTTTTTTCCGATTTATACTTATCTCAAATCCATGGCTTTGTCACGAAACCTGGTAAGTCTGACAAATCTCCAAAATTGCCGAACCTTAAACGCAGAGAAGGAACATATATTTCAAGCTTTTCTCTGTATAATAAAGAAATAATAATAGCTTCATCTTTCTCATAAAAAGTGTGGATTCGAGAATCGGTATTAACTAGGTTTCCAACCTCTCATTAAAAGTGTCGCTACTTTTTGCGCTGGTGCCTTATGTTTAACCATCTTATTTCCGTGGAAGACAGATGGAACAAGAAACTGCTTTATTTATATTTACCACAGTATTCTCTTTCAGCTTTCTTGTTACTTGTCAGAAAGATGATTATGGGTTGCGGGATATTGCGTGTGACAGCTCTCTGGCGTTGATAAATACAAGCCAGGAGATTTAATTGCTTTTGAAAAAGAATTAGAAAATTGTTCTCTTTTAAATGAAGTGCTCGATTTGGGAAAGGTGTCAGGTACACTACTGCTTTAGTTTAAGTAATGTTTTTTTCTTTTACGTGGGTGGATTTCTAAATTATTTTTATTGGAAATTAGAAAATAGTATGAATTAAGAAAATTTAAAGGCCAGATATATATTATAATGCCTTACGTATAAAAATAAACTTTTGTAAAGAAAAACTTGGAAAAAATCACATTTGCCCATTTATGCTTTTTTTTTTCTGAATCTGCTACCCATTTCCTTTTCAACTTCTAAAAATAAAAGTATGTATTTGTTGTATTTTGTTTTATAGTATGTTCAGTATTGAACATATGTATTTTTTCACATTGTGTACAGCAAGGGTGTCAAACTCAAAGACTAACTTGGGCCAAAGGTTTAACTTAAGGTGGACCGCAAAGAAAATCGATATTCATAGAAACGTAGGTTTATTTCGAATTATACATTATAATAAACATATATAAAAGAACAAGAAAAATTTCATATGCACGTCCTAACACTTTATCTCTTCTCTGCAGCTATCTTTCTTATTTCGGGTGAAATTTTGATATTTTATTATATATTATTGTGTACCAAAATATTGACTTGCCGCAAAAATGCTCGTTGTTGGCCGCTTGCGGATTTGACACCCCCGGTGTACAGCAATTATATTAATGAAATGTTTGTGCTTTATGCGTACATTTTACAACCCGTTTCAATAAAAGTAAGAGTTGAAAAGTTTGAATTCCAGAAATCCCTTGTACCAGGGCCCAAAGGCATAATATTATTTCCATTACCTTCTGTAACCGGGTTTTACACTTTTATGGAAATTTTTATTCCATGGTTAGGGGTCCACGTTAGATTAAAACACGTAAGGAAATTGGTTTTAAGGCACAAATTTTATACAATAAAATTATTTAAATTTGACAAAATTTTAATGCAATATTTTGGCAAAAAATTAACTTAGAATAACCTTTTTTCAAAATGTTCTCCTATTGTGAAAAATGCTTCTATTATAATAATATTTTACCTGTATATAGCTCAGACCAGCGGCGCACACAAGGGAGGGGTCCGGACCCTCCCCCAAAAAAAAACCTTGCTTTTTTTTCCGATTGATTATAATTCTGAGTATATAGTACGTAAAATTTAGTTAAGTATTTGTTATTAATAATTAATTTTATTAATTAATGCTAATTATTTAAAAAATTTTTTTTATTTGTTTGTTGAAATTGAAAAATCAAAGGGCATGATACAAGAATGGTGAATTTTAAACCCCAGCCCCCCTTGAAAAATTCCTTTTTCCCTACTGGACACTCCCAACAATTTTGCTGACTATGTAGTTTTTCTTCGCTATCAAAAATTATTTTTATTTTACAAAGCCGAAAAAAAAAATTTACTCGGGATATCAGTTGGCAATTTTTTAAAATTTGGTTATAATTTAAAATTTAAAGGGTAAATAAAAAAATAGGGGTTTTTTTTTTTATTATTTTTACCTAAATGTAATATATAATAACACTATGTAATAAAAATATATTTTTGATATTTGATATAATTGGGAAAATTTTTTTAATACAACGTTTCTCAAACTTGTTTTCCCCCCTAGGGGGGTGAAAATCAAAAGGGGGCGAGCATATTGAAGGTCCGAAGATTTTTAGTAAACTTATTAATTTACTAAGGTAACAAACAATATATATTCTGACATAATAAAAAAAAAAAATACACATTTATACTTCATAATATATTTATTAATGTCGCACAATTTTTTTTTATAATTAATTTAACAATGCTAAGAACAAGGTAACTTTTCCAAAAACCCCATTTTTTATATAAAATTATATAAAAAAAATTAACGCTTATCTTTATCACTTTTTTGAAGGGTTTTTATAATTATACCCAACGCAGTTTAAAAAAGTTACGAAACCCTCCCCAATGCCACCGTTTTCCACCTAGTTGCGCGTATGTGATGTATAGGGAGGGAGAAAAAGGAATAAATAACAAACCTCTAAAGAAAATAAATATTTTTGCAAACACTGTCAATGTTTTTTTATTGCATTCCGGCCTTCGGGTAATTTTTAAATGGGCCCGAAAATCGCATTTGGGGCTATATATACGTGGGGGGAAATAACGCTTTTGAGCGAGACGTTTATATACGCTGAAAGGGAATTAAAGGGTTAAAATTGTATTGCGCACGTCGTATGTAGATTGAACCCTACATTGTTATTGTAAGGAAGGGGGTGCGATGAAATTTTGATTTAATATTGGGTCCTGGTTAAAATTTGGGCCCGGTTTTTATCTTTGATGTGAATGGAAACATTTTTTTATTCACTTTTATATAAATTTAAGCCTGTATTCTAAGGAGTTAAAAAGTTTTGAAATTACTAGATTTCAAGTTTTTCTTTTAAATCTTTAAAAAATAGAACAAGTCAACATAATTTTGCTGAAAAAGAAAGGATTAACAACCTTTTTTTTTTAATGTAAAATAAAAAACGATGAATAATAGAAAAAAAAAACCAGACGTAAAATGTTTGTTTTGTAATTAAAAAATTTTTTTTTAATATATTATAATTATCTTCAAAAGAAAGCTTTATTAGAACTATATTAGAAAAAAAAAATTTCCCCTCTATAAAAAATAAAAAAATTTTCATATGTAATAGTTGGGGTGAGCTACTCAGAAAAAAAATTTATTTTAGAATACCAAATTTTAAAATAACTACGTAAAAAACACAGTAGTTAAGGGATTAAAATTTTTTTTAAAGCAATTTTTTCACCTCATTTGAAAAAAGGGGGAAGGGGGGGTTAAAAATTATTATCACTTTTAAGCATATTTTAATTTAAAAAATAAGAAACTTTCTGAAGAGAAAAGAAAATTTTTTTTTAAAAAAAACATTTTAAAGTTTTTCTTGAAAAAAGAGAAGGAAAAAATTACCCTTGATTCAAAACCAAAAAATATAACAAAAAAGAGTATATCCATCCAAAAATTAAAAATTAAAAAAACAATATTTAAATTTAAAAAACAAACTGCAGAAAACCGTTTTTAAAATCGATTAAAACTCATCAACTATTACCTTACGTAGTTAACTCATTTTTAATATAGAACGCAAAAAGGTTTGAAGGATTAACGTTTTTAAAAAGGTGTTTATTTTAAAAATTTTTCCCGGAAAGGTTCACTTTGGGGAAAACCCCATTATGGGAGATTCCCCCAAAAAAAAAGTGATTTCTTTCATTGGTTTTCAACTGTTTATCCTTTTAACCAAACCTATAAAGAGCTTGAAACGCAGTGTGCCGTAAAGAAATAAAATTGGAATGTTAAAAAGGGAAAAAGGGTTCCTTTTTTCCCCCCAACCAGGAAGTATAAAAGAAGTTGAAACATTTCAATGTTTTGACTTAAAATAAATTAAAGTCTTGAAGAGGAAAAGTTTATTTTTAAAATTGAATTTAAAAAAATTTTATGTTGAAATTTGGCATGTTATCATTTCAATTTGCTTACTGTTTAGTAGACTTTTAGGCCTCAAAGTATTTATGTTAGTATCACAATTCGTTTTTTTATTGTAGCAAATTTTTTTTTTTTTCTTTTTGGAAATAAAGTGTTATTTTAAAATAAATTTTTAGAAAAAAAATGAATGCTTGAAGATTTGGAAAATTAAATACTTTTGCTTTTTCCTTTAAATTTTTCAAGAAAAATTTTTTCAAATAATTTCGATATATTTGTTTATTTATCTTTTTTGGTGATTTAAGTTTTTAAAATATTTTGAAAAAAATTTGAACGGTGTAAAAAGATGGGTGAATATTAACAAGTAAAAAAAAAAGAAAAGGAAAAAAGGGTGACTAAAAAACACTACTTTTACTTGGAGGGGGAAAAATAATTAAATATTAAAAATAAGCACTATTCTTTTTTTTAATTAGTATGTGCGTTGGTCAATTTTAATTTTTTTTTTATATTATTTCTGTTTTTACAAATTTTCTTACGTTCTTTTTTATATATTTCTTAAGTAGTAGATAAATTTTTTTTAAGGGTTTTTAGTTTTTGGGGCCCCTTTCAAGGGTTTTTTTAAAAAAACAAAATCTTACTTAGGGTTTTTTTAAAAAGGATTCTATCACATTACATAATTCTTTTGCGGGGTTATACATATTTGAAATTTTGTTTTTAATTGAGATTATTTATTTTTATTGTTTTTTTTCCCTTTTTTAGAAAAGTATATGTGTTTTAAATTCAATTTGGGGATTTACGCAAAAAATTTTTAAATTTTAAAGGTTTTTTAATTTTTTTTGGTTGCCCCCTATGTATGTATACTATTTTAAAACATATTTTGTGCTCAAAATTTCAAAAAAAAAGCTAAAATTGAAATTTTTTGGGGGAAAAAAACAAAAAATTTTTTAAGGGGTTTTTTAAAAATGTTTCCCCTTCTAAAAAAATTGACTTAACGCATGAAATTTGATTTACAAGTACGCCCAAACTATGTATAATAAAAGTTGGTAGGGGTTTTTTGCGTTAACGTGATTGGTATTCTTACAATACTTCTTTTATGAATCCTTTTAAAAACCCCTTAAAAAATCTGCAAATTCTAACTTAAATTTTTTTTTAAAAAAAAAAGTATTGTTTTTGATTCAAAAAGAAAAATTTGGTTTTTTACCAAAATTTTGGGGAAAAAAAAAATTACCAATAAAAAAACCTTAATTTTAAAGGGTTTATTTTATTTTTTCTGAGATACGGCATTTTAAAAAGTTTTTTTTATGGGGGATGTGAAAAAAAACGAACATAAAAGCTATCATAATTTTGCTTTTTCTTAATTTTAAAAAACTTTCAAATTTTTTGTGAGGTTAGAGAGAGAGAAAAAAATTCCCAAAAGAAAAATTTAGGCAAAAAAAATTAAATTTGTTTTTTTGACCGTTTTTTACCCAATTGAATCTTACTGTGTCCCCCCCAAATTTAGAAAAATTCATACTTTTAAAAAATTAACATGAAAACAATTTTAACCTGTTAATAAATTTACCAAATGGTAAAAATAAAAATTGGAGATTTGTCTTTGGTTAGTTTTTATCTTCTGTCTGAATTTCCCACTTAATGTTTTTATTAAAAAAAAAGCTTACATTTTGTAAAACTTCTAATGAAAAAAATTACTATACTGTGTTTTTTTTTCTTTGAATTACTGAATTGTATTACTTTTCTAAAATAACAAAAAGTCAAACTATTTCTTTGAAAAATTTTTTGTCTATGGTGTGTGTATGTTAAGACTCTGCTCATTCTGATTGGATATTTTATTTTTTTTATATGACAGCTTTCTCTTTTATGTTTTAAATTCATATAAAATCTTTTAAATACAAAAAAGGGAAATTTTTTGTAAAACCCGGAAAAGGTTCAAATTTTTTCATTTTGGGTGGCACTTTTTTTCATTGTTCAAATGATTAAAAGAAATAAAAAATTTTTTTTATATGTATTCTTCCTTAATATTATTCAAAAGTTTACTTTTTTTCACATACCACTTGCTGCTTTTTTTAATCTCTTTCTCCAAAAGCATCAAAAATTTTTTCAAACAAGTTCTCTTGATTTTTGAAAACCCTTTATCATCGACGGTACTTATAAAATTATATAGAATAAGCTTTTTTACGAATACTCTGAGATACTTCGCAGGAATGTTCTTTTAAATCCCTTTTCCCAAAGATATATGGCAGCACGGCATAAAGAGTATTTTTAGCTGGGAAGGCGAATAGTTTTTTGCAGAAATTCATTTTCAGCTGACATTTTGATCGGATTGCGGAGATTGTCATTTTTTTTTCCAAAAAAAGTACTAATGAAAAAAGTAAATTCTTTTTTTTTTTATTTATTTATTTATTTTTTTTTTTTTTTTTTTTGTATGTTAATGAAGACCTTAGAAAACATTTGACTATTTATTTTAAATTTAACAATTTTATAATTAATTTTACAGTTGAACATCTTTAATTAATTTAAATAGCTCCAACGGATTAAATTCCCCAAAAATTGAGTATTTTGTTTATGCATATTCCTTAACTTTCAATGTAGTGTTTCCAAAAAAAAATTTTCAGGAAAAAAACTGCAGTAAATCATAATTGGTAGATAAAAAGGGGGAAAAATTTAAAATTTGTAACATTTTAAATTTACTAAAAACATTCACTTTAAAAATTCTCCCAAAACATACGTTAAACCCGGGCCGGCTCTACAGTTTTTTCACCCCAGACAAAAAAGGAAAAAAGCCCCCTTCTCTCTTTATATATATATATTATTTTTTAAATCTTAAAAAATTTAAAATAATTTGAAATTAAGGATGTAATTGTTTTTTTAAATTTTAAATGAATTAAATGGAAGATAAAAGGGGGAAACGTCTATTTAAAGCAGTCCCAAATTTTTTCGAAAAAAGGGCTATAAAGATGGGGACCACAAACGTTTGTTTTTAATTTATAATAACTACACTGAAGACTAAAATAAAGCATCTCCTATGGCTCTGTATCTACCCAAACCTCTTATTACCCCTTGTCCAATTTTTGGGTAGTTGGAACCCCGGGCATCATAAGGGTGAAAGGAATTCATTAAAACCCCCTCCGGAATGGGGAGAAAGTTATAGTTAAAAATGTGTAAAAAAATATTAAACTTTATTCTTTTTAAAATATGCTCCCGCCTCAAACCCTTCAAGTTTCAACATAAAAAAAAATATCATTAAATATACCAAAATAAAAAATAAAAAAAATTAAAAATACGTTAAATTTAAAAAACCCAAAATTTAGATCCCATAACATTTCAAAATATATTCCCAAATTTTTTAACAATAAAAATATATTTTCGGAAATTTTATCAAATCCGCCCCCCGGGGGAAGGGGCCCCCTAGAGCCGCCCTGACGTTACACACACTACTACAGTGGGGCCACACAAGGGGGGCGGACTCCCCAAAAACCCCCGATTCTTTTTTCCCATTGGTTATAATTCTAAAATTTTATAATACATAAAATTTAATTAAATATTTGTTTTTGATTAATTTTTTTAATTAATGCTAATTATTTATTCAATAATTAGTTTTTACTGTGTTTTTTTCCTGAAAATCGACAAAAACAAAAAAAGCATGATACAAGAATGGTGAACTTTCAACCCCCTTGAAAAATTCCGTGTGGCCCCCTGGCTCGAAACCCCTCTACAAAAGGGCTCAACTAGGATTTTTTGGGAAAAAAGCACAATTTTTTTAGAGTTACAACCATTTGAAATAATTATCGGGGTTTTTTTTTTAAAATTTTCTCCCCTGTTGTGTCGTAAAACATGGATAAACCCCCCTAAAATTTTATGTTTCAAAAATTCTAGTGGAACCTCTGTACAGAGGTCTGAGTTATATACAAGAAAAAAAAATTATAATAGAAGCATTTTTTCACAAAAAAAGAATATTTTTAAAATGGGTCATTCTGTGTTCATTTTTTGTCAAATTATTGTACTTAAAAATTTTTTTTTGTTAAAATATTCTTAAAACAATTTTATGTACATTTTTTTAATCTAAGTGACACTAAATATTTTTCTATTTATACGCTTTTTTCAAAAGCCCGTTCGAACTTTGTCGGATACCTTAAATCACTTTATATTAATTTTTTGGTGTAACTGTCTTTTATTCTGAAGGCATATTTTAAAAAATACATATACAGTTATTAAATCAAAACATTCTAAAATATAAATAATTAACGTTACCCCCTCTCTCTCGACCGACCGACCGAGCCCTTGTATTATTAATATTCACGTTAATTTTATTCGTTTTTATTTTATTGCTTTCAAATAATGTTTTCGGAAAATAAAAGTATTCAATTCGATAATAAAGTAAACAATTTCGTTTAATTTATTTGATGATAGAATTATACGCTCGAAAAAATATTATCGTTAGTATACTAGTACTGAAATAACACCAAGTCAAGTTTGTACCAAACCATAATATTAATTAATAAAAAAAAATTAAAATAGCTATTTTTTCCGATTACAAATAAAGCATATGATTTTGAATGCTTTATTCGAATTATATTAATGTTTCTTGATGACATTGTCTGAGTATTGTTGTGAAGTGGTTTTAATTGTTCATATTTTTTTCTCATTTCGAATTTTTTCATTATTCTTCTAGAATAATCTTATTCCTTCTGGAATTTCTCTCATTTAGCGGCTTAATGTACTTTTTTCCCCCCACATTCTTAATATTTGTAATAAATTGCTTTTTTAATCTCCAACTGCATGAGATAAAGAGGAGTGCTGACTATTTTTAAATTAGAGCTGTATTTTTTATTTATTTTAAATATTTATATTACTAGAGTACATAATAAAACCCAGTGGCTGAGTGGTAGTGTATCACGCTTCCACCCCCGCAGGTCTGGGGTTCAAATCCCGGACTGAGCAAGATCGACTCAGCTTTTCATCTCTTCAATGGGTTAATAAATGAGACCAAGCTTGATTGAGAACTAAACACTGGGGGTTTTCGCGTCAGACTGACCACCTGACCGGAACATTTGCTCAGCGCCGAAAGTCAAGTAAACTGATATGGACGCAGTAGGCCTTGGCCCTTATGGGCTGTTGGGTCACTGAGTTTAGTTTTGTTTGGAGTACGTAATGAATTTCAAGTCGTTCTAGTAAAGTTCTAATAGAAGAAAATGACGGAAATTTGTGAAAAATTTATTTTCTAAAACAGTTACAATATTTTGAAAAACGTCAGCGCCATCCTTGGCGCACTTCCTTATAAATTTTGCGTTTCTCTCTTTCTCTCTCCACCATAAATTACAAATTTATCATAAAAGGTGTCAGAGAGGGGGAAAATGCTCGAGAGTAAGAATTAAAAATCACTTCGCGTTTGTCATTTGCTCTTCGTTAATGGAAATGGTATGAGTATAGCAGAATCCGTTTTGTTGGCGCTAGCGATGGAATTGCCAAAAATTATACAACCAACGCCAAAAGGAATATTCCCATTAGCTACCTTTTATCACCAAATTTGCAAAACAAGTCGCTGTCTTTTCTTATCAGTGATGCCTTTTTCATAATATATCAAAAATAGATGAAAAACCAATGAGAACTAACATTTATAGTAATTTTTTATGTGTATATTGTGTGTTATCGACAATAAAACCTGATCGGCAAGAATTGCTTCGTCGAAACTGAAAAGTACCGGAACATTTTTATTCTAAGTTTTATATTTTTGAAATTTAGGAAAATGCTTGTGTATTTTAAAGTGACTTTAAAGTTTAAGAGGGCAAAATTATATTAATTGATCCCATTAGTTTATGATTTAAGGTCTACTAAAATGGTTATATTTATAAAAAAATTTTAATGGAACACGTTCTTTTCAAAGAAAAATATAGTAAAATATAAATTGATGAGGTACTTACGTATTATCGCAACAATCTCCAACGTTTAAAATAACTCGCCAAGCTGGCAACCCCGATTTCGTATGTGTCGTACATGCTGAATTGGCAGTTATGTGCTTCGTTTCATATAATGTCGCCAACGGGTTGCGATAATACACAAATACCTTTTATTGTATGCTTGCTGTTATAAAATCGTTTGCCTTTTTGAAAAATTCTTTTTTTATTTGAATTATTTTTATTTTAAAATATTTTTAGCTAATTAATAGATGTATTACTTAAAGTAACGTTTCATAAAATATTAATAAAATAACCAGATTCAGATAAGAAGTTTTATGACTTCATGAAAAATACACAAGTTATCATTTGTTATACAATTACTTGTCAGGAATGAAAGCATTCAGTTGCACAATGTTAAATATAGTGTTGTTTTCTTTTTTTTAAAAGATATTAATGTGTTGTGAAATTAAGTTGAGGTTTCAGAATATTATATTGTTCTAAATGCATGAATTGTACGGTGTGCTTAGTAGACGTAGTCTCTTAAAAATATCATTAAAGATCTCTTGCAGTGCATATTGTAATAACGAAAACCTTTCCAAATTTTCTCTTCCTGTTTTATATTCAAAAATATTCATGAAATCTTATACAGTATATATATATATATTCATGCTTTCATTAGAAACTGATTACTACTGTCTTTTTTTTAATTAATGTGTGATTAGATGAAATTTTCTACTTTATTTTTTACATTTAATTGAAAAGTTTTGCTTTTTAGGATTGTAGAGAGTTTTTATTCTCAAAAAATGTCTGTATAATGAAAATGATTTGAAATGAGAAATTTATACTGAGATATTTTTTTTTTCAAGGATGTTTTGAAGATGAAGATGTATCTCATGTGGAAGGTGATGTCAATCCTGTCCGAGACATTGAAATTATTAATGAAGAATTAAGATTAAAGGATGAAGAATATTTAACTCAACTTGTTGATAAACTTGAACGAACTGTCGTAAGAGGAAATGACAAAAAATCTAAACCTGAATATGTAAGGGTTTTTGTTATTATTATTACTGTATTTACTTTAACCTAAGCCACACCTCAAATTCTCGACATGTTTTTGTGAAAAAAGTTGTCATTGATTCTAAGCCACATCCCCCTCTACACGTTTTTAAGGGGGGAAAAATTCTGTAAAAAGTTCAACAATATCTGATACTTAAGAAATTTTTTTTTAAAATTTTAATGGGAAATAATAAATTATTAATTAATTTATTTTACCAGTATTAAAAACTATAAATTATGTACGTTAACCTTAATTACTGTAAATGTCTATTATATTTCGTAAAGGATTCGTCCCTCCCATTGTCACAGTTGACTTCGGTATTGGTGTCGGCGTCACCCTTTTCCCACACGGTGTCGTCTTCTGTCCCATCTGAAGCATTTGTTATGACACATTTTATTAAAAGAATATATTATGGAAGAATGTAAAAAAATTATAAAAAACTGTTGAACAATTACAAGCAAAAGTTATATCATTTTGTTTACGCCAACGACGTACATTTGTTTCATCCGTGTCAAATTTTCAGTGGCCACTGCTCTGCTTCCATTTTTTTCTGCATATAAAATTGCCTCCCTTTTCATACTTGCATCATTGTGAACTCGTCTTGATACTGTTACCAATATCTTTGGTGTTTAGGTGATTAAAAGAAAGCATATACAAAAAAATTTCCCAAGTATGAAAGGACAATGATGTTTAGGATAGACTGGAATGGGATAAGTCATTCAATGCAAGAGGTCAGAATGGATGGTTACATTTTTCCTTTAGAAAGGGATGGAAACTCAATTTCACTCATCCAGCAAATGTTTTGCCTTCGATTCTAAGCGGCACCTGATTTTCAATAACATTAACACTGGAAAAATTGTGCTGCTTAGACTTTTTTTATTCAATTTATCACTATATAATCTGTTTATTTATGTTCTTTATAGTAATTAACTTACTCAAGATTTTTTATTTGTGTTTATTTTTCATTGAATTGAACTTAAAAATCTGTTCAGATGACAAATCTACTAATGCTACCGTTATATAAAAAAAATGTTTAAATACAATTTGTAACAGAATTATTTTCTTTTTTACATTGGAGGAGGTTCAAACTAAAATCTGTATTTTATTTTTGTTGTTTCCCATTATAAATGTACCTTTATATCTAATAATTTTTGTTTACCTATTTATTTTTCAACGAAAAAACTTCAGTCCAATAAAAAAAATATTATCGTATTGACTATTTTACTGAAAAACTTTTAGTTCATTAGTCTATGTAAAAATTAAAAATTGCATTAACTTTTTATTTAAGCTTTAGTAGAGTCTGTTCAATTGTTTTTATGGGATTGTTTTTATATATGATTTCGTAGATAAGTTTTATAAGTATTTTGATATAATTATCATCTTAAAACATTATCATATAGGTAGGGGTTATTCTTAATTAGATGAAAAATCTGCACACAGATCCAAGATGATAACACCACATCTTTGAAAAAAAGGTTTTATCTTAACATAAACAGAAAAATATTTATATTGTGCCTTCTCACACTAGTAGAAATCAAAACACAAACTGAACCACCTTCTCGTCTCGAAATCATTGTACAGGAAATTGAAACAGGTGACACTGCTCTCTGGTGGCTGGGAAAATAATCCGCTTACACATCTATATATTTTGCTTATATTTTTAATTATCAAAATGTTATCTATTAAAGAAATACTGTACCATGTGGAAAAAAAATTAAGTATTTGCATGTTAACACCACTACAGCCAAATTTACACAATGCGCATTGTGCAATTTTCCACCAAAACGTGTAAGAATATTTTTTTGTTCTCTTTTGCTGTTATGATATCACAGGAGGATTTGTATGTCGCAAATGTATAGTGATGTTAATACATAGATACTAAAAACCTCCCCCTTTCTCTGTTACTATGAAAGACAGCTACAAAATGGGCTTTGCTGATTTTCTAAATTATATTTTTTTATTAAATAGCTAGAAATTAAAATCTTAATTCCAGGCACTTATTTATCAAACAGGCTACATTGAATGTGCATAAGAAGTATAAAATCTTAGAAAAATTCATGAAAGTAAAAGAAATTGAATGAATTAACAAACATGATGGTCTTGAATTAAATACATGGTTTCCATTAAAACACACAACAGAAAAACGTAATTCATATCACACATATTTGAAATGTTATACTTTTGGGATGAAACTATTTTTTCTTTTAAATCTCTGCAGACTTTTGTTCATTTTTAGGATTTGGTATACTTAATATATAATATTAGGCTGGGGAAAAAGAAATTTATTATTTTTTCGGTAGATGGCTGTAGTGTCGATATCTCGTGAAGTATCGATCAAACAATTTCAAATTTATGCTCATTGTCAAGGTAACATTTCACTCTAAAAAAATTATTTTGCTGTTTTTTGTTTGGTCCATTCACTTGTGAGTTACAGGGTGTTAAAAATGGAAGTCAACAAAGAGAAAATTCAGTAAATTTTACAGTTTTTCTTTGATAAAGGCGAAAATGCAAACCAGATGGCTGAAACTGTGAATAGTGTTTTTGGTGCCGATACTGTAACAGCTAATTACGTGCAATTTTGGTTTCGTCGATTTCATTCAGGCATTTTTGATGTTAAAGATGCACCTCGCACAGGTAGGCATGTCATCAAAAATGTCGATAAAATCTCAGAAATAATCGTTGACCAACATGTTAGTGGCCCAAGAGCTAAGGATCGACCATAAAACAGTTTTAAACTATTTGTGCAAAGTTGGATTCAAAAAGAAGCTCAATGTTTGGGTGCCACATCAATTAACACCAAAAACATGATAGATCGAATTTCCATCTGCGAAGCCTTGGACAAACAGAATGAAATCGACTCATTTCTTAAACGGACAGTGACTGAGAGTGAGAAAGGGGTCACATACGACAATATTGTGCGAAAACAATCGTGGTCAAAGCACTGTGAAGCAGCTCAAATGGTAGCCTAACCAGGACTAACGACCTAGAAGGTTCTACTGTGTATTTGGTGTAACTGGAAAGGAATCATTTGTTATGAGTTGCTTCCATATGGCCAAACACTAAATTCAGATCTCTACTGTCAACAACTGGACCGCTTTAAACTAGCGATTGGCCAACAAAAGAGATGTTGTGTTCCATCAGGACAACGCCAAGCTACACACATCTTTAGTGACTCGGGAGCTTGGTTGGGAAGTTTTAATGCATCCACAATATAGTTCGAACCTGGCACCAAGCGATTACCACCTTTTTCTCGCATTGAAAAACTTCCTCAGTGATAAGAAATTGAGATCAAGAGAAAATTATAAAAATCGGTTACTAGAGTTTTTCACTAATAAGGACCAAGACTTCTATGAGAGAGGCATTATGAAGCTACCTTTAAAATGGCAACAAATTATACAACAAAACGGTACATATTTGACCCAAATCGAACAATCCAAAACATGATAAATAAAGTCTTGAATTTCTTACAAAAATAATGGATTTCTTTTTCCCCAACCTAATATTAATTACTTGATTGGCTTTTCTTCAACTGTGATTTTATTGTAATTAATAGTGATAAAATCAAGCAGAGTAGAAAAGTGGCAAAGAAAGTCAATTTTTAAGATTAATAAAATTGCTTTTAATTCAAAATAATATAAATAAGGCATTATTAATGTTCTGATATTTTATCTTAAAAATTACTGTTATTGTCTTAATTTTGAAATATGTTTGAAATGTATTGTTCATAAAAATTAGTTATGATCATTGATGAAAGCAATTTGTTCTGTATATATAAAAAATCAAGTATAAAACTAATTATATTCTGCAAAGGTCATCAATTTAAAGTTGCTTTTTGGTAGTCATTGTATTTTGAATTTTTAATTAATAACTTTATTCATTTTATTAGGATATTTTGTGTAAAATCAAAAACTTGATATGTGAAGAAAAAAGGCATGTGAGGTTTGCTGACTGGAATGCTGCCGAGGTTAGATAAAATACATTTTAATATAATATTAGAGTATTGAATTTAATACTAGTTCAATAAATTACTTCTTTTCTGTAAATAATACATCTCTTAATCATTTTGATTGAATGTGTTGGGTATTTTCCCCCACCCCCACCCTTTCTTTTTTATACAATTATTTGAGCTTTGTTCTGTATTGAAGTATCTGATAATTTTTTTAAAAATATTGTTTGATAAAAACTAGCAATATGTAATATTTTAATAAGTATACTTGATAAGTTTTGATTTGTGTTTATTTTATAATTGTTCTAAAAAGGGAGTTAAGTTTTATGTTCCTGTTTTTAGCATGCCAAGCATTTCAAATTCAAAGTTTGGAATGTTTCTTACTAACTAAAAATGTTTATTATTTGTGAAATTTTTATACTTCAAAACGGAATTGCACTTATTCTTAATACTTCCACATTGGTTACTTTTTTTCTTAGTAGATTTTTCAGTATTGTCATTTATTTAATGCTACACTGTTCTTTTCAATGATTTTTTACATTTTTCTGGGGCTAATTAAAAGTTATCAAAATATCTTTATTTTTAAAAAGTCTAATCTAAATTACATTGGGAATTAATTTTTATTATGAAGTAGAATATATAAAAAAAATCTTAAGTCGTGAAAATAAATTAAAAATTGATGTATAAAATATTGCTCCTGGAAAACATTTATAGGTATTTTATATAAATTACTGCTAAAATTTAAATATAAATGTAGAGAGGATTATTTCTTTTTTTAAAAAAAAATAACTTATAATTGTAATTTATTTGAAATAATTCATTAAAATCGAAAGAATCACGTATCACTCAAGATCATTTCTTTTTTCGCAATAATTATCAAAACATACTAATTAAGTTGAAAAATTTGAAATTATAAACAACTTGTAAAATTTATATTTACATGGTGATTATGTAGATCAGTGGTCTTCAAACTTTTTCAACTTACAGAACCCCTGGAACTAGGAAGCGTTTTCGTGGAATCCCATTTCATATACACATACTTCGAAGAATATATCTCAAAATAATATTTAAAGTAGATCAACATGTTATAGGCACTTTTATGTAAATGCAAATAAAAAAAGTATTGTATTTATTATTAAAAAATACTAATCTAAATTTTTTAAATATAATTTACTCATTAATAATATTAATTTGTGATCCAAGTGTTACACATGCATTATATAAATGCATGTGATCCTATACATGCATTATATTTAGTAACTGGGATATGTGCTTGCTTTTTTTCACACAAACTGTCAAAGTCTGGGTCAATTGAGATTAAGTGCAATCGCATTACATATTTTGAGTTTAATTTGTTTTTATACTTTGTTTTTGTGGCCACTTATGTTGAGAAATATATTTCACGTAAACACAATGTTCTGAGGGCATTAAAATGTTTATTGTTATGTGAGAAATCCCATGTATTTTACATGAACTTTCAACGTAAAATTTAGAAGCTGTTCTTGCTTAAATTAAGATTTTAACATCGAATCTGGTGAAAAGTTGTTTCTTCTCCTTTATTATAGGTGTTTTTTCCACAAATACAATAAAAGTGCATTTGCCATTAGAAAACTAGTTAGTTTTGCAAGACATTGTGCTAACTAATGAGTATAAAATTATCTTGGGGGAACTAGAGATAATAAATAATAGAATATTCACAATCTAGTAGGAAGTATATATATAAAGATAAAACATTTTAATATTCTTTTATTATGTTATGATTCAATTTTAAAAAGTTTTGTGTAAAATAAAATTTTCAGTTGTAATGAATAGGGGGTGAGCTTTAGATACTTGGTTCTCTTTTTTTCTTTCTTGCTTTAGAAAAGGATTAAGGCATATAAGAATCCATATTTAATTAAACAATCATTATACAAACTGTTTAAATTTTATTTAATATAAATAATTTTTATTAATTTGGCTACATATGGTCTTATATTTTATTGTTTTTAAAGTAAAAAATTGTATTTCTTTTATTGAATCATCAAAAACAGGACTAATCGATGCTTTATTTGATTAAAATAATGTTATGTATAATAGTATTCTCAGATGGTTTCATTATTGTATAAAGTAATACATACTTTATTAGAGCTATGTAAAACATTTTGCTTTTTTTTTAAAGAATGTTTTCATTAATTGTATGTCTTGAAACAAGAAATATTTTGTTCAGAATTTGTTTTATTAGAATTTATTTCCTTCTATATATTTTAAAAGTCTTAAAAATATGTAAATTCTTCTAAATTTGGAAAAATTTTATAATTACTGAAATTCTTTAAGACTTTTTTCAAAAGCTGTAGTAAAATTTATTAACTCTGTCAACAGTAAACGTTTTTATTCTCCAAGTTATAGATCAAACCTTTTGTTTGGTGCAATTTGTAAATTTTATGCAGTTTCTTATAAAATTTAAGTATTATTTAAAGATTACTATATTTAAGCACTTTTATATTACTAAAAATAAATTTAGCCTATTTTTAACTAAGTTCCATTTTATTTAAGTTAATGCTTGTAAAATAATATTGTATCTTAAATTAATGTTAAAGAATTTCCTTATTCTGTATTATTTTTGCATAATTTATTGCATGTTTGGTTCAATCTTTTAAATTTTCAGCAATCCCTCAATCTATTTTACATCGAAGCAGTTGTGTTATAATGTAGTATGGCAATTTTCAACTGGCATTTTCTAACTTAATGTAATTGAAAACAATGGATAAGTTGTTGTTTTAATTCTGTATATGTATAGCTAAAATTAAGTACAAAATAAGCATTTGTTGCTATTTGTATTGAATTTACTTGTTGATATTTCATCTGAAGAAAAGGGGGTGGACTATATATTTTCATTCTTTAGAATTTAGTAAAAATAGAAAATGGTATATTGTATTGAATGATTTTTATTTATTGCAAAAATAAAAAATGCTTTATGTAACATTCTTTTTTTATATATATAGATTGAAATATTAAATAAGCACTTGTTTTTGACATCTAAGCCTATGATATATTTAGTCAATCTATCTGAGAAAGATTACATTAAAAAGAAAAACAAATGGTGAGTGAAAAACTTTTCTTTACTAATTCTTTAATTTTTATTTTAAAGTAGGAGTGAAGCAACTTTTAAAAACATTAGAAATTCTCATACAAAACCTTGTAGATGGAATTTGTGCATGTTTCTGTTCAACTCTTTTTATTATTGGTGATTGAAAAGAATTCTTTACTACTATATGTTTTTATAACATTCTGAATTAAATATATTTTTATATATAGGATTTTGTATTTTAATTTTTTTAAAAAAATTAAAATCTTAAAACATTTGGTTTGTTGAATTATGTTATTTATTTCCAAATACTTCACATTTTAGCAAATTTATTATTTTATTTATACTAATTATTAAAAATATTTTTAGAAAACAATGATATTTGAATGTTTAATTAGTATTGCTGTAATAATGTATTTGCAATATTAGTGGGTGATAAGCATTCACGACGTAGCTACCAATGGGCTAGGTGGTGCCATGCACCAGGGCCCTTGGACCCTGACCACCAAGCAAGCCAAACTTGCAATAATTTTTCCAACCCTTAAATTCTTTCTGTCGTCTGTATATTGCTGTGAACTTTACTTATTGAAAATTTTATATTTTCAATTTTTTCATTCTTCTATAAACTGTTAACTAAAATGCGGTCTTATTGGGGGAAAAATGAATTGTTACTTGAAAATAAACTTCAAGTTCCAAAATAAATCTTACCATACTTATTATTACGTATTCTATTCTTAAGAAAAATATACTTTATAAGCTTATTTCCTGTTTCAATATTTTGCAATATACTCGTATCTGCTATACACTGAAGTCATTTTGTCCCCCCTCCTCTGCTCTTTTGCAGAGGTGTTTTATTAAATAATTATAATAATATTGTATTGTATTTTCTTGTTCACACATAATTTTTGTACCATTTCCTGTGTATCTTGGTGGACCCTTTTGCAGCTGTAAAACCCTCTCATGGATGACTTCGATCCTCCCGAATAAATAAATAAATAGCCAG
This sequence comes from Trichonephila inaurata madagascariensis, assembly GCA_019973955.1. Classification (NCBI taxonomy): domain Eukaryota; kingdom Metazoa; phylum Arthropoda; class Arachnida; order Araneae; family Nephilidae; genus Trichonephila; species Trichonephila inaurata. Next base: position 315,154 of record BMAV01016186.1, on the reverse strand, counting down.
TAATTCTCCAACAACATTTTGTAGAGTAGCATTACGTTTCTCCTTCCTTTTAACATCAGTGCATACTTGAACGCATGCGAATTATATAACATAAATTAAAAAACTAAAATTATGGATTAGTAAAAAGAAACCCAGTGATGGGTTTAAGCACAACCAACACCAAGAAAAAGAAAATGCTAAACAAGTATTGCCCAAAATTGACAAATTTCTTAGTCTGCCTTCTATGATTACTTCTGGTCCAAGTATTTCTGTTAATAGTGACATGGATAAAGTGGTCACTATAGTGTCGCTTGAGAAACCTACTGAAGAAAATTCGACAGTTATTGCAGTTAAAGATGCCGCCGATCATGTCAACGACGACCATGCAAGAGAGGAGGAACCATCAATCTCTACATTTTTTGGAAATGTGAATGATAAATCTTCTTTTTATGTCTTGGGTTACTTCACAAATAGGATATTAAGTGAAAATGAAAAACTTCAAATTCTTCAGAGCCTTTTCCAAAAGACATCCACCAGAACAACAGGTGTTTTGCAAAATTGTATTACTTTTCAACTTCTAAATATTCAGCCTAACTTGGATTACGTACATTGCGCCACTCCTAATTTAAATTTGGTGATAAATGTTGCAGTTAGCGCTTGTGCAGCAATACAGACTTTTTTCGCAGCTTTGCAAGATTTGTATAACTTTTTCAGAAATATCATAAAGCGTTCAGATCTACTGTCAGAAGTCCCTGGCAAATTGGATATCACTTTAAAAAAACTAAATACGATTAGATGGTCCAGTAGGGTCAATGCAATATCTGCAATAAAACTTTGCACTTTTTTATATAATCAAAGCATTATCAAAAATAGTTTTCTAGAATTCCAGTAAATATTAGCGTGGTGAAGCACAGATTATTAAAACAAAAATGCTAAAATTTGCATCTGTGTTACTTTGCGATTTCTTGCACCGTGTATTGAATGACACAAATTTTGCATCCAAAATTTTACATTAGTGCAATATTGATTTGGACGAGGCAAGTAGAGCTTTAGTAGAGACAAAAGGAAAGTTGAAAATTTACAGAAACGACTTTGAATCATTCAAATACAAAGCCAGTGAAACTCCAAAAACCAATGGTATAGATACCCCTTTCCAAGAAAAAGGGCAAAGGAATGTTAAAAACATTTAGATGAATGAGCTTCTGATCATCGATTTCGAAACCTGGAAGAAATATTTAAAATTACTATTTTCAATAAGGTACTAAGCACCATGTATATTAACTCAATTAAATACACATTTTACTGCTATGAGTGCAGTTTGTCAAATATTCAATTTTCTAAGACCAACATTTTTACTAGATGTAGATGAAACAACTTTATTACAAAAGTGTGACGAAATCCATAATAAGTATTCAGATAAAGAAGGCCCAAACTTTTCCTTTCAATTTCTTAATATTTGCCACCTATTTCTCCCTAAAATAACCCAGGCAAGGACTTTTTATAAATTATGTTAGGAAATAGATCAAATAAGAAGTGTTAAAATGCAACCTAACAGAAGTATTTACACAGCAACATTATTATTCTATACATTTCCTGTTACTTCTGCAGCAGCTGAAAGATTATTTAGCAAATTAAAAATTATTGAAGAAACTGTGTGGGCCACTCTCGACTTTGACATTTATCACTAACAGCAATTGAAAAAAAGTCTTATCAAGGCTGGGTTTCTACCGAAGCTATTGCAACTTTTACGGAAACTAAAGCTAGGAAAAGATTGTAAACTAAATTGTTATTTTTTTGTTAATTGATAATTTTGACCTTCATATAATAAACCTTTTACTCTTTATTTGCATCAATGCAATGTTTTCTTCTAATAAGGTAAAAAATATGTATTTCACATTGTTAACTTTTTAACCACATAAAATACATGATTAATTATTAAAACTTTAATTTTAACTTATGTGATGCATAGTAAGTTAAATCAAACTAAAGTTTTAATGATATAATTATACTTAATAATCACATGTAAGTATTCAAATCTATACTTATTTTAATATATATATTTAAAAATATCTAAATAATTTTGGGGGAAATTCATAAGTTTTGCTTCATAACAGTTTAGAAAATCCAGTAATCTATATCAAATAATTTTATATCAATCTTTAGGTTGCCAAAAATAAAAGAGTGGGTTGATAAGAATGATCCAAAAGCTTCAATAATACCTTTTAGTGGAGCATTCGAGCAGAAATATTCAGACACAGATCCTGCAGATAGAGAAAAGTTTGTGAAAGAAATTGGAGCAAATAGGTAAAAAAAGAAACTTTTTTATTTGCTTTGAATTTATTTTTCTTTTTCTTTAAAAAAAAGTTTTGAGAATAAGTGAAGAAAACTATTGATAAAAATTAATGAGATTCTTCATTACTTTACTATTCTTTTCTCCCTGGTGTTTGTATATTCATTTCATTCTTTTATTACATTTAACTTTTTTATTTTGTACGAAAGATTATAATTTTATAAGAAATATTATATGTATGTGTAAATACCTGTTTTTGTAATGTTCTGTTTGTTGTGAAAGTTTTCATTTAATCAAAAATTCTTTCAATTTTTACTATTAAATATGAATAATTTTAATAATTTTTTAAATCTTTCTTTAATTTTTAGTGTTTGTAACATTTTATTTTATAGCTTTAAAAAATTTTCAGATATGTATGAGTAAAAAATTTATTGAAGTATGTTCTTAAGCAAAAATAGAATTCAAATATGATTAATTTAGGTTATTTTGAAAAATGAATATTCAAATTAATTAAAGAAATTATAACAATTTTTTACTGATATAAAAAAATGTCCATATATCTATAAACTACTTATACATTTCAGTTAGTTACTGATCATTATTAATAAATGATAAGGAAATTATTTTGTTTCATTCGCTATTTTTTTTCCCATGTTGTAAAAATAATTATCAGTTTGTGTCTAATGTATATTCAATTAAGTATTTCTTCTTTTTCAGCAATTTAGAAAAAATTATAATCACTGGTTACAAAGCACTTCAGCTTGCTTATTTTTTTACTTCTGGGAAAGATGAAGTAAAGGCATGGACTATTCAGGTAATTTATTTTATTCATTGTATTTGTAATAATTTAATTGTTGCACTTTAAATTGTAAAGATCTTATTAATTTTATTTAAAATTATTTTTTTCTATGCGAGTTGCTTTTAAACTTGTCGGCAGAAATGGCTTTAATGTATATCTAAGAAGGTACTGATATAAGTAATATTAAGAAAATTTATATGAATGTGCATATGTCTTACAACATGATATTTAAACCTTCAATTTTGTTAATTTCTGAATGAATTTAAATCTCTGCTAATAAGGCAAGTTAACTTAAAATTTTAAAAAGCTGTATGAATTTTTTAAATTCATGAGCATTGTTATTTCAGAAAATGGTAATTAATATTTCTAGCCATTAAATTTTCTGATTAATTAAAACAAAAATCAAATGTAGGTTTCAAATTAAAAAAGAAATTAAAAGGGAAGTAAATTGAAGAAAGCAACAGTTTGCAACTTGCAATAAAATGTTTTATTTTCTGTGTATAATCTACCTTTAATGATAGCATTGTTAGAGCTGTAATAAGTAATGAAGTTTATTTTAGTAAGTTATTGAAGTGTTAACATCACAAAGTATTGTATTTGTATAATATATTATTTTAGTATACAAAGAAAAAAGATGCCAGAATTGTGCAATGCAAAATTATGTAATTCTAAAAATTTAACAGTAACTGATATACAAATATATATTTTTGTACTGAATGTCATATTCATTAGAAGTAGATTAAGTTTTAATATTCATCTCGTTATAAAACCAGATATCGGTTCTTTACATGATTTCAGGTGATCCTTTAAAATAAATATTACATTTGAAATGAAGTGTTTTTTTAAAAAAAAGATTTTTAAAACTAAATTTATTGAAATATTTTACTTTTTTTTCTCATAAAAAGTTTAGGATATTTTTAAATTTATCTCACCATGTAAACATTGCCTGTTGCTTTCATCTTATCATGCAAATTTATTTTGATAATGAACCAATTTCAGCCTTTTAACTGCTAAAATAATATTAAACACTATTAGAATGTATGCAGGATGAACAGTTGAATCACAGGTATTTGAATAAAATGGGAATATTTAAATGAAAGTGGATATCAACAAATGTTTAAACTGTACGAAATTCTTCAATATTCCTGCAATTTTTACTTTTCAAGGGTTCTTGTATAGTAATATCCATTGCAAAAGTTCATGAATAATTGTCAAAACATGTTAAATTTATTCCTGTAAGAAGAAATGTTATACATAATAACAGTATGAAATAAATTAAAAGTGTTACATTAATTTTGAGTTTTATGTTTCTCACCTTTTTAATCTTTAAATACAGTAAAAGATTTTTTATAAAAAATTAAAAACTTATTAGATTTTTAGTTTATATCCACTTTTAAACTTTTTCCTTCATTCAATACCACGAGATCAAATTCATTTTACCTTATTTAAAACACTATAAATTTATTATTACAAATGCAAATTAAATATATAAAATAAAAATATTTTCATAGTAGAATATGTCTTCATTTTCTATTCCTTTAGTCAAGTTAAAGGAATTATAATATTTTTTATTAATGGTTTTTCTAGCTGTTAATTAAACTAAATTGTTATTATAACTTTTTTTTAATGTCTAAGTAAAATTTTATTGCATTTTTTGAAATTTTTAGAAAGGTACAAAAGCTCCTCAGGCTGCTGGTAGAATTCACACAGATTTTGAAAAAGGATTTATTATGGCTGAAGTTATGAAATTCGATGATTTTAAAGAAGAAGGATCTGAAGCTGCTTTAAAAGTATGTTCTTTAAGTTATAGTTGAAATATTCTAACTATAAAAATACATTGAAACACACTGTTATATTTCATTCCTAATAAAACTGTACGTTTGATCTATTAAAAACTTATATTTTAGGATAAAGTTTTATGAATAAAATTATGCACTTTAGGGACAGGTTTTATTATTGAACAGTAATACTTGCAATTTTTAGGAAGTTTTATAGAAGGAAAAGATCAACAAATCTAAAATTTTTTCCAATTGTAGGACTTCATAATTATGAGCATTAACTCTGTTAAGCTTAGTTATTCAACCAAAATTATGCACAATTAAAAAAATTCCTGAAAGTATCTGTTACTTTTATTTTCTTGAAATCTATGTACTTAAAAAAGTCATTTATTTTTATTTTTTCTTCCATAGCATACAAAATTCCAATATTTTTTCAACCTGTGTAGAACAATGGCTGCAATTTAAATTAAACAATGCCTGAATTGAAAATCATAGCAATTACTGTAATTGATATTTGAAATGTTTAAAATATCAATGAACACATTATTACAATGATTTTCAAACCTGAAATTCTATAACAGATATACCATCATATATGATGTACTTCAATTTCAAGCATAATGTGTTGAAAGGATTATAAGCTATGAGTGCCAGTATTTTTTTTTCCTCTGAAAATAAAAATAGACTAATGTTGAAAAATTTTTTTGATTCAACAAGTACTAAGATAAATTTTATTGAAAAAAAATTATTCTATTTTTATTTATTATTTAAAATTTTTTTAATGAGTACTTTTTTTAAAGGTTATAAAAGTAAATTCTGTAATATGAATCCAGTATTATGTTTATCATATATGTTATCAAATATAAGTTTTTACTCATAACCATATAAATGACATCACACAAATTATGTCAAAAGAGTGAGATGCTGGAGGAAAATATTAGAAAAAAGATATTCTCATTATGTTAATACTTGCCTTTATTTTACACTAACTGAATTATAGTTTGGTGGGAAATGCCCAGAAATCATTTTCAAATTAGAATTTTAAAAAAAAAATATTATTGGGTCACCTGAAATATTATTTGAAATAATGTCATATGTTCCCATTTTGTAACAATCCTACATTACTTCTGTTTTGGTATAAACACCCATTTTGAAATTAATAAAACTGAATCCATTAGCTCTTTCAAATGAAGGATTCCAGCTTATTCATTGTCATTAATTTGTTAAGCTTTTCAACTATTAGAGTAAGAAAAAAGTCTTTCTTGGGTCTTTTCAATAATTTCCTAAAGAATAGTAGAAAAAATTATATCAGAAACACAAACTAGAGGGGGGAAAAGCATTAAAGAAATATGATTGAATACCATAACGTGTGTGTGCTATCTTCAAACTTTTTCTCATTTTTGATACACAATTTGCATAAACACTAATCATAAGAAATTCACTGCAACTTAATATATCAAAAATAGAACCTTAAAAAATGTATTTTTCAAAGCATTTAATACCATTATTATGGAAACTTACTGAATAAAGAAAAAACTTATCTGAGAAAAACATGTTTGATGAGCTTATTTAAAGACCTTGTTTCTGTTTAGCTCAGCTGTAATAGGTTTTTTTAAAGTGCATTTTCTAAAGAACTATAAAAAATATCTGATTTTACATTTTAATTGAAAAATATATTAATGGTTTTTTTTTACGAATTGTTTTATCTGTTTGTCTCTGAAATTGTTCCCCTTTAAAATTATCTGTATTAAAGAAAAATGTTTTTTTAAAATAAAATATTTTCTTTATCTTTAAATTATATAAATCATTTGATTTTAATGTAGGCTTCTGGAAAATATCGACAGCAGGGCAGAAACTATGTTGTTGAAGATGGTGATATTATACTTTTCAAATTTAATGCTGGAGCTGGTTTACAAGCAAAGAAAAAATAGCTCAATTGTGATACCACGTAACAATAAATAAAAGTTCATATTTATTGAATGTGCATTTCTTGTATTGCTATTTCTCTCTGCAAGTATCATTGTAATGTGATATTCACAGATTTTTATTTCATAAAACTTTTGCTTCAAATATATTAAAAATTTCAGTGAAAAATGTTTGCATCTTTGATTAATGTTTGTCATCTATTATATACATGTATGCATTTAGTTAAGTTTAACTTTTAACTAGATTGGCAGCATTTCGTGTAATGTTCTTATATTACAATTAAAGAAAACTGAACCTAAATATAGAATCCAAAAATTGTATTTTTTAAAAAAGCATTAGAATTACTAGCATATAACTATTGGAAAATTGTTAGCATATAATTGTTTTAATATCTTATAAAAGATATTGTGTGAAATGTTTTTAAAACTGATTATACCCTGTATTTATTTGAATATATAAGTTGTACTTCCTTTCCACTGTTAATGCTACTGAAAATGGGGTGTGGCTTAGAATCAAACACGATAATGACTGTTAGAGCAATTACAGGTTCATGTGTTTAAGGCTGTCTGTAGTAAAAGTACAAGAGCTTTAACTAAATGTAAAGCACATTTTCAGACAGAAAAATGCCTCAATTTCCATGGAAATATTATTACTCAAACCTCTGTCAAGAATATAGTGTTTTTGAAAATTTCAAATTATTCAATGAATTTTTTTTTTTTTTCATTTTAATACGTGAAGGCATAGCCCATTTAACATTACAGTATAGGAGAAAAAACGCGAAACACATTTCATACCAGAAAAAATAGATCAACTCGGTTAAAAATGTGATGTATGATAAAAAATGCTACTCTCTAAAGGATAGTGAAGCCAGAATATCATTAATTTTTCATTTCTTTTATATCTGAAAGTGTCCCAAATTCAGGTCCTATTTTTTAACATTGACCAAAAACAGCCTTAAAAGTTTCTAATATTGGTAAAATAAATTATTCACTTATTACTTGTTTAATTTAGAGCAAGTTATTCAAATAAATATGGTATTTTTATAATTACTCAACTTTAAATTTTCATTTAATTGAATATACATTTTTGTTTCATAGCACCTTAAAAAGACTTAATATTTAGCAGAAAATATTTAATGTATCATCCAAATACTCTTTAGTATAAAAGGATTATATGTGAATAATTTGTAGTATGATTTTTTAAAGGATTAAGCAAGTGTAGATGAAATAAATTTTACATGTAGCTCTCAAAATTGCAATTTTTTCCCGGCTGTCGAAATTAATATTTTAAGAAAAAAACTAGTTTTATTTTGATAACAAAATGTTTATATACTCAATATTGTTATCCAATTTTAATAAAATTTCTTTTAAATATGCTGCAGCTGCACTTAAATAAAAGAAACCATGTATTTCAGTTGGCCTTCACTAGAAACCATTGTGCGCTAAATCCAAATAATGCTTTGTAACTTGCCAAGCTCCCAACTAACAGCATATGAAGTCTTAGGTGAAATACTATTTTAACTCACACTTTTGGTGAAAAAGAAACTGCACCAGCCGCTCAATTTTTTTTGTATTCGACCTATCCAAGAAGATAAATAAAGCTATGGGCTAAAATAGATTTGATATACAAGATTTGGTAAAGGGCAATTTTAGTTACTGTAAGGGGATATAATTTTGAATATGCATATATTCATGGTTTTTAAGAAACATTTTTCTTGCCCTGGTCTTATAAGTCAACCTATTATGATTGTTTCCATTGTAAAGTTACTAGACTGACATATGCAGAAAACTTTTTCCAAGTAAGCTGTCTTGAGGAAAAATAGTTATCAAGATAAATGTAAAATTTGATATTTCAATTCTTGATTACATAAATTACTATAATATGTCAATGGATTGATAAAATACTGCTTAGTATTTTTATATGACTTACTATGAAAGAAATTTATCATTTCTAGAAGTTACATGAAATGACGGGTGGGTTTTTTTCACTTAATATGTAAATCAACAATTTACTAAACAGATAATTACACAAAAAGTTCACTTCTGATTGATACATTTAGCAATAAATTTATTAATCAAATATAGATCAGTATAGAAACATTTTGCTCATAAACAATCCATTATTTTCTGTCATGAAGAATGATTTTATGTACAAGGATGAAGACATTCAATCGTCTTCTGTACAATAATATGTTATCTACATAGATTTTTAAATGATAACCCTTTACAAGATTTATAATTATCTTTAAACACAAAATGTACTGCCTTACAAAATTTTACAAAGATAAACTGTAAAACAACTTTTGATTAAAATCTCAACTTAATCGAAACAATTTTAAACAAGCATTGTAAAATATATTTTCCAATGATTACATAAACAAAGATATTTACATAAAATAAATTTTTAATATGGTTATATATCGACTAATAATTTAATATAATTTGTAAACCAACATAAAAATTTCAACACAAAAAGCATATAGAATTTTATGTAAAAAAATGTAGGTTATTTGCCAACTGAAGGTATTCAACAAAAGTATGTTTGTTGATAGGATTACAGTTTTTCAAAATTCTTATACTTCAGTAAAATTTATTACTTTAAAAAATTACATTTTGCTAATAATAAAATTAGAATCTGTTTACATTTATCTTTATCTAGAAAAAATTTTATTTGGTTAACTTTTAAATTATCAAAAATAGCAATGATAAAAGTCTTACATTTTTCGATTTTAAAATAATTTGGACGTTAACGGGTTAACAAAATTTTGAAATTAAATTGTATGCATTCCTTATTTAAGCAACTTGGAAACATAAGTACAGTTGTATGAACAGCACTTTTTTTTGTCTTAACATAAAAAGACAATCAACAATGAATAAATAATTTTAAACTATTGAACACATTTTCATAGCATTACAGTAAAATATTTCGGGAATACCAAAAAAATATTTATCTTTCATATTAACTAAAAATATTTTGTTCACTATCAAGGCTGAGAAGATTTTAATTAGAGGATAATTTTTTGTAACACAATTACAGTAGCTTGTGTTGTTTTATACAAAAAATAAAATATACATTGCAGTTTACACAATATACTTAATACAAATTCAAAATATTTATGAACAAATGAAACTTTGTTTCTATATTGACCCATGAAATATCACATATAACATTAAGTTAATGATCAAATGTATTAAAATTTATATCCTTAAAAAAAAATATTTCAAGGTCACTTCTTTAATATGACAATAATACCCTTTGCTCTTAAATATGACACACATTAAGAGTGATAAATATATAAAAAGAAATTTTTCTCTACAATTATGAATAACAATCTCCTTTATATGTAGCTTAATTAAACTTAAAGAAATAAAAGTTTATACAAAAGGTATTTGTACTTTTCCCATAGTCATGATAGATCAGACCTTGAAATATATATTTTAAGAAGGGAAAAAATTCTTAAACACAATCAGAGCATAGAATTTCAAAATGATTAAGTTTTTCAAATATCTTAACCTCTGATTCTTAATTTTCCATTTTTTTTTTAAATCTAAATTTTTAATGAGTTGAGAAACAAGAAAATTAACAAGGTACTTTTGTTAAATCTTGCATTAAAATATCATTCTCCTTTTAAACAAAAAAGATTTGATTTTCTTAAAAATGACAGTAATGTCATAAAAGTCAAAATGTACATGACCTTTCATAGGAACAAAAACACTTAAAAAATGCATTTAAAATAAATAATTTTAAATCCAACTGAGGGTCTGGGAAATGTATTATAAACATTAATGCAAAACTGAAAAAAATCTTGATAATTTATATTTTGAAAATCATTATCTAAAAACTATTAAATATTTCCTGGAGAAGGGATTTAAAAAGTATTGCTGAATGCAATATCTTATATTAATTCTATTGGTCCTTAAAATAGAAGTTTTCGCAGAGTCGCATCACAGTACACATGCTATAAAAGCATTTTGTTTGTCTCTCTTTGCAAAAACTTCTGTTTAATTGTAAAGTTTATGTATCATTTTACATAACAATCTTAAACTTATATATCAAATATTAAATGACGCTATATCTGTCTGTACAAGTGAAAAAAAACTTTTAAAATTACACATGGTTTGCAGAGTTTGTACTAAAAGTTCCAACAAAAAGAACAACAGCCCAGAGTTTAAAATCTGTCCCTTAGATGGATAATGATGCCTTATATGTTTTGTGAACTTTCAACAACATTTTCATTGATAGAAAGATCATTGTCTGGTTCCATATCAACAGTCATGGATAAGTCGCAGCTATCTGGTGCCATGTCATCAGTAATCTCTCCTTCACTTTTTATATCGGACGATAAAGTTTTTTTAGTTAAATGGGTCTTCAAGTGTTTCGAAAGATGATCACTGCGCATGAACCTTTTAAGACATTCGGCACACTGGAATCGCTTTTCACCTAAGAATACACAAAATAAATTAAAACTTTTAATAAAAAAGAAATTTTATTAAAAAATTCTTATTTTAACGATTAATAAATTTAACATAAATGCTCTATATATGAAAAATGCAACAAAAAATCCTTTATTAATATATTTTAACAGAACTAAATAGAGAATATCCCCATTAAAAAGTATAATAAAACTCTGCAATATAAAAATGAAGTGCATGAGATATTACTTTTTATTCAGCAGGTTTGATTGTTTATTAACATCGCACTCATATGTTATACGATTTTCATATGGCAGGAAGTCTATCCCAGTCTTGTTCTTTTCGTACCAAGAATGACAAAAGCAGCAGGAAGCCCCCTTTAATGTAATTGTCCACAGTTTCAACCTTATCATTCATTTCATCAAAGAAGTAAGAAATATTTCTTCAGTGGAAGCAGAATAACATAAATTGAGTGCAGAATAGAGACAAAACTCTGAGAATTCATGTCTAGAAAATTATCCCCTCGTGGAGCAACAAAGAATCTCTACAGCTTTCTCAATCAATCACATTAGAATAAACGACATTCCAATAGGTTACTGCACTTTCTTACATCTACTGAAACCAAATCAACAAGAACTGTTACTATGGCCAAAACAGCTGGCATGAGTTTTGACTGAATATATGTAACACTAAAGATGGGTGCTATTGTATTTATAAATATATAGCAGGTTTATTATGTATATATACACACTATTTAACACTGAAAATCCAACATCAAGAAATGAACAGCAAGTATTCAAATTTTAGAGAAAGCACACGAAATTAAGTATTGGAAAAGAACAGTTCTCCAGCATATGTTAAGTAGAATAGAAGGAAAGGAAATTGTAGAATGAGCAATATTTGTGCTAATATTTATGTCAAGGAAATAATTGTAGGCATATTTTCCCCTTGTCTTAAGGGACACATGTAATAGCAGAGAATGCCAGCCCTGTCCATTGGCGGCAGTTCTAGTAAAGAGACAATTTTAAGAAGGGTATGGTGATTGGAGCGAGAAGCAAAACTTAGTCTAAAAATCAAATTTTAGCTGACATTCATTTTGACACAGTTCTGGTGCATCAACTGTGACAGTTATAAGAAAATGTAGGAAGTGCGAGGGGATGTTGGTGGAAGTCCAAGCCCTTTCTGCCACCATTTTGCATTGAACAATTGCTAGTAGCCTGCACTGTCATTTGTACAATGATAGTCACCATGTACAAGTATGGTGTTGATAGCTACGGGTTCAATTTGATTGCATATGAAGAACTGCATTGCATTCTTCACAAATAAATTTAATGTATTCTAGATATTTTTAGCCAATAAGTTGTTTCATTTCAGAATTCTTAATTTTTAGTTTTAAAAAAAAAGGATTTTTTTAAAATATTATAAGGTATTATTTAGCAGCTAAGTAAAAAAAATTATAAGGTTGATACGTTTCATAAAATTAACCCTCTGAGTGGTCTGCACGTAAAGTCTTGCCATTCTGGAGATGCTTCGAAAATGCACCACACGTATTTTTTTGCCATCAGGTGGGGTTCTCAGAAGTGGTTGAGCCGTATTTTTAAGAATGTGGCTCGGCCGCTTTGGGGAATCTTGCTTGAAGGCAGAAAAAGCATCTCTGGAATGATGGAATTTTATGTGCAGACCGCTTGGAGGGTTAGTTCTTACTCGACAATAGAAAATGGTCAGTTAAAATTTCATAACCTAAATATTTTCAAAGTGTAATGAATTTGTACAGTAAATTTTTTCAATAAAACAATTATTTCCTTCTCAATAACAAGAGTGAAAATGCTACACTACCAGTATGTGTTCTTCTATGACGTTGTAGTTCATCGGAGCGTGTGAATCTTTTACCACAAAACATCCAACTGCAAACAAAAGGTCTTTCTCCTGTGTGCCATCTCAAATGAGCTCGCAAATGTGATGTCTTCCCATATACTTTGTTGCATCCAGGAACATGACAGATATGCTGCTTCTTTTTGGATTCACTATTCCTAAAAAGATTTCGGCTGTAAAAACAAAGTTCAGCTCCACATTGTTATCAGTGCATTTAAATTTAAACTTAGAAAAATTTCTTCAAAAGAAAAGGACTGAAATTATTACAGTTTTATAGAATATTTTATCTATATTAATAAAAGGAAGAATTAGTGCATATGTGGGCAAAACAGTTATAATTCAAACCAGTAGCGCACACAAAAAATTTTCAAGGGAGGGGTCCAGGGTCGAAAGTCCACCATTTTGGTATCATGCTCCAATGTGCCGCCAAACATATTCTTTTGATTTTATCGATTTTCAGGAGCAAAAACAATACAAAATTAATTATTGAACAAATAATTAGCACTAATTAATAAAATTATTAATAACAAGTATATAATTAAATTTTACGTAATATATACGTAGGATTATAACCAATCGAAAAAAAATCAAGGGCTATGGGGGGTGTCCAATTGTGTGCGCCGCTGGTTCAAACACAGAATAGCCCAAATGCATAAAATTTGGAATGCTTAAACTAGAAGTGTCTCAAAACAATTTTTTCGGAATATTTTGTAATCTTTTTATGTACTTTTTATTTGATATTGAAACCATTTCTAATATGCTTTGCAACCTAGTTCTTTAACAAAATGCTGCAAAATTGCAGTTTGAGCACTATCTGTGAAATCAGTTTTTTTTTCAAGACTTTGTTTCTTGTGTGTAAACTAAGGTTTAGCTAAGTTCAGAAAACACAGAAAAATCCCAGTTTCCAATTTTATTTTTAAGTTGTTCTGTCCAGAAATCAATCAAAGCAACACAATATACACATGGTATGCAGAATGAACATTTGATCAGCTCTTAAAAGAGAATGAGGGGAAATATTTTGCAGATTTTATGCAAGTTTTTAGTTATGCAATCAGTGAGTAAGTAGTTAGCTATTTCAATTCTCCCCCCACCCCTACAAAGGAAACTTACTATCCTATTAAGCACAGCTCTGGTGCATATTGCATTATGGTGTATTTTCATGTCCAGCAATTTATATTCTTGGAATTCTGTGAAAACTTATGAACTGTAAATAAAATTTTCCAATTTGTTATCTGAATATTAAGTTTTATTTCAAAAATTTCCTCATGCAAATAATGTGTAAACTCGAACTAGTATTTTGAAAGTGTTAATATTTAGCTATGAAAGAAAGATGAAAATTTCCAATCAAATATAAAAATTATATACATGCGGTAAGGGTTATACATATGTACTTTTCAGAATCTTTTAATAATCATATCGTTTTAAAAATTTTCAAAATCTTTTTAATACAAAATAAGCTTGAAAACAATGAAGAATACTATAAAAAAAATGCTGGTGAACCAAACGAATTTTTTAATGTGATGTATTTGTGTATAAATATAACATAGGTAATTTATAATGCATTCATCTCAAGATACTAATTAAAACAACAATACAAATCCTTATTAAACACAGAGATTCTAAATGTTTATATTTTAACCATCTCTTCTTTAGTGTGTCAAATGGGGAGAGGGAAGGGTTAGGCATATCATGAAAATTGCAGTGTTTGGATGTAAATAATCAGCTGACTTGCTTATGAAACTATCAATTAAATGTTTAATTGATCAATTAAATTATTAATTGCACCACAGAAAGAAAAATCTAGAAAAGGTCCATTCAGCAGCCTTGTTATTTTAGTATCATTTAAAAATTTTATCATTTGATACCCAAAACCATTGAGTAAACTAACTACATTGTTTCTGGAGAAAAATAAAAATTTTCAATAATTTTTCAGTAATATTTATAAATGAAAAATTCTAAAACTTTGCACAATTATTTTGAATCTTTCACAAAAAATATTTTAGATTTATTTCAAAAAAGAAGGGAGAGAGTGTTGCATTTACATCACTCTATAATGCTGTGCGAGAGCTATTGGCAATGGACCTCATTATTTTGAACCAAGGTCAAGTGACAAGAATGACACCTGAGCTGGCAACTCCCTCTTCTAACTTCCACTCCACACCATACCAATAGTAGGATGTTTGATCCTTGGCAGATATAATGTGCATTGGCCCTCTCTGCATAGCGGATATTCAATGGTACTAGGCTTGAACACATGACACGCCAGCCAAGAGTCAGTGACATTAACCACTAAGCTACCCTGCCCATTTCAAGAAAGGGAAAATTTACTTAACAAAATCAAAATTAAATCATAAAAATCATATAATAAATATGAAATAATCTTCTGATAAATTTCCAACCTTCCATCCGAATCTCTACAGTTAGGACAAGTACATGCAACTCTTCTCATTCTTCGTCCAGACCCAATATCAGGATTAGAGGATGGAGATTCAGTAGAAGTTGATGTTGTTGAGGTTGCTGCTTGATTCTGTGAGGCTGATGTTGGCTGCTGAGTGGAATTTACAGTTGGATTTGCAGTAGTAGCAACAAGTTGCCATTTATTTGGATCATTTGGATCTTGCTGAAGTTGTTGAGCTAAAAAGTTACATTTTATTAGCTTTGTTATATTTTTTGGATTAATCAAATACAACCTCTATTAAAATATAATTTAAAATTGTTAAAGTTAACAAATAAAAGAAAAATTCATGACATTTCATTTTAAATGTATGAAACAAGCAAAATAAAAGACATAATATGTAGAAAAAATCTAAGTTTTGCATGTATTTAAAAAAATACTGAATTTGAAAATTATTACTGCATTTTTGTATATAAATCATCTAATTGTTAAAAAAAAATTATTTTTTTTGCAGATTATCATCAATTTGATTTAGACATTAAAATTTCACATTTAAAAATTAAAATTTTTATAGCTTCAAGGTATTAAACCAAACTGAATTGTATTTTTTAAAAAATTAGGATTATTTTTGTGAAATGTTTTAGCGTTAGAGAATATTATTAATCTTTAGTGGATGATTAGCTTTGAAAAGAAACTTTTGACTTTTTTATAGCACCTCCCCCATCCCTTCTTCAAGACTTGGCTGGGTAATCTCCCAACCCCTTTTCATTTTATCAACAATTAACCTTACTATGCACTTCCAGATTGTTACAGCATACTGAGAAGTAAAGATTTTTGTAATTCAGAGGGTAAGGAAGGAGGAATTATATAGCACTCTCCCCTCTACACACACTTTCTTTAAATCTGGGGAAGAGAAACAAGAGAATTTGGTCAAGCAACTAATATTTATGGGCTTTGAACAGGCTACATGGTACTCAAAAAGCAGTTAAGAGAAAAGTTACTGACTTTTGAATGAGGCCTTCTTTTTAAGCAGTGACATACATAGACTACTTTCTTAGGAGGGATTATACTTTAAAGAAAGGTATAGTCGAAAGTACCGAGACAATCTTTATGCTAAAAATTGAAAATCTCTTGGTGTATGGGAGGGGTTTGGGCCTCCCAAACCCCACTGTCTTAAAGACTATTACTTTTGATAAAGTACTGAAAGCCCATCCTATAAAGCAGTGATTCCCAAAGTGGTCTATATAGACCCCCAGGAGTATATGGCGACCTGCAAGGGGTCCACGCCAGCAAAAAATAATTTGGGGGTCTTTAATAGTGCCTCTCATTAAACCATATCAAGACTTTAAAAAAATTGATCTAGTGGAAACCAGATTTTAGCAATTTAATTTTTTTAGTCACTTAATTTAGTGAGATTAATTTGTGGCTACTAGGTGACAACATAAATTTTACTAAGACATGGTGCATTTCAGCATTTCTTTCCAGAATTAAATTAAAGAAATACAATAATGGACGTCATGAATTTTTTTCAATTTATGTCACATACAATCTGTTAAAGACATTTTAACCTATGTTCAACCCTTTACTCAGATTTTGAAACTAGGTTTGAGACTGCTTTTTTTATAGTAATACCACAGTAGACAATGAATTCATATATTCACATTAAAAAAAAACTTATTACAATAAGAACTGATCAGAATAGGCCCTAACGATCTCAAAATAAAGTTTAGAAACGCAAATGTCAGCAATTTTGGCTTTAAAAAGACGTACCTGTTATTTGTCACGAATTATGGAATATTGTGAGAAAGTTTTTGATTGCTTTTCCTAGTTAGAGGGAGTTTCAGTGAGTTTGCCAAACTCAAAAACGAAAAAAAGGGCAGGAATGGACACTTACTAACCAAGGAGATTTAGGGTTAAACCTGACTAGATTCATATTAAATATTGAAAATTTGTTATTGAAGCACCATATTCATCTAAGCTATTCATTTTTGCATTAAAAGCTATACTTCACTACAGTTAGAGAAATTTCTTTTAAAGTAAGTAGTAGTACCAGATCCGTTAAAAAGACATTTAAATAAATAAATTTGCAAAAATTCAATATTAGGTAAATAGGGGTCTACCCGAAACCGAAAAACATTGCAAGGGGTCTAAGAGACAAAAAAAGTTTGGGAACCTCTGCTATAAAGGTTAAATAAAGTACATTTGAAGAGTAGTTAAATATCCCTTAAAAGTTTCAAATATCAAACCCTATATAATACATAGAATAAAAAAAATAAAACCTTTTTTTGTAACTGAAAATACACAGAAAGGGCAATACAATCCTCAAAATATATACTTTGAAAACTCACTTATAATTTGAGTGCCAGGATGAACTGCCTGAACAGGACTTAAGGGTGCCATTTGTTGTTGATGACTTGCAGCCGTTGGAATAGTATTAGCTGCTATAACATTTGCTCCTAAGCCAAGACTTTGTAAAGTCTGGGCATTCGCAATTATTTGTTGTGTTTGACCTCCCTGAACTTGGACCCCTTGTAATCCAGCTATAGGTAAACCCTGAACCTGTATTACATTAGCAGGCCTGAGTCCAGCAAGATTTTGGACACTGATTGGAGAGTTTGGCCACCATGCTGCAGCCCCACCTCCACCAGTGATTATTTGACTAACTTGACCTTGAACAACTTGTCCATTTGGGAGTTGAAAACTGGTCAATTGCATTGGCTGTTGTTGTGTTGCTGCTGCTGCTGTTGTTGTTGCTGTTGTTGTTGTTGTTGGGCACTATTTGCTGAAGAAGCTGCAGTGGTAGCAGTAACAGCTTGTCCTTGATTGGCATTAGTAGCATCAGAAGAAGAGTTGATAGATGTTCCACTTGATGTTGTCCAGGTAGTAGAGGTTGCAGCTTGTGAGCTTGCTTGAGACATATGAACAGGGGTTGCAACTTGTAATTGTTGAACCTGGCCTTGTTGACCAGCCAACTGAAATAATTTACATCATTAAATTTATTTTTAAATTTATAAGCTTATTTCTTTCCATTTCACACAAAATAAGATAACAGATTCCTTTCCATTTCATAAAAAAATCAATATAATACATTTAAAAGGGGAAACAATAACTTATTTTAAATATAGAAATGCTAAAAAAAAATATTTCTTCAGGAAAGCTTTGAAATGACACAACAAAATTACCTATCCACCATGTGGATCCCTATGTTCTATAATTCTATTTATTTATAGTTCAACTACCAATCACTAAATAGAGAGAGAGGGTTTACAGTTTTGTAAATAGAAATCATTTCTTTTATAAAAATTGTTATTGCAAGAACATTTTGATATAAAATTTGTTTATTGTTGAATAATATGTACCTTTAAAAAACACTTTCTTTAAAGTTATTGTTGAATAGCAATTTTTTAAAATCTCATTTTAAAAAAAAAATTAACTTGATAACTTGCTTATATAATGTAATGAGACAGTCTTTATTACATTAATTAGATAGTCTTATAAATGAATTCTAAAACTATCTATTTATTTGCATAAATTACTACAGACAAAGTAGCTAAAAACATGAAAATTTTAAAAATTAAGTCACTGTAAAGCTAATATTGCATTTAATTTTTGAGTTATATAAATAAAATTCTTTAACTTTTTTAAAAGCATTTTCATAAAATAATTATTGTCACTAACATTAATCAGAAAATCCTCCCCCCAAAAAAATACTAATACTCCTAATAATACTCCCTAAATATTTTTTTTAAGAGTTGGAACTTTTTTTCCTTTAATACATATTAATGTAAAAAAATAGTGATGTGCATCAGTATAATTTTCAGGGGTGTAGCTACCGCCATATCAAGGATACGGGGCCCCAAAATTGCATATTGAAAGCCTACCAAAAGGGTTCCCCCAAAGGAATTTCGATACAGGGCCCACTCAGGACTAGCTATGCCAGTGATAATTTTTTGAATAAATTAAAATACAAATCAAAAATTAAAATACATCATATCACATATCAGTGTCATGTCATTTTTTTTTTCTACAATAGCATTGAACATATGCATTTTTAAGAATTTGCAGTTTTTCCAAAAATTACTTTTCCATTTACATCAAAGGTAAAAAGACATGCAAAATAAAATTCAAACAAAAAATTCAAAACAATAAATTTTTACTTCTCGTAAAAAAAGAAACAGTGATAATTACAAATATTTTAGAGAAATTTCCAGGAAGACTTTAGTGAGGCAGAAACGCTGACAAAATACAAATTGCTTGCTGCACATTTCATATTAATTTTAGAGTTCTTTAAAAACTATTCACACATTATTAGTCAATAAACATCTCATAGTATATTAGAATAGATATCCTATAATTCTAAAATACCTCAGTCAATATTATGCTTTCATTCCCAAATTTTGGAATATTGTATTATTTTTTATCAGACTTTCATGATGAAATAAACTATTGTATGTGTATGTGTAATAAAAATGATAGATTTCAATACTTAAAGTAAATACTCATGAAACAAATGTAAATTTCTCTAAGTCAAATATGATAGACATCTTGATTCATCAGTTTTAAGATAAATTGATAAAATGGATTTGATAGCTTTTTTTTAAACATTTTTTTACATAGTTCATGATATATCTATTTTACAAACACTTTTGAATGAACAATGAATTTCATTCTCTTTGTTCTTTTTTTCGAGTATTTAGTTATAACTTTACTCAAGTTTTAGAATATTAGATGTGTTTATATAAATATATATAAACTTTGGCAAAAATTCTTTATATCTTTACCAATTGATCAGTCAATGGGCAAATATGTAATGCTCAAAAAATGACACTAAATTCAAACTAACCGTTATTAACAGATTGACAGTATTTGAAAACTGTACAACCTATTGATAATATCAACTGGAATGCCACAAAATTTAAAAACAGCACCATTTATTTATAATATCAACAACCTTTAAATGTCCTAATTTGGAGTGTTTCAATATGTTGCTGTGTTTAAACATGGTCCCTACATCTGTGATATCTTAAAAAATGTAATTCTTAAACATTAATTGATGGTGGCCTTGAATCAAAAAACAGGAGAGGAACAAAGTCTATGTTATTTTCTTTAATATGTAAAGAATTCCACTGAACATTTTAACCAAACCATAAAAAAAAATTGTTAAACAATGCAATATTCTAAATTCTCAATGAAAAAGACTTGTATTATTTCAATCAAATTTGGATTTTACAGCTACCAAAATAGGTAATTTCCTGTTTCAATAATGGCATCATTCTAGCAAAATGTTTATTTTTAAAAAGTCTTGATAAATTGAAAAAAAAACAATACTTTTGTTGGATTTTTGTTTTTGATTGTTTTTTTAAGTAAAGCAAATGCACTTATTTTAAAGTTGTTTTTAAAATGATGGATTGTTTTCAGTTAACCTGTTTGTTAAAGAAGTCATTGTCCTTTCTTTGTGTTTTTTCACAGATAAAAACAGAATTCCTATGAAGCTCAAGGGGCATGAAACCAGCAATATGGATGAGGTGTTTTACATGATTTTCATGCTCTTAAAAAGATTATTCCTTTTTTGAAAGAATTGGAATTGCAACAAAAAGTTGCTTTTTATTTTTTGAAGTGTCATGCAATTCTAATTTAATATCATGATTTATTTTTTTAATTTGCTAAATTAAAATTAAAATTTATATTTTACAATAACTCGTTTATAGACATCAGCTTATTATATTTTGTTATTTGCTGTCCACTTGAATAGCATTTCATGTACAAAAATGTGCAGCATAAATGGCTTTGCATTTTAGCTTGTTGAGAACTTGCATGGGATGTCTTGTTTTGTAGTAAAAAGTAAAGCAACATGTGTCGCTTAACCACAAATGAGTTAACATATGTTTAGTTTTGATAGTTTGCTGATTCTGGACAACTATATTGAAACACTATGCTTCATTTTAATCCTTTTTTATAATTGTTTATCAAGAATCTGAATTAATTTTACAATTCAAGGCGTTTTATAAAATGACTAGTACAAAATATTTTTTTCCCCTAGAAGAAAATATGCAAGATATTCACACGACAATTATCTAAAAGAAAAAATTAGAAAGTGGAACGTTTTTTTATTAAAAGTTATATCTGATAACCTACCTTTCCTGTTGCATAATTTAATCCAAACATAAAATTTTTTAAAAACAAAGGAGATCACAGCTTAGAAATATTCATTTCTAGAAAGAATAACCTACTGAAAGCTTAAATTTTAGACAACATTTAGAAAGGGAGAATTAGATTACCGTAAAATCCGGTGTATAACGCGCACCGGTGTATAACGCGCACACATACTTTCAAGCTGCATTTTTTAATTTTGAGGTATGTTCGCCGTATAACGCGCACCCCACTTTTTAAAAAGAAATCTGAAATTTTAGTATACAACGATCTTATATTTTGAAGTCAATTATTCGAGATATTATGCCACATTTTTGAAATAATAGTATATATCTAGAATTAGAACTCTTTTAGTTCATAAGGTATATTATTTCTTTTAAATAAACAGTATTTCGATATGTGTAAAAGTAAAATTTTTTTTTTGCTCATCTCTTTAGTGATTTTTAAAGCTATCGTTTTTATACCCGGTGTATAACGCGCACCCTTATATTCCAATCTCATATTTTGTGTTCAAAGTGTGCGTTATACACCGGATTTTATGGTAGATTGAAAAAATATTGAATCAACTGCCATATTGACATAAAAAAAAAAAAAGAGATTGAAAAAATCACATTTAGAGAATATGTTCACCTAAAATTAATTGATTGAGCCAAAAAAAAAAATGTCAAAACGTAAGAGTGAATAATCTGGTAAATTTCTATTTTGATGCACATCAAATGTAATTTTCAAATTTAGAAGTTGCTGTTATATGAGATTAAAATAAGATTGATCAAACAGACGATTGCTTTTATTGCTCATTAGGATGAAAATTATTGTTGTAAGTAACTTTCAATAAAACTAAATGAAATATTACCATTTGTATGAAGAATGAATGGAATCAGATATAAACCAAAGCTAACGAAAAAATAAAGAAACATCCGTAGTTTCGAAAACTACAGTTGTTATGATAAAAAGATAAAAATATAAATGTGTCCTATAATGTTGCATTCCAGAATCAACATGCATAATTAAAAGTAAAAAACCAAAAGTTTAAAGAAATCTCACTATCCACAGATCAAGGATGTATGGATTATTTGATCACTATGGATCAAAAGATTATACAATATTTTGTATTAAAGAGTCAATATGAGCAATTTGCCACACATACTTGTCATGCAAAAAAATTGGTACTTTTGTATTAATGCCTCTGCAGCAAAATTTACACCACACAAATCGCTCCATATCAAAGCAAAAAGATTTGGTTTAAGTGTAGAATAGGTGGCCCCTTGGATTTGGGGATATTTGTCTCGATTCCAGAATGAATTTGGCTCTTCATTACTTCTTCACTTCATTATTCTCTGAACACCTATCACTACATATAGGAAGTTCAGCGACTTTTTCTGGCCACCAAAAAATTGGCTTCCCCAAGGGGCCACCTATTCTACACTTTAACTAAAGATTCTTACATGTTTTATTTGAAAAAACAATTAGATTTTGGTGGGAAATGGTACAATTCATGTAGCACAAATTTGGCTGCAGTGTGACACCAATACGCAAGTACCAAAAAAATTATCCACCAAATCTGTATAATATACAAAAGCGGTTCATCTTCATCTTAGCAAACATCTAATTCATCAGATGTTGATTTTAGAATACAGCACAAAAAATATTAAGATTAAAAAACAATTTATATCGTCAGTTTAAAAATATCTTCCAAATATGAAGCAAGTAATATCCTGATGAATGAGCTATAAAAATTTGGTACACCAGTATAGATTTCATCAGTCAACACACAAAAAAGGCATGAATTACAATTAAAATATTACAAAAAAGATAATCGAATATTGAAATATTAAAAAATTTTGGACTTTTTAACTGCCAAGAAAAACAAAATAAAACATATTCAGAAAAACAGAATTAATAGTAAAGCAACTTTTAAATAAGAGGTAAGCTAAATATTAGACATTTTTGGAATTTTTCTTTTTTGATGAGGAATATGGAGCAACACAGAGGCTAGTATCCTTTTTTAAATATAATTATTTACAAATCAATAAATGTCAAAGTATTTTATCCTCTGCAGAAAAAATTCTGAACTTTCAGTTACTGATAACAAATTTTACAAAAATAATCTCTGCAGGTGATAGTACATAAAGAATTAACTAGGAGAATGTGTGTTCCAAGGAACATTCCTATGGAAAGTATAATTTTAATTTACTCAAGTTAATAGAATGTAATCCAGATTACTAATTCTATAGCAAGTAGAATAAACTATGTGATCCTGTAAATTGAGTTTGATTAAAAGACCAGGAGTTATGACAATTCACTGAAAACAGTCCCAGAATCGACTCTCTTCTGTTTATTGTCCAATTAGATATGACATTAATAGTAATGTTCCATAAAATTTTAAAGTATTTGCTGCAGAATCTGTTTTGATAAAGGTTATGTAGAGATATATTCAAATACTACTTAATAAATATCTGCAGCAAATTCCTTTACAGCTCTTGCGGTTTTATTCTCAAGCTAATTTCCCCCCAAATTTGAATAGCTTGGAATCCAAAGAAATACGAACTGCATATTATGAAAATGAATGCAGGCCAGTGTACTCGAATAACTTTAGG
Source organism: Trichonephila inaurata madagascariensis (assembly GCA_019973955.1). Taxonomy (NCBI): domain Eukaryota; kingdom Metazoa; phylum Arthropoda; class Arachnida; order Araneae; family Nephilidae; genus Trichonephila; species Trichonephila inaurata. The sequence goes on along the minus strand of BMAV01016186.1, from coordinate 290,956 downwards.
GAACTTGATTGAGAGGTTTTGTAGAGTAGAGAAAAATTAAATAACTGTTGGATAAAATGAGAATGTTATTAGATTCTGTGAATTAATCCAACTCTAAGCAAATTACCAGCTCTTCTGCCATGAAAATGAAATTAATCCAGTTTGCTTTATAAATGAAAGAAGCATTTTGAGTAACGAATTTTGAATTTAAAAGCATGGATTTTTCCCGAGATTACAAATTATGGTGCTTGAATATTAGTGTCACCACAGCAAAAATTTGTGCCATGATATCAAAACAAAGATTCTTGCAAATTATATTTGAAGAAAATCGATTCTCGTGGCATAATTTTGGCTGCAGTGATGCTAATATGCAAGTACCCACATTATTCTTGAAAGACGTTTCCTTTCAATATAATTTGATACATTTTAGAGAGAAAAACACATATATTAGGCAACATTAAGGGTTGTTAAGTTTTCATACTATATTTTTAAGAAATAAACTCAAGAAATTATTTTAAAAAATATATTTCTTACCTGGGCTAGGGGACCCATCTGAGAAGCGAGCTGCGACAGCATGTGCGCTGGAACATTCAATGTGATAGGTTGAGCTTGGGATTGTAAGACATTAGCTCCTGGTACTCCTTGCATAGTCTGAATTGGAACATGAATTGTCTGTAACATTGTATGTCCATTAGCAGTTGAGATAGGCACTTGGACAGGAATAGTCTGTTGAATGGGCATAGGAAGTTGCAGAGCTTGAACCACATTACCTTGTCGTATGGTAACATTTTGTCCTCCAATCTGTGCAACGGCACCAGTCATTCCTTGGAGCACTGCTTGTGTTCCATTCTGGACGGATGTGGGTACTGGAACACCTTGGGCTCTAAGGAAAGTCTGACCCGTTGGAGCTTGGATAATTTGATTACCAGAAATCTGGAATGTCTGTGGCATAGCAGGTATATATATGGCATCTTGTCCATCTATTTGAATATTTTGAATCTGTTGGGCAGGAATAACATTGTAAGTAATGTTACCAGGATTTCCAGCCACAAGCTGTGTACCTTGTGGAAAAACTTGACCATTAACTGATGCCACATTTTGAGCTGTGGCTACGGTGGGAATGCTTTTAAGTGCAGCCACGTTTCCCGAGACATGGACATTAGCGGCCGCGGCTGTCTGTTGGTTGACACCCGTGACCTGAGTTAGAGTTCCGTCTGGATTCAGGACTCCGACTGTCTGGGGCTGGAAAGGGACTAGGTGGGCTCCGGTGGCCGTAGCGATGATTTCTCCGGACTGAATCACTTGATTGGGACCCACTACTTTGACAGGGGACGCACCCTGGGAACCACCCTCGTCCGTTGGTGACCCGATCTTGCTGCAAGTAGCGGCCAGAAGCGCCAACGGGGACGGTTGTATGTCCTATATAGGCGGGGTCAAAAGAAGAAGGGGTGTGAAAATGGGAATGGCATAACAATCGCCATCTTGGTTTGTACGCAATAGGTGGAGCGTTTACAAGTATTTTTAAGCAAATTAATCACTTACCTGCGAATTGCTAGTAGGAACGACGTATTCTTGCTGTTGTTTACGCGACGCCACACTTGTCATTTCACTTTAATACATCGAAATATCGAGAATCGCTACTGCAGACATCGAGCTGCAATGGCGACGTCTACCTACTCGCGGAGTGATACTCCCGAGAGAAAACGTGTCAGGTAGTACTGCCCTCAGGGAGGAAATAAGTCCGCCCGTAAAAAGAGTTCAACTACTCTTTATTTCGCTGTATAACGGCATTTCCTTTTTAAATTATAACACTTTCGAGAAATGTATAAAATATTATTCTTTATACTTGTATAATGTTTTTATATTTTTGTTTAAATGTTTTCAATATATAGAACGTGGGAATTTTCAGGGAGGTACATGTACAGTATCGGGGACCGCCAATGCAGTAGGCGTGTACGTACAGGCGGGTCGAAAGAATTTTGAACACAAACAACACCGCCCAACCACATTGAAAAAAGGGGAAAAAATTATTGGTACGTCTCCACGTTTCAACTCTTTTAGTAGTAAAACAAATTCAGAAGTTAGTTATTTACATCCGTTTACAAGAGATCTTAATTTCTCCTTTGTTGATAATTTGATAAAATATTCTTTTCGTGATAGTAGTAAGAAATAATTCTCAAATATTTTTTTATCCAGTAGAGTTCTTATTGATGATTGATAAATAGTACAAAAAAGGATGAGTAATTTCTTTTTTCATGTTCTGCAATTCTCAATCATGTTGATACATTTCATTGCTTATTTCCGTTTCTTCTGCTTCATATCGAATAAATAAGTTGGAATTATTCATAGAGGGAGAAACAGGCTATTTATGTCAAGGAAACCGGTTCGGCAGCTACGTAAAAATGGTAGTTACCTGCTATTGCAATATACTAAGTTATGCGACTTATGGAAGAAAACTAACAAGCATACGTCTTGTAATTTTAATAAATAAGTTTTAAATTTTTATTTAATTTTTTAATTTTTATTTTATTTTTTTTTTTTATTTCTTTTAAAAACGAATTTTATTCAAGTGAATGTTTAATCAGATTCTCAAAAAGTTCTTAACTGTTTGTCCATTATTTTATAAATACTTAGAATTTTAAAAGTGAAAAAAAAAATGCTTCATTGTTTGTATTCTGCTAGACAACTATTATACAAGTATTATTAATAAAAAAATATTTTTGATTGTATCAAATTATTCAAAATTACTTTGAAATACTATATATTTTCACTCAAGCAAATCTTGTTTAGTCTCGATATTTTATTTTAATCCTGGGCAAGAGCGTATGAAAAAATTAAAGAAACAAAATATTCTTTAAATGAAATTTTTTATTTAATGATTTTCGAATTAATGGAAAGAATAAATACATTTTCTGTTTAAAATCACTGTTCGTACAAATATATAAATCAGAAATTTTGGAATCGAGAATTATATACGCACCTGTCCAAATTTATATATTTTCCTATTTAAATAGTTAGGAATTATTCCTTTATTCCACCTTTCTGAATTATTATTAGTATACTTCTATTACTAAATAATTCTCTGTTATTATAATTCTTTTTATCATTGATTTTCAAATGTAAGCCTAAGAGCTTTAAAAACACAATTTCATGCATCAAAGAAATGGTGAATTTATTAACAATCCTTCATATCACAGGATGCTTAAATACTCTGAAACAGAAAACCAAGAACATGAAATATATATATATATTTATTTCGTTGCTCTTTTGTGTGGCAGCAATAGCCTAGTGATCAACACGGACACGTGGCTGGCTTGTCATGAGTTCGAGCTTAGTGCAGTTGAAAACCCGCCGTGTAGAGAAGACCACAGTATATCAAATCTGTCGAGGCTCAAACGTCCTCCCTTTGGTGTGGAGTGGGTGGCCGCTGTAGCCGAGTGGTATGGGTATCGGATCGTGGCTTGCCTTGTCACGAGTTCGAACCCCGTACCATTAAAGACCCGCCGTGTAGGGCAGCGATGCACGTTAAATCTGTCGAGAGCTGAAACGTCCTCCCGTTGGTGTGGTGTGGTAGTTAGGAGAGGGGGTGCCAGCTCAGGTGTCGTCCACGTCACTTGACCATGGTTCAAAATGACGTGGACCGTCGCTAATAGCCCTCGTGCGACGTTGATATAATAACTCTTCGTGAATGTTTTCTGAGAGATTTCATTAATCAAATTTTGATGCGTGTTCAATATCACCAAGGAAAACAACCTGAAAATTCAATCGAACATCACCACGAGGTATATGATAAGGACTGCTGGACCACACAAATTTAAATGAATTCGGTCGTCGAAAATATGGAGTTAGTGTTCATTGCATGTCATGAGTTCAAGCCCTAGTGCTTCTAAAGATCCGTTGTGTAGACAGACTGATGCACGTTTATTCTGATGTGGTTCCAAGGCTGGAAAAGTCGATACCAACTCAGGTGTAGCCCTCATCACTTGACCACAGTTCAGAATTACGAGGTCAGTTGGCAACAGTTTTCTGTTGCTGTTGAATACAACTTTAATAAACACTATTAGAAAAATTCCAAGATATTTAAGGTGGTCTTTTCGTAATTTCGAATCGTATGGTAACGATGACGTTACCTATGAGCTGGCTCTCTGCCCTCTAAACGCGTACACCGTGTCAATATGAGGAATTTGAATGTGGTTAGATTATCTCACTGTAAGAACATATCTTTAGGGGCAGGATTCGAACCCGAGACTCGACAAAAATAACGCCAGCCAAGAATTTACGATCTTGACCACACAGCTACTGTGATCTGTCATTTTTGAAATCCAAAAAAGAAAAGAAGTGGAAGGAAGGAAGGAAGGTAAAAGGGTTGTAGCCTAAAGGAAATCACGGAAGTTGTAAGTTTCGCGACAGCCTGCTGTGGGTTCAAGATTCATTTCCAATCAAAGCGCTGCAGTGTTCTCCAAAAAATGTTGAAAAATTACTTCCTCGACATTTTTCAAAGGCCACTGTCTCTTATAAACTTCAAACGAAATAAAAATTAATCACAGAAAAGAAATTAAAGAAATTCCAAAGAGCAGCCAGTATCACGACACAGTGACGATTAATGCTACATAAATCAATAACTGATTGAGAATAATATACTATCAGTGATTTCTGAATGGAATGAACGATAACATTGATAGAGGAGTGAATCTATTAAAAGAGACTTTTCAACTACGATAAAGTACATTTAGAATGAAATATATCATGAAATAGTTTATTTATTCAAAATAAATAAATATTTTATTTATTAAAAATATGTGAGGTAATGGTAATCAATTTTTTAGTACGTGTGTATATTTGTTTTATTTCATTAATATTGTTTTAGCTATTGGCAATGGACTTCATGCTTTTGATGACCATTCAGCTTGACTTGTCACGGTTTGATTAGGACGACAGGATAATAACCTTTGTTGCTGCATATCCCACAAAACCTGTAACTGCAACTGACAAGGACGACGTTTGAACCAATACTTCACTCCCTTAAACATAAGGCGATGATCAAGTCTCCAGATTTTTACAGTGTTATCACTGAACTGAACCACTTCCTTTTAATTTCCCCACCACACTAACTACGAATTTTGAATTTCAATTAAATTAACTTGTTGCAACTCTCCCAATCTTCCATACAAGGGTCCAGGAATACTAACACTCTGTCCCTTGATTGGCTGATAGGTTATTATCAATAGATCATTGTGTTCTGTAATTCCTTATTAGAAAAATAATCCAATGTTAAGAATAAGTGTTTTCAAGTTCTATTGTGATAATTTGTTTTGAATATGAATATATATAAAATCTGAAATAATTATGCATTTTAAAAATATTTGATCAGAAAAATATTTAGTAATCAGTGTGTTGTGTGATTAGTAATAGTTCTCTGAAGTCTTAAATAAAATTAATTTAAGCATAATCTAAATTCTAACTCAGAAGAGAGTAACCTAAATTTGTTTTTAATAAGTCGCTTTGTGAATAAATTTGAATATCGCGGTGATCCTTCAAGAATCGTGTTCATTAAAATCCTAATCAAACCGCTTCAAAGAGGGCAATTGAAATAACCTTAAATCAGAGAAATGATTTATCCTCGCTTGTTATCGATAAATGACACACCGAGACTTTTTTTTTATTTAGACTGACGCTTTTGATTGCATTGTCCCTTACTTAGTATGCTAATTCAGTTCGATTAATTTTAAATACGAATTGGAATGAAACTATCTGATTCTCTCTCAACATTTAAACTCTCTACAGTATTTTCAATACAAGCAAATATGTCTCAACAATTCATACACAAAACAAAGAGAGCTTTGATCTTAAAAATCTCCAACAGTAGGAATATTGGATACTAATTAAATGTGATTTTTAGTTAAGAAAATATGAGGAAATATCTTATAATAATAAAAAAGTATCGAGTTTAAGGGATCTGAGTCCATACTGTCAAGGCCACGGTATCCTAGCGATTCTAGTAACGAACTCTTGGCCAGTCCGTCGTGTTCTAATCCTAGTACGACTGAAGGTCTGCGATGTAGAAGGGTTGATGCACGTTAAAACTGTCAAGGTCAGGGACGTTTTAAGAATATTGAGGCCCTGGGCCCCTATGCAGAAGTAGATTTAACTGTGACCGTTAAAATTAGACAGTATATAGCATTCATCGTACAAACGGTAATCTGAAACAAATAAACGTTCATGGCTGACAAACTCTTAACCTAGGCACAAATCATCTCTCCCGACTGCCGCATTTCGACAAAATAAGCAGTGGCGTAACGGAGAATATTACCCCCTGCAAACTCAGGCTTTGAGCCCAAATACGTACTTAATGTCAGTCAAGCTTTGAGCCCCCTAGAGTCCCTCCCCTCCCCGCAATGCGGAGGAGTACGTTACTATATATAAGTAATGATTGTTTATGACACAACGGATGGACAAAGGTCATCACATAATGATGCAGTGTGGTCACTGATGCCAGTTGACATGTAGTTTGAAATTCCCAATTTTTTTCGGGGAATATGTCCAGGAATTACATTCGACCATTAAAATTGTTCAAATCAGTGGCGCACACAAGGGGGGGGTCTAGGGGTCCGGACCCCCAAAGCCCTTGATTTTTTTTCTGATGGATTATAATTCTGAGTATATGGTGCGTAAAATTTAATCAAATATTTGTTATTAATGATTAATTTTGTTAATTGGTGTTAATTATTTATTCAATAATTAGTTTTTTTACTGTTTTTTTGTTCCCGAAAGTCGACAAATCAAAAGGAGTGTGATACAAGAATGGTGGACTTTCAACCTGACCCTCCTCCCCGTTAAAAAATTCCTGTGTGCGCTCCTGGCTCAAATCACGATCTTATTAAGGCTGAGGTAGGGAATGAAACGAGCCAGGAGGCGAGGCCTTGGTCCCCAATTATTGAATAAATAATTAGAATTCACGCCGAACTGGACCCAGTGGCGCAACAGGCAATGAGGGCCAAAGCCTACTGTGCCTATCTCATTTTATGTGACTTTAGGCTCGGGGTGCATAAGCAGATGTTTCGGTCAAGTGGTCAGTCTGACACGAAACCCCCAATGTTCAATTCCCATTCAAGCTTGATACTCATTTATCAGGAAGAGATGAAAGGCTGAGTCGACCTTGCCTAGCTCGGGATTCGAGACCCGAACAAGTGGCGTGGAAGCGCGAAGCATTAACTGACACAGTTAATTTTTAATAACAAATACTTGATTAAGTTTTACGTACTCTGCATGTAGGATTATATTCAATCGGAAAAAAAATCAAGGGCAATGGGGAGGGGAGGGGGCTCCGGACCCGGGGACTCCTCCATCCCCCCTTGTGTGTGCCACCGTTTATTACGAATATTGTTTAAAATGTGAAAAAAAAAACTTTAATTTTTTCCTTTTCTCCAAAAAAAAAATTGTTTAATTAATTGCATGGATTTTCGGAGAAAATACGATCTCTTTATCGCATTTTTCCAAAATTCATGCTCAGACGTTTTCCAATTCCCCAAAAATTATGCTACCACTTCTGGACTGTCGACGTCACCAACCAATCCTAACTATTCGTATTGTTTTATTCCGCGATTGAAAGAATCAGTAGTACAAGGTTATAACTAACAGCGCTTATCACGGGACAAATAAGAGAGTGGCACATGTGAAGGTAACGAAAAGCAGGAAGTTTTCCTCCGCACGCGGGTTTTCTTTTTTTTCTACTGCGCGTGCGCAGCTCTCATCTCTGCACCCTTTGCCGTCAGTTTTCTTTCGCTCTCCCATCCATTACATCCAAGGTCAGTGGACCGAAGGGATTGCTATTTCTTCCTGATGTGTGCGGGGGCGGTGCTGGAAACGAGAGCGGTGTCGTGAATCCACAACGAACACAGCGCGATTCATGACGAAAGTCGGTGAGGGAGGGCCCTGTTTTCCGAGTGCATTTTACTGTATAACATCGATTTTATGCACTCCTTTAATCTGTTCCTGACAGCCTATGTAAGAAAGGATTCTGTAGAACCGCCCTGATTGCTCTTGACAAACCAGTCATTTCAAGAATGATTATAATGTTTTCCACCTTAATCTTTATCGTTGAAAAAAGTTATCATGTTCTCTTTCGGTATCTTCTATTTTATGACTTTAAGGCAGGGATACTCAACCTTTTTCCGCCACCGGTTCGCATACATACAGCAGATATTTCCCAAGGGACGTAACATGTGGATTAATAGAAAAAATAAACATTCAAAGACCTAGACAATATTTGGATTATTATTAAAGTGTGGAATATTGATAAAGATATTAACACTCATTTTTTGGCTTTTAATATTATATTAATCTCTGTCAAACACTCATAAAAAATTTCGGTTTTATGCATTTTTTACTGAATTGTGGGATAGTTTCGTTTGCCTTCCACCCATGATCCCCTGTCTTACAAACAAAGCTGCCATACCGTTTGATAATTTGATTTTTTTTTCTTTTGATAAAGACATCTCTTTATTTTTATTTAAAATATTAATTTCTCAAGTGCAGAATGGCAACAGAAAAAAGTTTCGACTGAATTCTAGACTGACGTCAGTATTATTTGCTTTTAATTTAAATTCAATTTCACCCATAAAATAGTCATTACTCCAGTTCATTTCGCTATTTCACTGTTATTTGTTATTACTATTTGTTACAGTTACCAACAGACAAAAAAAAAAAACTTGCGATTCGTACCCACACATCGACAGTAAAACTCGTAGATTGGATTGCTAGTTTGAATTTCCCGCTAAGTTTTTAATATATTGCCCTTAAAATAATTGAATTTCCTAGTACAATGGGCCATGATAGGGCCACTCAGAAAAGTCCGACGGGCCGCAGGTTGAGTATCTAGTATCAATCGCAGTGGCGTACATGAGGAGGGAGAGTCAACCCCGCCCCCATTGACTAACAAATCTTCAATTTTTACCATAGAAATAACGCTTCGGTGCTTTCATCAACGTGTTTTTAGAATGTAATCTCCCCCCTCCCCTATAAGAGAGATCTGTGTTCACCAATCGTAAACTAATAGACTGGGCCGATCCTAGGGTGTCGGCCTCCCTCGTGCGAAGACCTAATGTGCCACCCCTCTACAGAATTTCATATTTTGACCAATGCTTATATTTAATATATATTAAATCCTCCGTTGGGCTCGCGAATCTCTCAGATGCACAGTAAAAACTGTTTCGGTACTGAGTCCACACGTTGGGTTGGAACTAGGGTTTTTTCCGGGTTCCCTTGAAATCATAAGAGAGATTTTATGATTTCAGGGAATTCTTTTTCTTTTTCTATTCCCAGGAATTGTAATTCATTCCCGGCATTTCCCGGGAATAGCACGCGGCTTCAATAGTTTGTTGGCAATACCTGAAAGATTTTTAGAAATGAAGTCAGCAATTTTAAAAGCCTTAATTGACATTAAAGGTATCCGACTACGATTCGGAATCGCGGTTTTAAAAAAGCGCATAAATGGATAATTTTCATGATATTTAGTGTCACTTAGATTAGAATACATGTATAAAATTGTTTTAAGGACATTTTGACAAAAAAATTATTTAAATACAATATTTCGGTAAAAATTAACTTGGAATAACCTTTTTTTCAAAATGTTCTTTTGTGAAAAATGCTTCTATTATAATAATATTGTGCCTGTATATAGCTCAGACCTCTGTACAGAGGCCCAACTAAGATTTTTGAAAAATTCACATTATTTTCAGAGTTACAACCCATTGAAAACCCATTTTTCTTAAAATTTCTCTCCTCGGTTGTCGTAAACCAGGGATAAACCCACTTCTAAGTTATATATTTCAAAAATTCTAGTAAATTCTAGAAAGGTCTGAGCTATATACAGGCAAAATATTATTATAATAGAAGCATTTTTTACAAAAGGAGAATATTTTGAAAATGGGTCATTCTATGTTCATTTTTTGTCAAAATAGTGTACTTAAATAATTTTGTATTGTAATAATATTCTTAAAACAATTTTATATACAGTTTCTAATCTAAGTGACACTAAATATCATAAATATTATCCATTTACACGCTTTTGCAAAATCACGGTTTCGGACGTAGTCGGATAGCTTAAAGAAGAACAAATGATGGCCAATGTAGAGTTTAAAACTGTGACTACAATTGTATTATTCTTAAAGCCAGTAAAAATTGGCCTAGAAAAATTATGCAGTCGAAATGCGACTTTCCTAACTGTAGAAGGTGTATTTTCTTTCGTTATTGGAGAGGTGAACGGACGAAATTCAGAATTTGCGAAAAATATGAAATATTCTCTAATCCAAAGAATTAACGAGAAACACAACGTTAATTTAATAGGATTAATGCATTATCTGAATTTTGGGAGAAAATACAAAGAAGCTGCAGTTCTATCGATATTTCGCGATTGCCTAGAAAAAATTGTTTGGTTAGACAAGCCCAAATGATAGGGACAAGGCTTTTCTGCGAAGAAGAGGTATCAATATCCAACTCTTCGCACTCAGAAGAAGAGAGCATGGAGATTTTGAAAGAAAAACCTCTGACGTTGGACACGAAAAATTAGAGAAAGCAATTTACTCTAAAACAAAAGTTTTAAATTGTTCAACACCAAAAAAAGTACCAGTTCCAACAAAATCATGAAACAATAGATGCAGTTGTTCGCGCGACTCTACAGAAAATCCATCACCAAACATTATAAAAGGCTTTAAAACAATGTGAGGCTTTAAAACAATTCCTCCAACGTCAGTTGAAGCCGAGAGAGCATTTTCTGCTATTGGATTGTTCGTCACAAAGCTTAGAACTAGGCTGAGAGATATAAGTATAAATTGCTTATGCTTTATGAAATCTTATTTTGAAATTAAATTATCATTTTATTATACATTTTTTTGTATTTTTTAGCTTGCATGCATTTACATCCATCCTTATTTTATATAATTATTATTGATTTTATTTAAAAATAACTTGTTTTAAATTTTTGAAATTTTGATGTATTTCCGGGAGTTCCGGGAACGACAATTACATTCCCGAGAATGGAAAACCCGGGAAATCAGAAACCCTAGTTGGAACGTGCCCTTTCTTCTGTCTTTTTGTCACTCGCCCTTGGATTGAGTGTCAACGAAGAGGGCGATTTCTTCTTATTTCGAACGGCAGGTCCAATTGAATCTAATAGATGCAGCGTGCCCAGCAAACGTCAGTTTTTATGCTTTCTTACTATTTCATTAATTTTGATTTTTTTTTTCTTGTAAAATAGTGTAGCCACCCTGCCGCTAACATAGGGACAATAGTAAACACTGTAGCTAAGTGGATTAGATTAATGAAATTACTCTCCAATCAGGAGTAAACATGTAAGCGGGTAGATAAATATGGATCAAAATTAGCTTTTAATACATGTTTTCTTTTATATATTTCTGATTTTTAATGCTATGTTATGAATCGCTTGATTCACCTGTTTGATTATATGGTGTCTGGTTACAATTAGGACTTTTAAAAAAATGCATAAAACATAAAACTAGCATTTTTTTAAACATAGTACTAAAGTACCATTAAGTTTTTTTTTACAACATAAAATTAAATTTACAACTCCGCCAACATTAATAATATTATGTGAATATTGAAGTGTTTTTCAAATTGTCATGAAAATCATTTACTCAAAAGTCAAAAGAAGCTGAAAGATTTTTTTTTCTCTTATAACTTAATACCAAACAAAACTACAATAAACTACCTTTTGATAGAGGTATAAATTAAAAAGGAAAACTAGCATTATTTCTAAGCGTTGTAAAACCATAGGAAAAAATTATTTCTTTCCCTATTTTGTTTTTCTAAATTATAAGGTTATATTATAGATTGAAAACTTTTAATTTCCCAAATTCATATTAGAGATTAACCGTTTAGGTATTTTCGTAAAGCAACTTTTGCAAAAATCCCTTTTGAAACACCTTTATTAAGCATCGATCCACAGTGCTCTGCCAGTGCCGTTATAAAAAAAACCCCAAAAATCCCTTTTTTAATGCGGTATTATCGGCTCCACCACGAATTTTGCTATCACATGAAAGATGTTTGTAAAGAGTAGACATGTATGGACAATCGCCCAACACACTATGCACTTAACATTCTATTTTTCTTAAACTATGCTGTGTTATAGGGACTTTTGATTTTTCAATAACTGTGAAAATTCCAGCATATTGTTCGATTTATTATAAGTTTTGTTTTGGTAGTAAAAAATTTTGTTTGATTTGACTAGAACATATAGACACGCTTGTGCCTTCCATCACTAAGGATTCGGCCTCTCTTGTGCTAATGGTTGCGAATACTTCGTAAATTTTTAGCCTCGAAGTAAAGAAATGCTTAAGTGAGTAGTCCGAGTTTATGTCTGCTCTAGCACAAACGATACAAAAGAGGAGTCTTTGTTTCATTTAACCCGCAGATTCTATTACTGCATTCTATGGAAAGGGGAGTTTTCTTTTCTGTTTTTATGGTTGATTGTTTCTTTTAAAATTCCTTTGATTTAGTAATTTTAATTTAATTTCATTTGAACAAGTCTTAAGAATAAGATAGAATTACCCCAAAAATTGAATATAAAGTGATTTCCATAAATATTCCCACAAACCCGGCGGAAATCACCACTGTAAATAAAATTGAAATAATTAAGTGTTCCTTGGGCACGGTAGTATTTGACCCATTGACCGGTACTAATCCACGGCTCGGGGGTTGGGGACCAATGCCGGTTAATCCACTGGGGGCCCAGAGGCCCAGAAGAAGGGTCCGGATAAGCTGGACTTAACCAGATTATTTGGTTATAAATTTCGATCCTGAAGTGCCAAGGGGCCTGTAGATCTTCTGCGCCCAGGGCCCGAAATGAACTTAAATCGGCACTAGTCCCGCCTTAACTCGTCTTGGTTCTGATGTAATAAGCTTCTGACATGTCTCTACAATGATTTCAAATCATGCTTTATGAAGAGATGTCTCTAGTTCTTTGACATTTGTTAGAAGGTTATTTAACTCTCTTGAATGTATTTCCAGTTCCTTCCAGAGCTTTTCGATTACACTAATAACTAGACTTTTTGATAGCCATTTCAGATGATGAAATATACCATGGTTATGGTTAAACCAGGTCTGTACAGTTTCGGCGCGCTGGGGAGTAGCATTGTCGTTCTGATATATTCCGCCACTATCTGGAAACTAATCTTCCATTAATAGTTTAACAACACTTTCTAGATGAGATAAGTACTCATTTCCAGTTCTGTTACCTTTTATAGTGATAAGGGGGCCGATCCTATTATAACCAAATGCTCCCCAGATCATCAACTCTTTACCTCCAGCCTGCACAACTGGTTGTGTGCAATAGGGATGAAAAGTTTCAAGTTTTATTCTTGACGAATTCTTTGTCCGCCATCCTTTGCAAAAAGTGTAAAACGGTTTTCATCGGTCTATATAATTTTTTTTACACATTTCTACTTCCTAGGCTTTCTATTCTTTTGCCCAAGTATAACGATATCATCGGTTTAAAGCTGACAAATAGGATTTTCGAGTTGGTCGTTGAGTTTCAAGCCCAAGAATTTAAGTTCTCTTCATATTGTTCAGTGAGAGATCCTTGTTTCCGAGTTTAAATTGAACTTTGTAATTTGTAGAGTTGTCAATCATCTGTGTTTTCCCTATTTTTCTTTACAATCTGCTTCAATTTCCCTTCATCACGGTTTTTTCATTTTCTTGGGTCTATGTGCCCTACATGATGAAGTTTTTGGACTACCTTTAATTAAATATGCTTTATATATATCCTTATTACGCTTCTGTTTGATAATCTAACCTCTTTTGAAATTTCAGATACTTCCACGCCATTTTGTCGCATGGAAACAATGTGTTCTCTTTTAAACTCACTAATAGCTTTTGTTGATAGCATCACAAAACAAAAACAATTAGTTTTATAAAATTAAAACAATCTTAACTTAAATCCGTGATTCCCAAAGTGGTCTATATAGATCCCCAGGGGTCTATGACGACCTGCAAAGGGTCCACGCCAACGAAAACATAATTTAGGGGTCCATTAGGTGTAAATGGGTGTCTAATAGTGGCTCTCATTAAACCAGATCATGACTTTCAATTTTTTTAAAAAAACTGATCTAGTGGAAACCAGATTTTTCCAATTTTACTAATTTATTTACTAAATTTAGTAAGGTTAATTTATGGTTACTAGGTGACAGCATAAATTTTATTAATACAAGGACCATTTTAGCATTTTTTTTCCAGAGTTAAATTATAGAAGCATAATATTGGACGTCCCGAATTTTCTGAATTTGTCATAGACAATCTGTCAGGACATTTTAACCGACGTTCCATATTTAAATGCCCTTTACTAAGATTTTGAAACTAGGTTTGTGAATTGCTTTTTTATTGTAATAACCACAGTCAACAATGAATTCATATTGTCTCACTGAAAAAAAAAATGTCATATTACAATAGGAATTGATTGTAATATGCCCTGACGATCTTAAAATAAAGTTTAGAAACTAATGTCAGCAATTTTCGGATTTAAAAAGACACTCATGTTATTTGTCGTGAATTTTGGAATATCGCGAGAAAGCTTTTAATTGCTTTTCCTAGTGAGAGGGAGTTTCAGTGAATTTGCCAATCTTAAAAAAAAGAAGGTATGGGAACTGGACACTTACTAAAAGAAGATTTAGAGTTAAACCTGACTAGACTGATATTAAATATTAAAAATTTGTTATTGAAGCACCAGATTCATCCCTCTCATTAAAACATTTGTTTGTTGTTCAGTTATTTTATGTATTAATTTATTTTAATTTAATTCATTAACATGTGCTTCTTAAGTTTTAAACGCTACGTTCATTACAGTTAGAAATTTAATACTTTTAAAGTAAGCAGTAGTACCAGTTGTCAAAAAGACATTTAAGTTGATAAATTGGCAAGAATTCAATATTAGGTAAGCAAGGGTCTACCGGAAACCGAAAAACGTAGCAAGGGGTCTATGAGACAAAAAAGTTTGGGAACCTCTGCTTTAAGGTATCCGACTACGTTCGGAACCGTGATTTTAAAAAAGCGCATAAATGGATAATTGTCTTGATATTTAGTGTCACTTAGATTAGAATACATGTATAAAATTATTTTAAGGACATTTGACAAAAATTATTTAAATACAATATTTTTGGCAAAAATTAACTTGGAATAACCTTTTTTCCAAATGTTCTCCTTTTGTGAAAAAATGCTTCTATTAACTCTTATAATAATATTTTGCCTGTATATAGCTGAGACCTGTCTACAGAGGCTCAACTAGAATTTTTGAAAAATTCGGATTATTTTCAGAGTTACCACCAATTTAAATAACTATTGGCGTTTTTTTCTTAAAATTACTCCTCTATGTTGTCGTAAAACATGGATAAACCCACTTCTAAGTTATATATTTCAAAAATTCTAGTTGAGCCTCTGTACAAAGGTCTGAGCTATATACAGGCAAAATGTTATTATAATAGAAGCATTATTCACAAAAGGAGAACATTTGGAAAAAAGGTTATTCCAAGTTAATGTTTTGCCAAAATATTGTATTTAAATAATTTTTTTTTGTCAAAATGTCCTTAAAATAATTTTATACATGTATTCTAATCTAAGTGACACTAAATATCATGAAAATTATCCATTTATGCTGTTTTTTAAAATCACGGTTCCGAACGTAGTCGAATACCTTAAATAATAGAATCTATTAGTTTGACTTTTTCTAAGATATTAATGAATATTTTATATAGTTACAATTTAAGGAAGTATAAAAATAAAAATAAATGGTAGAGGTGACTAGTTATTCGGCCATTATGTTTAGCAACAAATATGAAAATTGCAAGTGACTAATATAGGATATGAAAATTGCAAGTGACTAATATAGGATATGAAAAATGCATTGTACCTCTACGTGTGAAAAGAATAGTATAAATGCAATTCATACAGCAAATATATCTAGAAATATATTTATTTAACACTTAATATTCCACATTATTCATCCTAACATTTTTTTGTAGAAAGAATTTGCTTATATTTACTATTGTGTTTAGATGTTTGTTTATTATAAATGTTTTTGTTCAAAGGAATTCGTTTTAATCGTGCAATGTATGAGTGACAGACAATAGTCTTATTCAATTCGAACTTTTTTCTTTTCCATACCAAATAACTGTTCATGAATTTTTTAAGCAGAAAATAACTTCCATTCACTATTATTTTGGACATAACGACGTCAGATTAAGGTTGTGAAAATAGTGCTGTCATTGAACTTAAGCATTTACAATTCTTAAAGTCCTTTGTACAACTGTTTATTTTTTCTTATATAGATAGAGATAAGTTTTGTCTTAAGTAAATAGAGATAAATATATAAAAATAAGTTTATCTTATTTATATAGAGATAAATTTAATTCGGTAAAGAACAGATTTGTACTTATCCTGAGCATCAATTAATAGAAAATAGTACTGTTTATTATGCTAAATAACGATATGTTTTAAGAATGAATTTACTTGATAGAGTGAAGTTAAAAAAAATTAAAATGTATGGATCCTTATTATTTAAAGGACATTTGAATCATGAGCGTTATATTTAATTTTCCATTTTCATAACTTCTAATATATCTCTACTGCATTTGAATATTTTTTAGCAAATTGCGACATAGCCATCCTGTGATGACTATGTCGTTCCGGATCCGCGTAAGCTAGAGGTGTGGGATTATCAAAATGATGAGACATATTGGTTCTTAATACAACTTTTTATTAAGAATAACTTATATTACTTAAAATCTAATTGACAGCTTTCTTAAAGTGAGAGTTAACGCAATTAAACGCCTTGTGTTCAAGAGTCAGATCCGCAGCTAGAACATTTATCTTAATTATAATAAATAAAACCGATTCATCTAACTTCCTATACCAAAATATTACCTTTTGCAGATCTCCTTCCTTCAGTGATTGAGTGATATCTATAATGTAATTGAATATACGAGGTTTCCAACTGCTTTATAATGAACTTCTATTTCTTCCAAAGCTATGGAACTGGCTAACTCTTGATGCTGAAAGATTCCACACTAAACTATCTCTAAACTTTGCCCGCCCTTATCATCAAAGCTTCTATCCTTTTTTAAAAGTATATCTCATTTACATATTATATTCGGTTTTATCTTCTTGGTATTGGGTTGGAGGTTTTGCACACTTAAATTCATCCGTGGCCGTCAAAGAACATAGGAGTTATGTTAGCAGAAGGACGCGAGAGACGTCACAAAATAAGATAGGTAAATAGAAAACTATTGCGAAACTATTTAGCTGCGACTTTTTGGAAACAATAAGAAATTTAATATAGCAAGTAATATATATACCGTAAAATCCGGCGTATAACGCACACCGATGTATAACGCACCTATACTTTCAAGCTAAATTTTTCAATTTTTAGGTATATTCGCCGTATAACGCGCACCCCCTTTTTAACGAAGAAATCTGAAGTATTAATATACATTGTTTTTATGTTTTAAAGTATTTTATTCGAGGTATTATCCCAGACTTTTGAAAAAATAGTATACCTCTAGAATTACAACTGTTCTTGTTCATAAGACAAGTCGTTTCTTTTAAGTAAACAGTGTTTCGATACATCTAGAAGTAAAATTTTTTTTTATGCCCATCCTTTTTGTTATTTTTAAAGCTATCGTTTTTATAACCTGCGTATAACGCGCACCCTTAATTTTCGATCTTATTTTTTGTGTTCAAAGTGCGCGTTATACGCCGGATTTTACGGTATATAAAAAATTCAGTCAATTTCTACTTAGGACAACAAAGAAAAATTTTATTTTGGTTATTTTTTATTAAATCATTATACAATTAATATAAAGGTATATATACATATGACAGAATCACAATATTAAGTGGCAAAATAGAAAGCGATTTTCCTCTGTATACATGGTGTTGGACTATTATTTTTGTTTGTAATTATTTATTCATTTTTATTAAATTTAATTATTTCTATAAAAAAAAGTAAAGTAAAAGAAATGACATTCTCAGAAATTAGGCCATCCCAGGACTGATCCGAACCCACGACCTTTGGATTAGAAGTCCAACGTGCTATCCATTGCGCTACAGGGACCCAACGAGCGATTTTCCTTTTAATGTATGGTATTAGACTATTCTTTTTGTTTTTTACTATGTATTCATTAATTAAATATAATTAATGAATTAATATTTGAAAAAACTATATTATCATCAAGTGTCATTCACTACAAGTTTTAAAAAAATGTATTTGAACCTGAATGGATGAATAAAAAGTATTTTATTAACGATTGAAAATTTGAACAATATATATATATATATACCTCTACCTCTATCTTGTAATGGATTTAGATATTTCTATCCATTATTTCCTATTAGTTTTTGCTCAGTCGCTTTACAAATAAAAGGGGAAGGTTAGCTGGCCAAAAACATGTTCAGCCCACTTTTTCCCATATAAATTAATTTTTATATACTAACTGTCCCTAAGTCAGTATTGTTCGCTGGCACTGCAGCATCCATTTTATATATTTATTATCTCGATTACTCTTTTTGTCCTTCATTATGTGATTTTCCTGCTGTCTATGTGTTTGTTGAGTTTGTGTTTGGATGTGATCTCTTGTTAGTAGAGAGTGACCTATATATATATATATATATATATATATGTAATGTATTGAGAAGTAGGTAATTTAGCGGCCGCGCGAAATTTAAGGAAGGTATCAATTTTGATTTAGTAATGACATCTTCAAGAATAGCTTTACCTCCTTTTATTATGAGCACACATCCGGGCAGATTAAAGCACAATTACGTTCTATTTTCACGCATTAATTAGACAGCGGCATTTTGGAGGGACACAACACAAGGGCCGAAAGCAGCAAGTATTTTCAATCTTACGTAATGGCAGCCGAGAGAAAAGAGCGCGATTACATCAGATTTTGTTTAACCGATTACGATTAAGTTTTTACAATGTTTTTTTTTAAAAACCTAAGAATAAAAAGATTATTTATGGATCATTAAAGGAGTTAATTAAAAGTATGTTAGAGGGAATTATTTACATATATATACATAAATCGAATAGGAAGAGAGTAACCTTATAAGTAGGAATTAAAAAGGGTGTTCAATTATTTGATTATTTTTCTACAATCAGGAAAAAAATGGGCTATTCAAATTTAAATAGACAAGAACAGCGCTTAAATGACATCTTTAATGAAGTAAACTAATTTTTAAATTCTCTATCGCATACATTGCTATAGAATTAATTCTATTCCTTTCTTTGTGTGTGTGTGTGTGTCTTCTTCTATATCAGGGATTCACAAAGTGGTCTATGTTGACCCCCCGGGGGTCAATGATGACCTGCAAGGGGTCAACGTTAGCAAAAATATAATCTGGGGTTCAGTAGCGCACACAAAATTTTTTCAAGGGAGGGAGGGGTCTTGGGTCGAAAGTCCACCATTTTGGTATCATGCTCCAATACGCCGCCCAACATATTCTTTTGATTTTGTCGATTTTCGGGAACAAAAACAGTACAAAATTAATTATTGAATAAATAATTAGCATTAATTAATAAAATTAATTACTAATAACAAATACATAATTGGATTTTACGTAATATATACATAGGATTATAACTAATCGAAAAAAAATCAAGGGCTATGGGGGTATCCGGACCCCTAGGACACCCCCTTTGTGTGCGCCACTGCTGGGGGTTCATGAGGTGTAAAAGGGGGTCTACGGTAGAGACTCTCATTAAACCAGATCGTGCTTTTAATTTAAAGAAATTTAATCATGTGGAAACCAGATTTACCTATTTAACAGAATTATTTATTAAATTTAAAGAGGTTAATATGCAGTTACAAGGTGAAAGCATGTAGTTTATGAAAGCAAGGACCATCATTTCAGCGTTTCGTCCCAGAACTAAGATAGAGGAGTACAATATTGGATGTCTCGAATTTTCCCATTTTCTCAATTTGTCACGGACAGTCTGCAAGAAAATGACGTTTTAAACTACGTTCAACATTTAAATGTCTTTTATTCAGATTTTGAAACTAGATTTGAGAATGCTTTGACTATAGTTACACCACAGTAGGAAATCAATTCATATGGTCGCATTGAGAAAAAACAACTAAGATCTTAAAGTAAATTTAGAAGCATATGTCAGCAATTTTGGCTTAAAAAAGATATACTTGTTATTTATCCCTAATTATGGAATATCTTGAGAAAGTTTTTAATTGCTTTTTCTAGTGTGGAGTTTCAGTGTGGTTACCAGTCTCCAAAACGAAAAAAAAAAAAAAAGGACTGGACACTACTAACCGAGAAGCTTTAGGGTTAAACCTGACAAGATTGATGTCAGATGTTGAAAATATGTTATCGAAGGTCCAGATTCATCCCTCCCATTAAAAACATTTGTTTGTTGCTCACTTATTTTAAGTAACAGCTGTTTTTTTTTATGTATGAATTAAATTTCAATTTATATAACTTACTTACTTAAGTTTTAAACTCTATACTTCACTACAGTTAGAAATTTAAATCTCTTAAAGTAAGTAGCTCTGTGACGGGCTCACGCGTCTTTTCATTAACATGTCCTTTTGGGTTCTTTGGGGCCAGAATGAATGGCAACTCTTTTCCAACCAACCCAAGAAGTAAAGCATGAAGGAAAGATGCAAAAATTTTGGAAAAAATTTTTAAATAACAGAAGTTTAGAGTAAGCTGGTAGCATTTGGGGGAAAGTTATGATAGTCCATATTTCAAGTGTGAAAGGGGTTTTTGGGGAAATTAAGTGACAGCCAATAGAAGTTACCCGTGACAGAGAGCCCTTAGGGTCAAGTCATACCATTGCACGCCAGTGAATCGCAACTTATACTAGGATCAGATGGATTGATACTTCGTTGGACTTTAAAGGTAGGAGTGACTATTTAAATATTCGGATCTGTGTTTGCATTGGAATTAAGCTTAGGCGAGTTAGTTATTGATAGTGGTCCGGGTTACGTTATTTTGGTATTGTATGTATTGTGTGTTTAGCCTCCGTAGATTCTCTCACATATCATATTATTATCTAATCTGTTAAAGGTTTAAGTTAAGATCTTAATAAAGTCATTTTAAGATCATGGCAACTTCTAGTTATTCATTTATTCCTACACCCTTAGCTCACGCTGATAATCAAGGAGAACACCCGAGGAGGGCGCCCATACAGCTCTATACCAACTGTCAAAAAGACATTTAAGTTGATAAATTTTCAAAAATTATATATTAGGTAAGTAGGAGTCTACCGAAAAACAAGCCAAGGGGCCTACAAAAGTAATAAGTTTGGGATGCTCTGTTCTATATTATTCACATGCGAAGCTTTGTACTCTAAATAGCTGCGTAATATCTTCAAAAAGAAAGAAATATAAATTTCAGATTCATGGTGATGTATATCATTAAACAGCAGGAGTTTGCAATAATTTTACATTTACTCTGTGTGCTAACAACATGTTTATTCATCGCAAAAAATATTTCTTTCCATTTTTAATGCTAATTAAAAGATATTTAGAATTTTGTTATTAACTCTCAGTTACGGAATCAAAAGTTGAAATTGTGATGTGTAACAAATATGCTGATGTAGAAGCATTTTATTAACTTATACACATACGTCACATTATTAAGATAAAAACTCTTCTGTTTTTATTTGATTTAAATCGGCAGTCAAACTTGCATAACAATAGCATTAATACATATTTTAAATAATTTTATGACTAATGTATAAGTTTTATAAAAAAGTCCCATACTTTGAAAATATTTTCTTTAGATTGTGTGTGGAAAGGATTGTAATGATGATTTAAATGTATTGATTAATACGTACTTAATTAAAATCGCTAAATCAAACTAACCACTTCACTCATTTTTCAAAATTTATTTCTAAAGTTCCTCGAATGCTGATAACAAAGAAATTTTATTAAATATTTAAAGCTGTGTTACAATTTAAATTTTTAAAAGTATAAACACTTTGTTTTTAAATTATTCTATTCTGGGGAGTAATCCGTTCAATTAGGAGAAAAGCATAAACTATGCATCTGGAATCAGAAAAATATCTGTGTTTTGATATATCACTATTTACAAAAAGCCCAGATGTAAAGGTAACATTCAAATAAAGAGCTACGAGGACAATATTTAGCAATGTGATTTATTGTTCGATGTTTGATTGAGCCCCTCGTTTTTACAAGGGGAAAAAACTCTTTTGATAGCAATTGAAAACACAGTCGTTTTAAAATTTTGATTAACATAAAAATCTCTCATTAATAATAATTGGAAAAATCTTATTAAGAAATTTATATTCGTTTGAAGGGATTTAAACATTGTTGCCAGTTTGTGTTTGTTTCTTAGCCTTTTCCTTCAATAAGAAAAATTTTCTAAATTCATTGCTATATAATTTTTAGAAGTTACCCTTTCGATTTTGATATCAATTATTGATTTCCATCGATTCAAGCATGAACTCTTACTCGGTGGAATTTGTAATTAAATCTATGGAAAATACCGTAGCAAGACAGATAAGGAAAAATAAATAACACGCTTTCAAATATCCGTAATGTGACAGTTGCCAGATAATTAACATGCATACTTTGCTAATTAAACTTGAAATTCGAGACCGAGAAGGAAAAATGAATGAATTTTGGAACAAAAATGAACTACTTCTTTTTAGACGATTTCAATCGAACAAATAATGTCAGACGATATTTCCTTTTAGTATCACTGCCAAGTTAAACAAGAGAGTTTAAAGGTTTCAAAAAAGAAAAAAAGAATAAAAAACTTTTTCCCCTCTTCACTCTTTTCTTTCCTAGAAGCAGCAAGTGTCTGAAAGCGAGTGGAAACTTCTGTTCGCTTTTAAAAATAGACTTGGGTCAAGGCCTACGGCGAAGGAAGTACGTTTCCTGTGTCCTAATGACACTCGGAAATCACGTCAGGAATTAAAAGTGAATATCTCTTTGATACCCCCTCCCCCAACCTAATCTGATGGATTGAAGAAGACAAGCACTAATATATTTACAATGATGAGTAATTGTTTTTTTTTTTCCCCTTCTGTATTCTTTAAAATGATAATGTACGAATTGAAATTATTTAAATATTCTAAAAATATGAATACATTAAAATGAACATTTTGCAGCTGTCTTTGCTTAAGTTATGGAGTTGGCTTCAAATATGGAGCATATTTCCAAAAAGAATAAAATGTTTCGATATTCAAATAATTTCCTGCAATTGCCAACCACATCTTTTGAATTCGAAATAATCAATAATATACGCCATTTTTTTTTCCTTTTCACTTACACAAGCAAAGTTTAGCTTTAGAATATAAGAGACGAAGTGTGGAATAATTTTATTTGAAAAAAGAAATGTATTAGTTCGAGTAAAAGGGGTTGTATATTCAAAATGAGTGTAATAAAACGTGCTATTGTCTATTGAATATCGAAGACAGAAAGTAATACTAATACCAGTGCATTTTTTTCCCCTTTAAAAATAATTAACGTGTCCTATTTTTTAGTATTAGGTGAAAACAATTTTGAAGCAATTTTCTGAAATGATAATTTTTCAAACAAAATAAGATGTTTTTAATTTGTAATTTTCTAAAATTTACAAATTAGTTCTACTCATTTATTTTATTTGTAGCAATTTTTAATTTATTTTTTAAAAATTTTTTCTAAATTAAATTTTAAATGCAATTAGGAATTTTTAGAACTTTCTTAACTGAAATAAATTGAATCCATAAGTTAAGATAATTTTGAAAAAATAAAATGTCTTGCAATGTTGATAAATTGTCGTGAGCAAGTAATTATTGATTTGATATTTTAAATATTCTAGAAATCTTATCTAAGAAAATTATATTAATGTTGTTAAAACAGATGTTTAATTTTTTTTCAGAAGCATTTTATCTTTATAACGGACAAATGTTCTAAACGAAGAAAAAACATTAAAATGTTTCTTTTTCTAAGTCTATAGTTAAAAAAAACTATACTTTTTAAGTTCAGTTAATTAAAAATGTATCAAATGTTTTGGAAAGAAAAGAATAGTTTATTTTAAAATTAAAAAGAAAATTATATTTTCTTACCGTTTTTGTAAATACTTCAACAAATACAGAGTATTTCAGAAAATATAAATTAGAAAAGAAAAACCTGTTCAAGTATTATTCTTTTTTACAATCTTCTTCTTTAAAAAAAAAATTGTTTGAAAAACCTCTGTATCGCCTAATGAGCAGATAAAAGTCAAATACTCTTTCATCAATTAAAAAAAGACATTAAAAAAAAATGCTTTCCTCCCAAAGAAAGTTTCCTCGCAGAAAAATTCTGAGAACTCGAAACGCGCAGGAGAAAAAAAATAATAATAAATCCTTTTACAGGTTTCATTGAAATCTTTTTTCAGGTGCATTTCACCGACGTGCACTCAGCCACACGGCCTTTTCATTTTTTCCTTTCCGTGTCTAACACTTCCAGACACCGTTCTAGGGCAGTGAACTTCTCCGCTCTGTAAAGAATCAAAATAACCTTTCGCATCGCAGCTTAATATCGCGTACGGTGTGTTTTCGATGGCCATTGTAGGATTTGTATATTATAAATCTATGGTTGTGTGTGTGGTTGTATTAGTATTCTTGTATATAAATCTCGGCCAATAATACTTGTTAATTTTCAAAGGTTTTTAGCCCTACATGCTACATGAAAATGAAGTTATTTAAAATAACACAGATTTTAAAACTTCGTCATCGATTAAAGAGCAGATTGTAATTTTTCTTTTGTATGATCTTATTATGTTTGAAAAGGAAATGTTTTATCATATAAAAGTCAAATTTCAGGATTGCTATATTTTTCAACTATAAATTTTCCAGTGAAATGTATGTTTAAATTAATTAACGTAGAGGCATAATTTTTTTAAAGGTATACTTTTCTGTTATAAATTAATAAACACACACATAGTATGAAGTGTAGTAAAGATTATTATTATTTTCGTTTACATAAAATGGATACACATACTTAATCTTTCAATGTAAAATAATTGTTCAAAAAAAAAATTTACAAATAATATACTGAGCATTCCTATTTTTCTTTTCTTTGAAACAGAAGAAGGAAAGTTAGCATAAGGCTACTTTTTTCAAATACGTTTCGAGGTTCTTTTTCTTAAATATATTTCAAGGTTATTTTTAAAAATCTAAAACTGACTTTTTAAATCAAAAATGAATATTTTCGTAATCATTGCATTGCATTGATTGAATATAGATTGACTTAAAAAGGATTTAAACTTCCCCAAACGTTTTTGTTCATTATAAGTTTATTATTGAATAAAAATTGAATGAAAGTTAACGGTATATGTTGGTGTGAGGAACGAAATTTTTTTTGGAAGAAATAATATATCATTAATTAAATTACATATAATATGTTTCGGACTTAATTTAAGACATTTAATTATTAAATATGATTTCTGGGTATAGTCATGGTATAATTAAGGAGAAAACATCCACGTTTCTTTAGTTACGTAGAAAACACAACACAAATATAAAATAAGCAGCAACACGTAAGTTATCACAGGTACAGTTTCGGAACGTACACAAAAGAATTCTTTGTTCGCTCCTCAGATCTTCAAAACTTTAAAGCCTTGGTCAACAGGAAGCTGTGTGAATCATATGATTTCCGGGAGCCTTTCCCGGTCTTTGATTGGTCGGAATAAGGGGGTGATGCAAGATTGCATCATCCTGTTTCAAAAACGCTAACGTCTCAACTTTTGGGGAGATAACGTTGTGGTTATTTCCCATTTGGCGGGCAAACTAAAAATTTATTATCATGTGAATTCTTCGAGTGCTAGGGACCATTATGAATTAAAATCCCTTGAGAGAAAACGTAACTGAGTTATTACGTATATATATAAGATGGACGTTTTAAAATATGGGACAAATGAGTCCAAGGCCCAAACCTTGGAAGGGGGGGAGGGGTAGCTCCACTTTAAATTTCTTTATTCAATTTGTTACTAGTAATGTGGAAGCTGCGAATCCTTCTATCCCTTATTTTTGTATACAATCATATTTATAAACTTTTTATACATAATATAAAATTAAGAAGGACATCCAATTATATATCTTCTTCTTTTTCAATGGCTCGACAGCTCTGGGTGGGCCCTAGCTTTCTCCAGGCATCTCTACTTTTGGCAACTATTTTCCAGTTTTTGACTTTTAAAATATTTAGGTCTTTTTCCGCACAGTCAATCCATCTTAACGGGGGTCTATTTCCCAAGGGCTTTGTCAGAAAGATTTTCTTGCAGCAACGATTTTCATTCATTCTAGCCAGATGACCAGCCCATTTAAGTCTCTGTAATTTGACAAAATTTACAATATCAGGTTCGTAAATTTTGTAGAGTTCTAAGTTAGATCTTCTCCATGATTCATTCACTTGGATCTCACCAAGAATGCAGCGTAAGAAATTATATAACTAGTTATATTAAAAAACAATGCACTGAAAAGAAGTATGTACTTTTTCATATAAGATTAAATAATTATTCAGAAAATATGACTAATATTACAAAATAATTAATAATGTCATAAAGCATAATAAACACACAGATACACTTAAAAGAGCAAACGTTTATTTATTTAAGATATGTTAATATAAATATATTTGTTTATTTTCTGAAGAATGTGTAACTTCTTGCAGAGAATATTGTAACTTGGCAAACACTTGAGCGAGCGAGAGAGAAAGAGGATATATAATGAATTAGTTCTTATTGAACATAATGCACCTTCTTTTTCTCATTTGAGTTCAAGGATTCATTAAATCTTTCTACAGATCTTCAAGGTCCCATAAATCTCTTGTTATAAAGCTCCTGTTCTGGATCCATTTCGAAAACAAATAAATAAATAAAATGGAAGATATATAGCTGTGTGTGTGAAAGATACGGTTTTTAATCAACTATGAGTTGACAGATGTTCTGTCTGTTAAACAACTTCGTTGATATTTACTCATTGCGTTTCCATCTGGAAATCTGAATAAAAAGCATTAATATAAAAAACACCTAAAATTTTAGGCACCTGTTTAGTGACATTTTTGTCGAAACTTTTCTCCTATAATCATGAGTAAAGACTGAAGAATTGCTTGATTAATAATCTTTCAAATTTATTTGAAAAGAATCCATTTACTTGATTGAAAAACAAATCTTAGAGTTTTTTTGAATAACACTTTGACATATTTCGTGGGTGGGCGGGGGGGGGGATTTCTTTTATTTCTTTTACCTAGGATTAAAATATAAATTTATTTATTTTAATTTTAGAAATGGGGGAGGGGGTGATATTGTTTAAAAAATTAAAAGAAGGGGAAATAAACTTCCTGTATATTTTTTATTCCTGCTTATTTTATTCCAAAGGATTTACCAAATTTTTTAAAAGTCAGAAATTAATACAATAGTCATTATGATACAATGAATTAATTCAAAAGGTTTCCTACAATATTTTTTTATGATTAATTCTTATAATCACATAATTGGTTTGATAAAAATATATTTCTATTTACTTAGCATTTCAGCTATGATTTTCTGATAATTTTTTATGAAATATGAGCATTTAGACAATATATATATATACACTCATATTTTATAAGAATTTATGCGTTTATTTTATAAAGATAGATTTTCTTGTTTTAAGATAGGTATGATGATTAAAAATATTACAGTATATAAACAGTTGAACTAGACAGTGTTATAATAATATACAGAGTAATAAAAATAGTATGTCAGTCGAATTTTATCATACATTTTATATTTAACACTTTGACTATCCTTGTGAAGATATAAAGAATCATATCTCACACACTAAGAAATATTCAAATCATTTCATTCTATCTGCTTTGCTCAGTGTCATTTTTATTAGGTTCTTTTAGTTGGGAAGTCCCCCTCCTGGGGATGTCTTAAGGCATGAGACAACTGGGCCCGGGCCCAGGGCCTCGTCTCATTTAAATTTAACGATCAAATGTTATTTCCGGACGTATTCGCCGTAAAACTGGGAATTTCAAACTATATGTCAACTGGAAACAATGGTAAAACTGCATTATTATGTGATGACCGTCGTCCATCTGTATATAGTCCTAGACCTTCCACCCTACATCATCATTACTCATTCTGTCAAAAGACGGCAATGGGTTGAGCCGGTTTGTGTGATTGTAAGTTATGCACTTTTATTTGTTTCGGGTTACTGTTTGTACGAGTATTTGAAAACATACCTCTATTTTTAAGAGTCAAAGGTTGGGCCTACATTTGTGTAGAGGCCCAGGGCCTGCTTTTGCTTTGGGGCCCAGGGTCTCAAGAAGTGTTAAGACGCCCTTGTCCCCTTCCTGCTTTATATATATTAAAAGAAGCTTTCAACTCATTTTTCTAATAAAATTATAGTAATTGAGTTGATTATCATTCTGGTTTTTAATGATATTTCGTAGCTAATATCATGAACGAAACTTCCATAATTTTAGTTAAAACCTACCTGTGTAACAATACATTCGATTACCAAAAATTAAATCAACAAATGATTTTTACTGATGTGAAATGTAGTAGATTTTCACCATCTGCAATTTTCCATTTAAAAAAAAAAAAAAAACGTGTCCAATTATGCATTATTTTTCACTTAAAAATCTTTTTTTATTGCATCTTTCATCCCATTTCTTGCACTTTTAATCTGAGCATCAATATATACGTGTGTGTTTTCTCTATTACTTTTAAAACTATTAAATTATTCACTTTGAATTAATTAATGCAATCGTAATTAATTTTTATACTTGAGTTATGCACAACAAATAAAAAAAAATTCTGTAATAGAAAAGGAAATTTGTGACTTTCATTGTGGTATATAAATTTTAATGATAAAAAAACATTTAAAAAATTTCACTTTTCCTTCATTAATTTAATAAATTGCTATCATATAATATTAAATACATTTTGAGCAAAAATTTTTATTTGTTAGATATCCACAAAATATGCAATCTGCTCCATTAAATAGTTTTGAAAATTTTCATCAAAATCAATTGTAATATCATTTTTTTAATTTTAAAAAAAGAAAGCTTTTGCTTTAAAAAAATTAATGTATTTTACCAGTATTATCAGCCGTGTAATTACCTAACAAGTAAGTTAAATTTTGATTCCAAAAGATTCGAAATCTGAGAATATTTTTAACATTTCGTAATTTTCTTAAAACTTTCAATACTGTATTTATTTATTTGTTTTTCGAAATAGATCAGTTTTGAAATGTTATGAACAAAACTTTCGACATCCTATATAATTACTCCTTTAAAAACAATTATTTTTCCTCAAAGTACTTCATAATACCTGTTGAGGATCTCTTGATGGCTTTTCCGATTGTCAATACCTTTTTCACGTAATTTCGTAAATCTATATACTATATATTAAAACAATAATTTTTAACTTTTTTTTACATATTTACAACAAAAATTAATTTTAATTAATTTAAGACCGAATTAACCATAATGCCAAAATTTAAATTAAAATTTCGTCTTCAATACGGAACATGATAATCTATTAAAAGCGTACTAATATACTCTACAATTGGCTGTTAAAGAAGAAAAAAAAAATGTTTATAGAATCATATCTATAATCAGACAATCCGTGGCGAAAATGTTTGAGCAAACGATTTACACCGCAGCCTCAGCACAAAAACGAAATGAAAACCGAAAATGTCGTTTGCGCTTACTTTTGGGGAGACACGCCCGGCAGATTATTGAACTGGATTCCTTGCCAGCCCCCCACCCCCATTGTAGGTGTCGGGGAAAGAGGGGCGGGAATCCTCTTTCGGGCTAACTAAAGGGCGTATCCACCCATCCTTCTACTCCTCCTACGCTTGGGGTGATCCTACACCCCCCACGTGGAGATAGAGGGTGACGTCATCTTCAGTTTACAGTGAGGTCCAAGAATCAGCTGACAGAAGCTCTATTCCTTCCGCTTTTCTACAAGTTAAGGTCAAGGAAATGCGGTTTTGTGAGTTCATGCGCAGTGGTAATCGCTTTCGTTCCAAGCGCGCGAAAAGGATTTGAGATGAAAATAGTTCTATTTTTTTTCGGGAAGAAAACTCGGAATCAACTTTATCTGTTATTTGTGATAGTTGTTTCTTTTTTTTTCCTTTATAATTTATTATTATTATTTTATATAAATTTAATCATCTTCTAGATTGCACTCTGCTTGATTTGTTATAAATGAAACCGTAAAAGCCTTTTTAAGAAAATATCTCAAATATATAAAATA